>CM056581.1:102617295-103132295 GCA_029721435.1 Gymnothorax reevesii
GAGTGACTCCCTAACTGTGTTTCCGGGCAGATATCTCCAGAGCCACGTGACCAATTTCACTCATCTTTCACATGCAAATACCTTGGGCTGACCTCACGGCATGACATAAATTTAGGGCTGTTGGGCGAGATGGTGAATTCTCTGAATGCTTGTTTGATGACGGAACAGAGGTTAAAAGATATTCTCCTGAAATCTGACCACAATGGACAAATTTTCTGCTCATAGCCAGACCTGACCCCATTACATAAATGTTGTTGATCCAAATCCTTATTTTGGGGCCCTTTATCTTTCCAGGGACAATTGAGATCACCAGGGATTGACTTCAGATGATTTCCTAAGTTCCAATAGATCAGACAAGATTACTGAAGCATAGAAACGTATTTCAATCCAAAACAATTACATAATTCCCCCAAGTCTGCTCCCAGCATCACAACATCTCAGTTCACAGCATCACAACATCTCAGTTTACAGCATTACAGCTTCTGGAATCCAACCCGATTGTTCAGTCAGTGACCTAAGCACTAGCACGCTCATACACGCAGCCGTATCCGAACCGAAGGGCACAGACAGTTCACAGGTCTCCTCTGAAACAAGCCGCTGTCATCCTCCAATTCTCACCTGCAATCACATTCCTAACGTCATCAGAATATTTGCTCTTTCAGAGAGCAGCTGACTCACGTCACGATCACCAGTAGGAGGCGCTTGAACAATGCACAAAGCTACCCAACCGTTTCCTTCCCATAACCCTGAGCAGAGTGAACGCTGCTCCCATGAGGCTTCGGGCCTCTGTCGGCACAGGCCTGGCCTGATTCGATCAGAGACTGTGACCTTCAGGTATTTCATACATTCTATTTTCACCCGGTGGCTGTTACGACACATTCATATATATTTCTGCCATCTGCAGGGAGCATAATTTTTATGATATGACATTGACAAAGAGTCATCAACTGCTTAAACTGATTATTGCTAGAATTTGTTCTTAAGTAGGTTTTAGATTAGAAAAGGCTATTTTCTCCACATCACAGGACAATGTCACAGGCATATTCTGTTGCTGTCGATCGCAGCGCTTCAGTGAAGGCACATCACACTTTCAAACTCAGGACGCCGTGTTTTTATGGCCGCTGTATTACATTAAATGAAAAATATTCAGATTTTGTGCATCATTTCATTTTAGGCACATTTCCCTGTAATTCAGCAGGACATATTTGGGATTTTTGGGAGCCTTGGGATCTCCACTCCAATGTAAAATGGGCATAAGTTCCACAGGATTGAATTAGGCAGTTGCATTTGATGAGGCCAAGTATGGGATTTCCACAATTTTAATTTGGATTTACCTTAATACAGGTGCATAATGTAATAGTGTGCGTGCGCAGTCAATGCCATGATTTCAGTTGTTAGTTTAAGGGTAATCAGAGCAGCTTCTGTTGTATCTACTTTAGATTTTAGGGCTGGGCCAAGCAGCGGCCCGACCCTTATAAAAGCGGATGTCACTGTTTGAGTTCCAGCATGTGTGACTGACTGAGTGATCAAGTTCAGCGATTGGCTGGTCCACAGGGAAGAGGTTCAGCGATTGGTCAGCTGGCGGGGAAGAGGCGGCCCAGCCAGATATTAGGTGCACCTAATCTTGTATTCTGTCCTTTTGTGCAAATCTGAAATAAGGTCCCAAGTAAGATTCTCATGGACCCTCTCAAAATGGCTGTCGTACAGGAAGTGACATACGAGGCAGCTTAAATTTGTATCAGGTAAGAGATATAAAATGGAAGTTCAAGGTTTGGAATGAAGTGCAAAAGTTGATCGTTTCACCACTGACAAAAGCCTACAGGGATGTCACATCCGAATGGAGCTCCGAAAAAGCTTTTTTGGATGCCTAATCCTTTAGATGTATGGAACTTCGCCCCTCCCTGCAGGAAGTAAGGATTGCCAAAAGAATCCATTGATTGTGGTGTGGTGTGGTGAGTCAGTGAGCAGTGATTGCTGTGATGGATTGGTGGACCGCCCCGGGTATGTTACTGCCTTTCAACCATCTGCTGGAGCAGATCCTGGGATTTGTAGCCCAAACCAGAAATGAGCTGGTGAGATACTGGAAGGTGTGATGCTCACAGAGAAGCACTGAGTGTTAAGATTTACTAGCAGAGTCATGGTCCATCTTCAAAAGCAATGAGCTCAATTCGGAAAATAATTTTGGTGTGGAGTCCACAGCCCTGAGGTACATGGTAAATATAATACTGATAATAACTAAGTCTGCTCCTGTTCCTCGAATGATGAAAAACGAGTTTCTGATCTTCATCAGGTTGAAGACGTGGGACGCGCTTTCGCTAACCCAACTGTTTGCTCATCTTGTCCAATCTGTACGGAACAGCTTCTGATCCTGAGCTGGAGCCGGAACTGGGACTGTGTTCCCCTCCATCCTCTGAGGCAGCTCAGCGCTGGGGGAGGCTGTGTAACACCTGTGTAACACCTGTGTAACACCTGCAGCATCACTAAAGCCTGGCTGGCGATAACGGCTCAAGCTCAGCTTATTACTGCTGTGCTGAACTGTGTACCGTCCTCTGGGCTCCATCCCTGCTATCCAATCTCCATCATTATTGCTGTCAATAAACAACCAGTTGGATTGTGCTTCTGACTTCGCACTGGACTCCTGTTCCGGAACATGACACACTTTAGCAAAGCCTAGTAAATATTCCATCTGTGAAGTGGACGGGGATGGCTGGGGGGACAGGTGTTTTACATTTTTAACCGGAGCTAATTTGTGACTCTTCACTAGCATTTGCCTTGAGGTCTTTTATGTTGGACCCTTTTTCTCACTGAATTATTTTTTAAAAAATTAAACTCTCCTATTAAAATTTTAATTGCATTATGTGTTTAAATCTCATGAAAGCAGTGGAATTCTGTGCTCTGTGAATTACAGTATATTCAAAGTAAAGGTGGAAAACAGACAAAGATAACATGTGGACGGAGCCGGGCTGACTGTGCAGGCTGGAGGTGAAGCACATGAAAGAGTTAGACTGCATGATGCGAATAGGTAATTCCATGTAAAATCACCCCAGCTCTCGAGGTCATGGTCTCATAATTGCCTCAAATGTGGGATATTTTAAGTCCTGAGACATGGTTTATCTCAGCTCCATGCATTCAGATTCTATGGGGCTAAAACTGGGGCCTGGTCCTCGTAAATATTTGTGTGTCCTGGATAATTAGCACCCAAAGGCTGAAGAAACTGATGTTTTAAAAAGCATGAAAACAAAAAGGAAGCCATTCTGTTGGACATGCACCTTATACGCCCACAGAAAATCTGAACGGATGGTGATTTTGAGCAGAAATAAGCTGTTTCCTTCATTAGGCATTTTGGACTAAATATGCTGAAATTTCAGTCAATTTTGAGATCCTGACCTGGGGAGCTCTTGGGATTTGCCTTTTTGCAGTCTCTCGCTAATACAGCAGCTGTTGGCTCAGACAAACCTTTCCTGACATCTTGAATATGGAGATTGTTATAATGGATAGGCCTCTGACTGCAGAATTAAAAAGCAACAGATTGAGTGTTGATGGGGTAATTTCCACACATAATGAGCTAAAGGTTGAATATTAAGGGTTATTCCTCATGTTTTGTAATGCACTCACAATACAGAGGCAAGATTCACGCCCTGTCTGCTATTCAGTGAGAGATGAAATTAAAGCACAATGAGGTGATGTGAGGCAAATGACGTGAAAACGGTGAGTCAAGCATGTTACCTTATGAAAGACCAAAACAGGCCTTGTCCCTCAAGCGCAAAATGGCTCAAGACTCATCAGTTTACCAACAGATGCATAAGCTTATATTCGCCTTTTTGAAAATGATGTTCCCCGAAGAAAACTTGGAGGGATTCTCAATTTCATTCTCAAAAGTTTCCAATATAATTAAAAGACGAATGAAGCTGGCCGAATCGTGTCGCATAAAGAGAAAATATGAATACCACTTTTTTAACAGAATTTGCGTGATCTCCGAGCCCTCAGACATCATTGCCTTCAGAACGATCATGCTGCTGTAATAGATATCACAATGTGAGCTCAGACGTACATTCTTCTTGGAAAAAACACAGGACTTTAGTAGAATAATATCAGGAACCATCCCCTTTAAAATAAACATTATTCAGTTTTTCCAGAGCTGTGAGGCAGGGACTCGGATGACCGGCGGGTTCAGTTCTGCGCCTGTTATTTCAGAGTCAGAAATGAGCCGTGTTTGTGTCTGTGTGAATAGTAAACCTGTGAGGACTTGTGCAAACTCAGTGTTTCTGCCCCTGAAATTGCCTTCCTCTCGGTTTTTTTTCCTCTTTTCTGTAGGAAAATCAGTCTGGCGGTGAGGACAGATGGAAAGAGTGAGTTAAATGAGTCGTTGGTGTGCAGCATGAGTCGTTTGTGAGTGTGGCTCCACATTTTGGTGAGAGATTATTCACTGCGGATTAAGTCACGCCTGCACACAGTCCATGACAGGAAACGTCTCCTCCAATGTATCTGCTTAAAGCCAAACCTGGTCGTAATAAAGACCCAAACTGGGTCTAAAGTTCTCCTTAGTGTTTTTAATTACTGAAGGGCACAGCTAACTCATTCAGTCTCTTCTAAGCCAGTGAAAACAGGCCAGTACTTGCTGCTGTACATGTAGAGCCGTACCTCACACACTCCTGACGGAATGTCTTTGAGAGCCGGAGATATCGCCATGTCTAAATCGCTGTCTCAGCCTTCAGCCAAAACAAGTCGTGCTTGTGCATCCCCATCTTTCATAATATCTATCATTATTCACCTCTTGAGTCAAAGATGTTTGCAGATATTGAAAATGAAATAAAATCAGACTCCAGTGTGAAATTGAGGGCAATACTGGACTCTAAATCAATACAGTACTCCCCTCTTCTGTAGTAATAAAACAGAAATATTGTTGAGCAGTTCATGTTTCATTATTTTGTTATTGAATTACTCCTTGTTTTCTTCCAAAACGGTTTTTTTTTTTTTTTTTTTTACCTCAGTTGAGGGAGCATACTGAATTAAACTTGCTAAATACATGGAGGTGCCTGCCCAATATCGCAGATTACCTTAATTTTATATTAGCTCAAGGTATGGTTAAATAACGGTAGTCTTACTTTGCTGAAAATAATGTGCATGGATCAGGATTAAGTCTTCAACTATCATGTGAAAAGTTCTTCCTTCAACTCGTTCAGAAAGGATAAAAGGCTGTTTAGTCTCTGTTACTTTGCTATTAGGAGGTTTCAGCTCTGTGTCCCAGCCAATTAGGAGTTTGCAGGATCTCAATTTCTTTAAAAAAACCACGCCGAGAAACATGCTCTATAGGAACACTCCTGCCAGTGTACCTGACCAAGGCTCTGGCTTTAGAAAGACATGCTCCATAGGAACACTCCTACCAGTGTCCCTGACCAAGGTTCTGGCTTTAGAAAGACATGCTCTGTAGGAACACTCTTACCAGTGTCCCTGACCAAGGTTCTGGCTTTAGAAAGACATGCTCTGTAGGAACACTCCTACCAGTGTCCCTGACCAAGGTTCTGGCTTTAGAAAGACATGCTCTGTAGGAACACTCTTACCAGTGTCCCTGACCAAGGTTCTGGCTTTAGAAAGACATGCTCTGTAGGAACACTCCTACCAGTGTCCCTGACCAAGGTTCTGGCTTTAGAAAGACATGCTCTGTAGGAACACTCTTACCAGTGTCCCTGACCAAGGTTCTGGCTTTAGAAAGACATGCTCTGTAGGAACACTCCTACCAGTGTCCCTGACCAAGGCTCTGTCTTTAGAAAGACGTGCTCTTTAGGAACACTCATACCAGTGTCCCTGACCAAGGCTCTGTCTTTAGAAAGACATGCTCTGTAGGAACACTCCTACCAGTGTCCCTGACCAAGGTTCTGGCTTTAGAAAGACATGCTCTGTAGGAACACTCATACCAGTGTCCCTGACCCAGGTTCTGGCTTTAGAAAGACATGCTCTGTAGGAACACTCCTACCAGTGTCCCTGACTAAGGTTCTGGCTTTAGAAAGACATGCTCTGTAGGAACACTCCTACCAGTGTCCCTGACCAAGGCTCTGGCTTTAGAAAGACGTGCTCTATAGGAACACTCCTACCAGTGTCCCTGACCAAGGCTCTGGCTTTAGAAAGACATGCTCTGTAGGAACACTCGTACCAGTGTCCCTGACCAAGGCTCTGGCTTTAGAAAGACATGCTCTGTAGAAACACTCCTACCAGTGTCCCTGACCAAGGCTCTGGCTTTAGAAAGACATGCTCTGTAGGAACACTCCTACCAGTGTCCCTGACCAAGGCTCTGGCTTTAGAAAGACATGCTCTGTAGAAACACTCCTACCAGTGTCCCTGACCAAGGCTCTGGCTTTAGAAAGACATGCTCTATAGGAACACTCCTACCAGTGTCCCTGACCAAGGTTCTGGCTTTAGAAAGACATGCTCTGTAGGAACACTCATACCAGTGTCCCTGACCAAGGCTCTGTCTTTAGAAAGACATGCTCTATAGGAACACTCCTACCAGTGTCCCTGACCAAGGTTCTGGCTTTAGAAAGACATGCTCTGTAGGAACACTCGTACCAGTGTCCCTGACCAAGGCTCTGGCTTTAGAAAGACATGCTCTATAGGAACACTCCTGCCAGTGTACCTGACCAAGGCTCTGGCTTTAGAAAGACATGCTCTATAGAAACACTCCTACCAGTGTCCCTGACTAAGGCTCTGGCTTTAGAAAGACATGCTCTGTAGGAACACTCGTACCAGTGTCCCTGACCAAAGCTCTGGCTTTAGAAAGACATGCTCTGTAGAAACACTCCTACCAGTGTCCCTGACCAAGGCTCTGGCTTTAGAAAGACGTGCTCTATAGGAACACTCCTACCAGTGTCCCTGACCAAGGCTCTGGCTTTAGAAAGACATGCTCTATAGGAACACTCCTACCAGTGTCCCTGACCAAGGCTCTGGCTTTAGAAAGACATGCTCTGTAGAAACACTCCAGTGTCCCTGGTCAAGACTCTGGCTTTAGAAAGACATGCTCTATAGGAACACTCCTACCAGTGTCCCTGACTAAGGCTTAGGCTTTAGAAAGACATGCTCTATAGAAACACTCCTACCAGTGTCCCTGACCAAGGCTCTAGCTTTAGAAAGACTTGCTCTATAGGAACACTCCTACCAGTGTCCCTGACCAAGGCTCTGACTTTGGAAAGACATGCTCTATAGGAGCACTCCAGTGTCCCTGGTCAAGACTTTGGCTTTAGAAAGACATGCTCTATAGGAACACTCCTACCAGTGTCCCTGACCAAGGCTCTGGCTTTAGAAAGACATGCTCTATAGGAACACTCCTTCCAGTGTCCCTGGTCAAGACTCTGGCTTTAGAAAGACATGCTCCATAGGAACACTCCTACCAGTGTCCCTGACCAAGGCTCTGGCTTTAGAAAGACATGCTCTTCTAAACACTCCTACCAGTGTCCCTGACCAAGGCTTTGGCTTTAGAACTAGAGTTAGTCCCAGGGTGCAACATTCAGTATGTATTTAAGCACAGTTTAGTCTAGTGACAGTTATAGTTTGATTAGGCCATGCATTCAGACATTCTTTGTCTCAATGTACACGAGCAGGATGAAATTCGATTTATTGACTGAAGCACAATTGATGGCAATGTGCCTTTCAGCTTGTTCATGTTGCATCTTTTTCTGTTGACCTATTACGTCACTGACCAAACATCTGACAAACAAGTTAGTTGGAATCAAACTGGTGGCATATTAAATGCATTGTGGCTGCATAAGATAGAGTGGCGAGAACATGGACAACTTCACAGCTCTGTACGTTTATTACGGGCTATTCGCTGTGCTTTTCGTACAACTCAGATCCAAGCTATCTTCGGTGGTTAAGGCATTAGTCAAAGTTGGGCTAAAATGCCACTATGCTCTACTTTGTGCCCTTTCTACTACTCCGGAGTGCGTTTCCTGGAAGCGTAGTTGCTAGTAATTAACATAGTTCGTCCATTCAGTCTGTGGTTCCAACTATGTCAGTTACCATCTGCGCTTTTGAGAAACGCACTCCCAGGCTACCCGTGCATGTGGGATGCGGGCCAGGAGAAAGGACTGGTGGGAGAATTTTTTTTTTTCCGATGGCGAGTGGAAGGAAGATTTTTGGATGACGAGCAAGTTACTCGATAAATCATGCGGATCAATGGTAGAAGTTAAGAGACCCCAGGGATTGTTCAAGGACCAATACCCTTGCAGACGAGGATTGCTACTGTTCATTCCAAATTGCTCATTAGTCAGAGCTCAGAGTTGTCTCTAAGCACTTTGGTGTTTACACTCCACCAGACTTCCGGGTCATGGCCCAGCACAAAGAATGTGGTGCATGCTCAAACCGCATAGTCCAGTTCGATTCGATTCAAGCGTATACAAGCAGGTATAATGTGACTATTAACCGCATTGTTTGAGTGTTGGTTGGACGATGAGAAATCGATTTAGCCCGATTCGAGTCAGACAAACATGTTCACATGCATTTTAACAGCTCAATTCTAGTCGGGCCAACACAATAATTCAATTTTCTCGAACATCATGTAAACGCACTGAGTGAGGCTGCCCACTGCGCCTAAGTAACTTGGATGGGACAAATGGGCAGGGAAAATTGCCATTTGGGGTTCTGGAAAATATGTTTTTAAAAATAAATAAATAAAATATATCACAAAGGACAGGGCTAGGATAATACTGCAGATATGGTATCACTTTTTTTGGTTCCAAAAATTTTTGAAAAATTATTTCCTGTCCATTTCTATAATGGCCGTATACTTGAATGTGTTTTTCAATATGGGGATGAGGGCTTTTATATTGGGATAGATCACAGTTTTTTTTTACTCACTTCTGCAAAGCACATTTCCCATTACTGGTGTCATGGTTCTGGTTTTTGTGTTCATGCTTTATGTTCATAGTTATGTCTTTTCTTTATTCTTTTAGGTTATTGTATACTCCGGTTTTCAGTTCCTGCCATTTTAAGTTCCATTGCACTCGTCTCCCCTGTCTTGTGATCTAGTTGGTTCAGTCCGTCTCCCCAGTCTGTGTGCTCACCTGCTTCGGCTGATTTCAGTGGTTTCTGGTGATTCATATTATTACTTCAATTTCCTTTACTTCCTTTGCTTTGCTTTTCTAGATTACTAATAATACTAACATTTATATTTTGTATCATAGTCTACTAACCCAGCTAATCCGTGTATATATTGCTAACTTCTAATGAGCACTTTGGTTAATTTGTAAAGCGGCACCTCTACTAATTAGTCCTAATTCAGTCTAAGCAATCGCAGTGCTCTAGTCTGCGCCCCTTGCTTTGCTTTCCCTGCCTCTCCCTGCATTTCTGTGAGAATCTCTTGCACGTGTTTAATTACTATCCTGCACTCATTATCTGTGCACTTAGAACTCCCTGACCAGAGCTCTTTATCTGTCATAGGCTGTCAGCGTGGATCCTGTTCGTGTCTTAGCTTTTGCCCATTGTTTGTGGTTTAGGGCTTCCCCATGTGTGCTTACCTCTGTAATTAGTCTTATCCAAGTCACCTGTTCCTGCATATCATGTGACTTCCCTTGTGTCTATTTAGAGTCCTCACTGCAGTTCAGCCCTTGTCAGAACATTGATCAATATTCCTTTGTGCAGACCCTCTTGTATGCCACTTGATTATTGTTTCTTCAAGACTGTTTCGTCCGAGCTCGATTTTGCCATAGCCCTTCTGTTCTTGTTTTTGTCTTTTTGACCCATTTCTGTCGGACCATGTCCACTGTGTTTGGACGCCCCGTGTATGATCCTCTGCTTTGTGTTTCGACTACAATTTTGGCCTGTTGTCTATGTACCGTCGCACTTCTGCTTTACTGGTTTTGACCCCGGCCGGTCTAGTCAACTCTGCTTTATGGATTTCGTTCATGGCTTGGCAACTGCTTCTTCTGATTCTGACCCTGCTCTCAGTAGCATACGATTTTTGGATTTCCAACTCTTGCGTGTGGTTCCTGAATGCACCGTCACAACTGGCACTTGTGACAGAAGACATTTTAAAAGTTTTGATCAGTCCGGTAACTGACCAATGTGATGCAATAGCATATGGAATTTGCTGTCCCCGGCATCTGTTATGCATTCATTGAAACGTCCTTTCAAGTTTCGAAGGCTGATCACCCATAGGTGTTCGGTCTTGTGAGAGTCTACTTCCTGGCTACTTGATCCAAAGTATTTTCAGAACACCACTCCAATTTGAGATTTTCACATCACCGAAAGAATTAAAATTTAGGTTTATAGAACCATTGCTTAGTGTCATCAACCTCTGGTTTAACAGCATTCTCTGACAGATGTATGTGTCATCTTGTAGTCATTTAATGCCTTTCCCGAATATCATTCTGGGAGGACCAGGTAGGAGGAAATGTTATAGTAATCATCCAGCAACAAGAAATAATCTTAGTTGCTTCAGAAAGAAAACTCTGCTGTGTTAATGGGCAGTACGGTGGAATAATATGAGTGGTAACAAGTGCCCAGACATAATCAGATCAGTTTGTTACCAGATAACTATGTGGTCAAAATCAAACAGCAAGAGCAACAAAGCATTCCCACCATACAATATGCATGCAGAGTCACACAAACTCCTCCAACAGGTTGGACTTAGCACAAGACCTTCTGGTTTGACAGTTTTAAAGCAACAAACCATTCGGCTGTATGCAATTATGCTGTTCAAATGAATTCTGTGTATTGTTGGCCAATGAGTACTTTACAATAAAAGGGGCAGATGGGAAGAAGTCTGGCCGCCTCCTTGCAGAACTTTCCAGTAGTGGCTCATGAGTATTGTAGATGCCATATTTCCGCAATGTCTACCTCTTTATTTTATTGGTACCGCTTAATTTTTATGGTGTTTTGTTGATGCTTAAGAGACAAGAAATAGCATGTTAACTGCACAAAGGCTGACTTTCAAGAGGTTGATTTGCAGACAGTTCAAATACCAGAAAGAAAACCTAATACTATCTTAATGGTGACATAGAATCATAAAGCATTTTTACTTTGTCTACGTTGAATACCGGTAGTCTACCGCATTCTAGAGCATAGGAAAAGTGATAGACATTCTGAACATCTCCGTTTCATAGAAATTCCTCTTTTAAAAATGACCGCCAGAGAACGGGCCAATCTGAACAACGGATACATATGATGTCACATGTATCTCACTGCCCCCCCCGCCCCAATCCGTTTCCTCCCCTTCATCCCTCATTAAAGACAAGCATGAGAATTCCAGAGTCATAATCGATTTCCGTGTCACTAGTGGGGAAATCCACCATAATGCACATGAAACGGGATTAACTTATTGCACAAGGCCTTAAATTCCGCAAATGAATTTCTTCAGTGCTCTTTGATTGAATACTTGCTGACAACGGCAAACGAATGTCAATGAGAGATACTGGCAGCTTGTTTGGGGAAAAAAAAAACATTCAAAAATACTTACCATTCAGAAACGTTTAAATCCATCCTTTGCTGGACTGGTTCTTCCACCAATTCAGTGTCTCCTCATCTGATTCCGGCTCAAACATATAAGGCTGAATCTCTGAATATGCCACAGCTGCATAAAGTTGGTTTGTCTATGTTCCGAAGCCGATGAGTGTTTTCCATTTTAACTACCGCTCTGGGTGAAGTTACATTCTTTTGAGTGACAGCAAAGCCATCCAATCAGCGTCAAGTGCTTGTATTCCATAATGAGGTTGCCAGTTAAGCCCGAAAGGTCGCCAAATAGGTGCAAAACAACGCGTTTAAAATCCCCCACCCTAACACAGCTTTTAGAGAAAGGTTTTTAGGAAGCTTCTGAGCCATCACAGACCCAACCAAAATTTTATTGTCTATATGTCACATCACAGAACAAGGATAAATACTCCATTCAACCATTCTAGGTCACCTTTAAATACAGTATGACCTTAAAATTTATATTGACAGCCTACAGGGAAATGTTCAGAGATGATCAATAAACTTTCATTAAAGTACCAGCAGATGACTAGGTTAATACACGGGTTGCACATCTCTTTGTGATAAACAATTCGATACACATCTAGATTCACAGGTTACAATACGATTCGAAATACGAAAAATGATATACTTTGATTACAGACAGATTCGGTATGAATCGATACAGTGTAAGAACGATATGATTTGATTCTACGGTTAATATTTCTTGTAGCCTGGAATCCTTACTTATTAAGTGCTGGTCGTTCCCAACGATCACTGACTGATCAGTTTGGCCTCAGTGTATCGCCAGCATTTAGCCTTAGGTCACTAATGAAGGGAATATATGAATATTCATGTTTTCTGCTCTTAGCGAGAACCACCAATCGAATATAAGTTAGCTGGCCAGCAACAGCATTCGTGAATGTTATTTGACATGAGCTTAAAAATTAGATTGTGGCTTGTTTGTGTTTACTCTTGGAATGGTTGTTAGGTTTTGAACAGGATAATGTTTGGCCATATCTGCATTTTATTTATTTCAGTGGGATTCCCAGTTATAACACTGTGGCTATTCTTACCTGACCATAATACATTGCAGGCTATTCTTACGTGACTCCCATTGGGACATGCGCAGATTCAAATTGTATTACAGCGCAATTTGGCTGCCGAGCTTGCACAAGGGACCGAAGGGTTAAGCCCATAACCATGGCATCAGTAAATTAAATTCTCGTCCCCGGGGCTTCTACACTGAGCAACAAAAGAAATGCAAGTTAGCTAGTTAGTTAATGTACTCGCATGATTACGCCGGCAAAGTGACCAGCATAAACAAAGAAATGCTTGATGAAACGAGTGTAAATGTGCATGTGCGAGTAATACATTTGATTTTCTATAATTATGTGCAAACTTATTTTCCAGTCCGTTCTTAACTAACTTGCGTTTCTTTTGTTGCTCAGTAGGCTATACTTGCTTCACCAAGGTTGGGCAATCTTGTGGTAGCATCCAGAACTAGGACGTTAATCAGATAAGAGAACTCCCGTAAAAATAGTCATACATATTTACATTACGTGAGCATCAGTCACACAAAGCATCAACATGTCTAGGTATTTTAACGGGAGAACAAGAAAGGTAAGAAAGTCCGACCATTTCAATCTGCGCGTGCCTGACTGAAAGTCATGTAAGAATAGCCTGCCTGCAATGGATTACGGTCACGTAAGACTAGCCACGGTCTTATAATAAAGGCTAAATTAAATAATACTCAAATTACCTAACGTATTTCTCCGTAATTGGCATTAGCTATAGCTCGAAGGGCATGATTGCATCAGCTAGATTAAAGTGATGCCTAACCCAAAAACTATAATTTGTATATTATTTACTCACCATTAGATGTCTCGAACGGACAAAGGTTGTTCATCACCTGGCGCAACTTTATGGTCACTAAAGAGTTTTGAAAAATTATCTAAATTCCTTTTGTGCTGGAAGCAAATGGGGTCACCCAGTTGCAATGGGAAAACTCCACAAAACTTCAGTTGACAAAATTTCAAACCATCGTCCAATGCATCGTCCAGTATAATCCAAGTCTGCTTTGACCACTCGTATCCTCAGAACTCTAGAAATGTGGTTATTTTTCTGCGGTTATTTTAATAAAATGCCAGTTATGCTTCAAGTAAGCTCACGCATTCAACGGAAGTCCCGGTTCGTTCAAAGCCCAGAGACTCTGCTGCCACTCTGATGAATTCTTGTAGAAACACGAGCCGGGAGGTGGGACTTCAGTTGAATGCAGAACTGTGGTATTTTTTATTTATTTTTAAGTCTGTCTAAAGGCGGGAGGGCACCTATGCGACCAACAAGATGTGTGAAGCCGCCAACCGATTCCAAGTCTTGCAAAACCTGATCCATGACTACAATCAATCCATCTAGGAATTCATAGCTAATTCGTTTCGATTGAGGAGGCAGCTACCGACACAGCTGTATCTCTCACTTGTTAAACCAAATATCCGGTCGCATCGGTGTATGTTTCACAACCCCAGTTAAAGGAGAATTCCGGTGTGAAATTGACTTGGGGTGTGTTGAAAATGAGAACGAGTACTAACCTTTGTCGAATACTCCACCTCCGTACGCACGCAACATTTCGAAATATATAGCTTTTTAGCCAAATCTCCCAGCAGGCTTACAATAGTAGTGAATCAGGCATAGCATTGCCATGCAAAGATACTGCTATTTTTTTCATCATTATCAAGGCTCAAAGTAGCTCCACACTTGATCAGTGGAATTCCGAGGGCCCTGACATTTAAAACGAGCACGAACGAATAGATTGCAATCTGTTCCCCTATCCCTCCTATTCGTTTATGCTCGTCAATCAACTTATCGTAACTTTCAAGATGGAGGCGAGTGGAAACTAGCTCAAGGTACTGTTTGCGTAAATAGTCTTTTCTACAGACGATTAGGTAAACATTTTGGGAAATACTCAACTGACCATCAATAAAGTATTAATGGATTATCAGGTAAATGTGGTGCCTGTATCAACATTCTTCAATAGTTAGCAAATTATCAATATTTGCCAGTGAAAACAGTACTTGATGATGCGGCACGTACTATCAACAAATTGTAAATAGATGATTAGGTAAATGCACAGGGAGATGATCGTAGATGCTCTGCTGATATCAATGAAATGTTGACTGATACGTAAATAAACATTTCATAAAGGGGACCTATTTTGCTGATCCTTCTTTTAATATATATATATGTAATGTTATAGTGTTGGAAGTCCATACTCAACCTCTGTAAAGTTTCTAACCATAAGATACAGGGGTTTTGTCGTAATCCAAGAACGTGATTTCCGGAAAGTGATTTCCTCTCTAATCAGCTCGTCCTTAGATCTTCACGATATCTGGGCAAAACCTGACATCAGGTTGTGCCGTCCAATTAATACAGACCAAGCCAGAGCCAATCAAGGCGCTGAACCTGCCCACCCCAGAAACTATTCTAGCACCAACAACCATGGATCATACTATGCCTTAGTAGTATCTACACTTCTGGAAATACAAATGAAGAACCGCAGATCATTTGAGGAGCAGCTCTGTCAGTATCTCTCCCAAAGCTGCCTGTCCGTTTATTTTCGGACGCAAAAGAAAGCACAGTTATTTCCTCTTCCGAAAGACGATGCCACCAGAAATCAGTGGGTAGCTTTTTTGTTTGCTGGCAGCAGACAGCCACGGCCAAAGGGAACGTTAGCTGTTTGTGCTCAGCATTTCACCAATGACAGCTTTGTCAATAAAGGATAATTCGACACCGGATAAGCGTTTCAGCTGCTTCTCAAACCTGAAGCAGTTGTATCGATCAGGCGCTCGGAGCCACAAACTGTAAGTAACGATATAAAAGCAAATAATGGCAGGTAAGAAAAGATAATCTGTTACGGGTGGCCAGCAGGACCGCTAACGATAGTTAGCACTAACAACTGGCCTCAAATGCAGGCTTTGTAAAATATCTGAAGATAAAGCCTGGATCGGTAGTGACTGTCCGTGACTCACAGACACAGAAGCTTTAACTAAGTGGCTTTACTGCATAAGCTTACCTAACATGATAGCCTGTTGAATATGGCTGTAGCACTGCGGCTAACGTAGCTAAGTAACTGTTGCTAATGTTTGTGTCCAAAATATACAAGAGTAATATCTGGGGACATTCAACAGAAGGTGTGTGAACATAAACCTCATTTGAAGCCAACTTTTTGAACTTGTTTGTAATCTGGATGCTTGGTACAATGGTTCATGGTAACGGAACTTAATGTCTGTAAAACCTGTATTGCAGGTTAACATTTGTGTGTCTATTGCTGTTATGACTGCTCGGTTACCAGCTACTGCATGTTAGTTTACATGCCGTGGTGCTTAAAAATGCTCCTGGTTAACTTATATGCTTTAATTCTGATTGTTATGCTTGTTTTACTTCGGTAAGCATCAATGTGGCAGTTTCATCATAACGTTGCCTGATTGTAGCGACTCGATCAAAGCTGAGTGGAGAGGTGTTGTATGTGTCTGCAAAGTTGGGCTGAAAAGGCTGCACATAGAGCAAAAGTTTTGCAGAGCTTGGGATACATGTTTGGGTTCATTTACTGCTGATCGCTTTACTTATCCATGATCGGGGTCAGCCGGATACTTCACCAATATCTGGGCTAGCTCCCTGATGCTACCGCGGTGAAAGCAATCATGAAATGCACAAGCTATAAAGCGTCTGGTATAACAACTAATTTATCTTTATTTCTGTGGCATAATTTCATCCCCTTTCGAAATTGTTCTGGCTAAAAAGCCAAAAAAGACGGAGATTGGATACAAAATTCTTTCCTGTAGAAGTTATCAATTCGCTAGCTCCACAAAAGCAACTGTTCAAGCTAACGGAACTTACAGTCTGTAAAAACTGTATTATGTTCATAACATGACTGGAGCTCTCCAGCTGTCACGCACTATATAACACCCATTTTCCGCAAGCAAACGCTGGTCATTCCCGCGCAATAAGTGAACCATTACCATGGGCAATTTCCTAAAAGACCGTTAAGCCTGAAGCTTTTGCCCCTCCGTCATATACCAGTGCAGAAGCTGTTCGTTACTCCATGCAAATGACACACCACAGATACGCAAATGGACCTGCAGGTCCTTATAGTACACACCAAAGCAGTCCATTAGTTGTTGGACCACTTTTTGCTGCTCCTCACTGTCCATGTTTCCCTCTAAACTCTGACCCACCAGATTTCTACGGTCTCCAGTCTGCACTTGGGTATGGATAATAGCTTTTCCTGAATCCTATAGAGTAGAAACACCGCTATACTCACCATATCAGCCGTAGGCAGATAGCAAATTCTACCCACTTGAATCAGAAGGATGCAGCACCGGATCACACCACCGGAGGCCGATGACAACTAATGACAGTGTTCGCATTGTTATAATGCTAGTGTTATTTTGGTTAGTAACATGGTGGTAGTTTATCATAATGTTACATGACCATAGCTGCAGCAGTTAAAGCCAACCGGTGTGCAAGTGTCGGCAAAGTTGGTCTGATAAGGCTGCAGTTAGACTGAAAGTAGATTTTGCAGAGCTTGGGATATGTCTTTGGCTTTGATTACCGCTGTTCGTGAAACGATCGTTCTACTTACCCATGACTGGAGTCAGCCGGATACTTCACCAATATCTGGGCTAGCTCTCTGATGCTACCGCCGTGAAAGCAATCGCACAAGGCACAAGCTATAACGTGCCAGTTATAACAAAAGATTTATCTGCATTGCCGCTGCGGAATTTCATTTCCCTTTATAAATTGTTATGGCTAATAAAAGGCTGAAAAATATGTGAATTGGATATGGAATTCTTACCGGTACAAGTTATCGATTGCTAGCTCCACATAAGCAAAGCTTACACCGTTTATTATCAAGAAGGCAGTTTAGAATATTAATATTGAATATTAGTATCGTGAGTGCATATGGTGCGTGTAACATGGATTACCACGTATAGCAGCTGTTATGGCCCCAATTTGCTATTACATTTATAACACAACAGCAACAGCAAAGGATGACAAACACAGTTTTAACAACTAAAACACATTTAATTTTTAACAAAGACAAAGACTAATAACAACCTACAACTAAAGACCAAGATTGATAAATAAGAAAAAACAGAAATAATTACAGTCCCTTTTTGGTAGGGTGGCTTGGTGATGTCCTGGATGAAGAAAATGCTCAAACACAGGCAAAGAAATCCACAAAAGAAACGTCACAGGTCTTGAACAGAATGGCAGGTCTGGTCATCTTCTTGCAATTTCTCCTACTACTTTACTGTCTCAATTCTTTTCCTTATATACTCTCTTTCAGACCCCACCCACATTTAGACCTCTTTTTTTTAACTTTCTGAGACTTGCCCCAGACATGTTCAGGACATGTCTAAACATGACTCCAGTCTGAGCTTAACAAAAAAAAGGTAAATACTGCCATCTAGTGGCCTATATTCACATTACACCTCCATTCCAAAAGGGAAAAATTTTGACTCATAAAGGCAAAATTTTTCTTTTCAATACAAAATGGTTAAGTGAACACTTGTCTACATATACATATCATACAATATTCAAACACATGATATATATATACACACATTCAAACACGGGATAAGCAATCAGCAATTACATTGTCTGTACCCTTCACATGCTTAATTTCCAAGTCAAACTCCTGTAAAATCAAACTCCAATTCAACAATCTCCGATTCTTGTTTTTCATCTTACTCAAAAACATTAACGGATTGTGGTCAGTGTACACAATCATTGGCTTTTGTCCTGTACAAACATAAACCTCAAAGTGTTGTAAAGAAAGGACCAGAGCCAACAGTTCCTTCTCTATTGTGGAATAGTTCCTTTGGTGGCGATTGAACTTCCTGGAGAAGTATGCCACGGGATGCTCAATGTCATCAGAGTCACTTCTCTGTAGGAGCACAGATCCACAAGCTTGGTCGCTAGCATCGACCGCGATGGAGAACGGTTTGTTGAAGTCAGGAGATTTGAGCACGGGGAAGTGACACAGCAGAGACTTCAGGTGATCGAAGGCTCTCTGGCATGCACCATCCCAGGTGAACTTTACGCCTTTCTTCAGTTGGTTAGTTAGACTGAGAGCAATCTCGGCAAAGTTCTTGCAGAACTTGCGGTAGTACCCGATCATTCCAAGGAAGCGGCGCAAAGCTTTTTTGTTGTCAGGAACTGGAAAGTCCATGATGGCTTGGACTTTAGCATTTATGGGTGCCACCTTACCCTGGCCTATGACGTAGCCAAGATAGGTGACAGTAGCACAACCAAAGTCACTCTTGTTCAGGTTAACAGTCAGGTTAGCCCGGGTCAGGCGCTGGAACAACGTCTCTACATCTTTTAGATGTTCTTCCCAGGAGTCACTCCATGTGATCAGGTCATCAATGTATGCACCCGTGTGTGGCAATCCGGCGATTGTAGACTGTATCATCCTTTGGAACGTGGCTGGGGCATTTTTCATGCCAAAGGGTAGGACTTCATACTGGTACAATCCAGATGGTGTGGCAAAAGCAGAGATGCTCTTGGCCCTCTCAGTTAAAGGCACACACCAATAACCCTTCAATAAATCAATCTTGGTCAGAAACTTTGCTTGCCCTACACTATCAATACAATTATCAATCCTAGGTATTGGAAACACATCCGTTCTAGTTACAGCATTGACTTTGCGATAATCTGTACAGAATCTAGTACTTCCATCAGGTTTTGGAACTAGCACACAGGGTGAACTCCAATCTGAGTTGGAGGGTCTGATAATATCATGTTTTAACATGTACTCAACCTCTTTCTCAGCAATCTTTCTCTTTTCAGGATTCATCCGGTATGGATGCTGTTTTATTGGTTTGGCATCACCAACATCTACATCATGAGAGGCTATAGTAACTCTCTTTGGAACATCAGGAAACAAATCCTCATATTTCTTGATCAACCTTTCAAACTGATCTCTCTGTGAGGGTTCTAAGTGCTGGAGTTTTACATCAAGATTTTGCAACACTTCAGTGTTTGACAATTTACATGAAAGAACTTCAGCTTTAATTCTTGGTTCATCATCTTGAAACTCCCCCTCATCTTCACACGTTTCGACCATTGGAGAATCTGAAGTGACAGCTGCAACCCTAGCATTTCTGACATGATAAGGCTTTAGCATGTTAATATGACACAATTGTTTTGGTTTTCTCCTATCTGGAGTCTTCACAATGTAATTGAGATCATTGAGTTTTGTCAGAATTTCATAAGGACCATGAAATCTAGCCTGCAATGGATTGGACTGCAAGGGAAACAACACAAGGACCTTGTCTCCTGGTTTAAACTCATGGCTTCTAGCCTTATGATCATACCAAGTTTTCATTTTTCCCTGACTTGATTTCAAGTTCTCTTTGGCAAGGTCACAAGCTGCACGCAATCTTTCCTTGAACTTGCTAACATAGTCTAACAGACTGATTTGCGGCTCTTCCTCATGCCATTGTTCACTCAATAATAGCAAAGGTCCTCTCACTTCATGACCAAACACTAGCTCAAATGGACTGAATCCAGTAGACTCCTGCACTGCTTCTCTAGCTGCAAACAACAGCAAATGAACACCTTCATCCCAGTCTTTCTCATGGTCATAACAAAAAGTCCTCATCATTGTCTTGAGAGTGGAATGAAACCGCTCTACGGCACCCTGACTTTCTGGATGATAGGCACTAGAAAGAATCTGCTTTGCACCTAGTTCATACACAACCTGCTGAAACAATCCTGAAGTGAAATTGCTACCTTGGTCTGACTGAATTTCCCTGGGAAGGCCAAACAACGTGAAGAACTTTATCAAAGCCTTCGAGATTGCAGTTGCCTTGATGTTACGTAGAGGTATGGCTTCGGGGAATCTGGTAGATGCACACATGATTGTCAACAAGTACTGATTTCCAGATCTAGTCTTGGGTAATGGACCAACGCAATCAACAATGACCCTAGAGAATGGCTCCCCAAATGCTGGGATAGGCTGCAATGGAGCTACAGGTGGGTCTAACTGGTGTTTTCCAACTACCTGACAAGTGTGACAGGTTTTGCAAAAGTTGGAAACGTCTTTCCGAAGCCCAGGCCAAAAGAAGTGTTTCATGATCTTATCAACAGTCTTGTTAACACCAAGATGACCTCCTAAAGGTAAACTATGAGCCATTGTTAAGATCTCATTCCTATAGACCTTCGGAACAACAATTTGCCTGACCACTGCCCAATCTGCATTGGCAGGGATATCAGGAGGGCGCCACTTCCGCATCAACACACCATCCTTGAGATAATACCCAACTGGAACTGCATCTATTTCTTTTTCAGGAAGGGCTCTCCTCTTTAGTACACCAATTTCAGGATCATTAGTTTGCTCCTCAATCAACCGCTTTCTGGACAGAGACAAGTCTCCAGACACATCAGAATCACCAGACCCATCCGGCTGGCTGAATAGAGAACTGATAAAAGTATCTGATAAGTCCTCAAACGGAGAAACCATAGTAGGCCAATCAGAGTCATGAGGCGAACCACCTGAGTCCTGACTATTCAATGTACTGGACGGCACCACAACATCATCTTCTTTAGCCTTCTTGGCCATAGCACGAGTCACTGCGCAAGAAGGATACAGAGATGGGTCCTCATCCCCATTTTCAGTGCTCGGCTGTGAAGTAAGATGTACAGGGGGAACTACTTTGCCCCCAGCCAGGTCATTGCCTAGCAACAGAGAAACACCCTTTATAGGTAGACTTGACATAAGTCCCACCTTTACCTGTCCTGTAACTAAATCTGACTTCAAGAATATAGAGCGCAGGGGTACAGATACAGTCCTCCCTTCAATACCTTGTACAAGTATGAAATCCCCTGAAGCGGTCTCATCACGTAACTCCCAAGGAGTCCATCAACAAAAGTGACTGAGAAGCTCCGGTATCCCTTAGGATATATATGGGGACAAGAGTAGTATGCTCATTCAGAGCCACAAATCCCTCTGACACAAATGGAAGAAATTCCTCCCTCACAAAGTCAGCTGTATTAGGCTTTTTAGCCCCACAAGAAGCAGGCAATTTAGCAGATTGGTTATCTACCACAGGGGTTTCTAACCTTGTTTTCACAAAGGCATTTGGTTTGGTATCCTTTTCTTTTTCTTTCTTAGCTTTAAGGAACCAACAGTTAGTTGTAACATGACCAGATTTCTTGCAATAACTGCAAACTAGACCACTTTTGTCACTGTCAGCTTTCACACTTTGATCAGACCTGTTACTGGATTTCTGAGCACCATCACCAGATTTGTCTTTGTCTTTGGGTGAGGAATCTTGGGTATCACCGTAACCCTTTTTCTGAAATTGGGACCATTTATTGTTACTGCTAGACTGAAATTTGGACTTATGAGTGAGAACATATTCATCTGCAAATTTGGCAGCTGATTGCAAGTTCAGTGCTTGCTTCTCATTAAGGTAGGTCTTAACATCACCCTTAACACAGTTCTTGAATTCTTCAACTAACACCATCTCTTTTAGTGAGTTGAAATCATCCTTGACCTCCATAGAAGTACACCAGCGCTCAAAGCAAACCTGCTTCTCATTAGCAAATTCAACATAAGTCTGATTTTCAGATTTCTTCAGACCTCTGAATTTCTGTCGGTAAGCCTCTGGAACCAACTCATAAGCTCTCAAAATAACCTTTTTGACAACCTCATAATCAGAGGAATCATCTGCAGACAAAGCCGAATAGGCTTGTTGAGCTTTACCCTTGAGGACAGTTTGCAACATCAGAGGCCAGTGTTCCTTTGGCCACTGGCAACTCTTTGCTACCTTTTCAAAACATTGGAAATAGTTGTCAACATCCTTTTCTGAAAATGGAGGCACCAGTTTTACCTCCTGACTGGCACAAAATTTATTTTTAGTTTCAATTTTAATTTTTAGTTGCTCCAATTGGAGTCTTTCTTCTCTATCGAATTTCTCTAATTCAAAATCTCTCTGTCTCTGTCTCTCTCTTTCTGCTCTTTCCTCTTTCTCTCTCTCAAATTCTCTTTGTTTTTCTTCTCTTGCTAATTTTTCTAACTCAAACTGCCTTTGTTTTTCTTTTTCTTCCCTCTCAAATTCTCTTTGTTTCTCTTTTTCCTCCCTTTCTTTTTCTCTTTCTTCCCTTTCTTTCTCTTTTTCCTCCCTTTCTTTTTCTCTTTCCTCGCTTTCAATCTCTAGCATTTTTAATTTAAGTTCCATTTCTATATTTGGATTTTCCACTGGAAACTGTTCCAGATCTCCTGGTGCAAACACATTTTCATCAATGTAATATTCAACTATCTCTCTAGCCAGTCTTGCTTTTCGCATGGCTGGATTCACCTCTGTCAGCTCTAAATGTCTGCAAATTTCTAGCAGTTCTGTCTTTTTAAAAGACTTCAAAACCCCTACGGTTGGTGATGCCAAGAAATCATCCATTGCTGTTGTCAATATATATCTCGGAAAATTCACAAAAACAATTTCACAATTTGGAATGTTAGATTTTCAATAAATTACTCACACAATGGTCTATCCCGGACCTTGAGCCCCCCAATTTGTTATGGCCCCAATTTGTTATTACATTTATAACACAACAGCAACAGCAAAGGATGACAAACACAGTTTTAACAACTAAAACACATTTAATTTTTAACAAAGACAAAGACTAATAACAACCTACAACTAAAGACCAAGATTGATAAATAAGAAAAAACAGAAATAATTACAGTCCCTTTTTGGTGGGGTGGCTTGGTGATGTCCTGGATGAAGAAAATGCTCAAACACAGGCAAAGAAATCCACAAAAGAAACGTCACAGGTCTTGAACAGAATGGCAGGTCTGGTCATCTTCTTGCAATTTCTCCTACTACTTTACTGTCTCAATTCTTTTCCTTATATACTCTCTTCCAGACCCCACCCACATTTAGACCTCTTTTTTTTAACTTTCTGAGACTTGCCCCAGACATGTTCAGGACATGTCTAAACATGACTCCAGTCTGAGCTTAACAAAAAAAAGGTAAATACTGCCATCTAGTGGCCTATATTCACATTACACAGCACAAGAAACTAAACCTGAAATTATCTTGAATGGATACTTGATGTTTTCACTCACCCGAAACTTTTGGTACCCAAATGAAGATAAGCTGAGAAGTAATAAATACTATCAATATTGATGGAGGTTGAAAACAGAATACTTTCGCCCTTGCGTTTTTGGCCAATTATGCCGTCCTATGCCTGTACCAGGAAAATGTATCTTTCTCATAACTTTTGCTGCCAGACTCTTGCACTGCATCCTCCACTTTGAAATATATTGCAGCTGTAGTTTCTTTAGTTTGTCACGGCACTGTTCTACTGTTCTGTGATAACTACACAAATGCAAGTGCTCACAAATTACTCTATAAATCTCTTGAGTTTTTCTGTTTGCCTAAATTTCGAGCAAGCCTTTAATTTATTCGTTTGAATGGAGAGATCTTTTTGCTGCTGTGTGTATTAGAACAAGTTCATTAAATTTGATGTGTCCACATGTACAGCTTTTGACTGCGGAATTTCCCTGCCGATTCCTTACATAAGATGGTAGACGCGTCTCACATTTCACGGTTGGTTCAGCCGATGACGTTGTCCTCTTCTGTGTTTTCTTTAGCTCCGAGGTCGTAATACTTACTAAGATGAGACGTCTTGGTCCATTCTTCATTGCCTGGGCAAATGTTCCTCTTGTTCTCTCTCTGGGTCAAATTCGGGGTCCAAGATGTGCGGCTGTGTTTCACTACTTGTCATTTCTAAATATCTTGATTAATAAAGTTTCGATATAATGCCTTCTGGTCTGTAGCATAGGGACACACTTGGGAGGCGGACCTGAAAAACTGCGTTCTGCTACCTCGTCCTGACCAGCTCCTTCCTCCACAGAGCTGGCCAATCAGAAGAAAGTGGGCACATGGGGAGTGGGGCCATAGTGGAAGAGTCACCCAAACAAGGTGTTTCAGGCAGAGACTACAATGGACCACAAATGGGGTTTTTTGAAGATGGCAGTATAAGCTAAATTAGGATGCTTTTTTTGGACTTTGAGCGATCAGGAGTACTCCAGGGGATTTTGATACAAGATCAAAATATAACCTTGGAAATATAGCAAAATAGGTCCCCTTTAAGCATCTCTTTACATTTAACTTCAGATTGTCAACATAAATATGTTCACATATAACAGTCAGTAGATGATGTTTATGTTTACAATATTTGTACTGTCCACAAATCAAATTTATTGAAAGTCAAGTCAGAAAGTCAAATCTTTATGTGGCTAACATGCTATTTCTGGTCTGTTTCGCATCTACAAAGAAGCATCGAAATAAAGTTCTACCATTTTTTTTCCATCCCCCACTTTAGGCACTAAAAAATTATGAAAAGTAAACCATTAATGTCAGGGGAAACTATGGCAAAAAAAATAAAAAATTTGAGGCCATTGTTGTTGTAATGTCACCTTCAGGTTTGCCAAACAACCACAAGAACTTGGGAAGCACCGCAAAAATGAACCTGTGAAATAGAGGTTTGAAGAATCCAAACGCTGAATATGACAGGTCTTACCATGGGGGGGTGAGAGCGACATGAGCCGTGAGACTGACGGACGCGGCCGTGACTTTCAGCAGCAGCTGTTCCCCCTCACTACCACAGGGCAAAGCACAGCACTGAGCAGGGAAATGCTGGAGTCAGTCTGACATTCAATCAGTGAAGTCATCAGCAGTGATTACTGTCCATTTGTCTGAGGCAAGACACGGTCCTGTTTGATCATTTTAAAGCATTTCATTACAATGAATAAAACATAATTAGTTTAAAATTGACCTTTGTTCTGTTTTTCTCTCTGTAGATCCTTCTGGACTTCCTGGCGTCTTCCCCTGTACCCATAAAGACCCATCTAGTCCTTTCACAGCAGTGCAGTCTGGGTCAGCATGACGACGGCAGACTCTTTTACACAGGATCTGTTCCCGTATGCCGTGCTAAATTAATAAAGACCAATAAGTAGGCAATTTTGATAAAAAATAGATAATGGCAGAGAACCTGGTTACAATCTGAAATTGTAATAAAATGTTTCTGAATTCCACCTTCAATTTTCATTTTAAGAGATTTCAGCATATCTGCCCAATAAAACTGACACATTTTACAATAGCAAAATTTGAGTATAAGTTTAAGAGTAAGTTTTTAGTTTTGAGAAGCAAAAAATGAATTGTAGAACATGAAATATATTGAACCATGCGATTATGTGATTGCACCACATGAAGATTTTCCAGCAAAATTAAAAGCAGTTTTGCACAAATCGGTCCTGTGTCCTGAGCAGTAATGATTCTGAATCTTTGAAAGACATTCCAGTTAACTGTTATGATTCTCCAGAACTTTGAGATATGATGTGCATTGATGCCCGCTGAACATAAATAGGCCTGACACACTAATGATTAATCTTAACTATTGAACTAATTAATTGTTTTGTTCCCATTCCAGCATAGTGAGTGGGAACAGGTTGAGCGTAATTGTGTTTACACAGGAATGGAAACATTTTGAGATTTATGCCTGTAGCAATAATTAGGTAGTAAAACAATTAAGTTTTGGTGTTTTTATCATCCTTCTTGATGGGTAAAAGAAAATTGAGCTTTTCAAAATACCCGCCCCTGCAAGCTGTGATCCGCCATTGGGCGGAGGTCCATGTCTGTTTGGTAACTGGTTCGAGAGCCTGCCCATGTAGTGAATGGAAACCTGTTATTTATGTTACATGCGTCCATATCCAGAGCTATTCTCAGTTCGGTGCATCACTGTAGTGTCGTAAACTGAGTAGTTCATTCTGGCCCGTCTCTAGTTCGCCCATTAGTTCACTAAGTTGTTGGCAGTGGTGAACTGGCAATAGGTAAAACACAGACCATCCCTGACCTTTTTTCAATCTTAAGAAAATTGGGTATAAATCACCAGAAGTATTTACTTAAATTCTTTCTTAAATTGTTCTCAAGAAAGTTATTAAGAAAGCTCTACATTAGATTCATTTACGTGTTCTTAACCTGCAGAATTATTCGCAGTTGCGTTCTTAGCATTCATTAATGCCATTCTCCTTGTAAATTGAAAACGCAAGCCAGTTGTCCCCAATTAGCATAAGTAAACGCCCACAAATGCCCTTAAAAGAGCATAAAATCCAAGAGCCATGTGCAAACTCAAACAGAAGTCAGAGAAATTCCTTGAGGGAAAGTAGAGGAAATGACAAAACAGAAATCTAAAAACGGAGTTCCAGATTCGAAACCCAAATAGCAGGTCTGAAGTGGAGGTACTGCTACAGCAAGTGAACCACAAACCAACAAAAATATTTAGTGGTGTTAATTCTGGATATAAAATCACACTCTAAAAAAAAGATGCATGGGATGCTGTTACCCTTTCTGCGAATACTTTACCTGCAGAGGGGTGTACAACAGATGAGGCTAAAAAGAAATATTATTACTTGGAATCTGACACCAAAAGAATTAAAAATAAAATAAAAATAAATGCAGAATTCAGATTAGCGATGCACAGCACTGGAGGGGGGAAGCGAGTTAAGAATTGTCAGGACTTCTCACGCTTGGGAGCGATGCATGCATTTCATGCTTGTTTAAATTGATTAAATGAAATGAGATCATTTGTAACGTCTTCATCCAATTCCATTGCTTTCAACCCCTGAGTAAAGCAGGCGTCACACTGTCCCGAAATTGACATCAGATGGCCATTCGAGTATTGAGTTCGCGCAATGGCCCTGAACTGGGTCAAAAGCCAATCGACAGCCAAAGCAAGTAAGATGCCAACAGAAGGTCACACGACGGCACCCGAACCACACAGGAAGGCCACAAAAAGATGTGAATTTTTATTAAGTAGTTTACCCACAGGATACACAAAGGCCACACGATGGCTTGCATACTTACTACAGAGTGATACAGTACATTTACGACAGATTGAATGATGAAAAAGTATGACGTTAAAAGCAGCCAGTTCATTATCAGTTTCGTGAATACGATGTGCCTTATTTATCTAAAGAACATGGCACTCCTAAATACTCGATTCTGATTGTGTCATGATTCTACTGTTGCCTGTCCATGTTTTTGTTATTACCCTGACTCCATGCCATGTTTTGTATTTTGCCTGTCTTGCCTTGCCATGTCTTTATCCTGCCATTTCCCATATTCACTTTTAGTTATCATTCTGGTTTTTGTTATTCTCATACCCTGCATTGCGCATTGTCTCCCCTGTCTGGTCTTGTGTTCTGAGACAGTTTTATTCCCCAGTCTTATGTGCCACAGTTTCAGGCGATTTCATGGTTTCTGGGTTTCCAAACATTCCTTCCTATCTATTTTGATTCCTTCGCCTTACTGTTCTATCTTTACTAACAATACTAACAGTTTATTATTTTAGATAAATTACTAACACTAAGTAACATTGTTTATAGTACTAACTTACTAACAAGCACTAGGGATTGTATAGCTGCACAATACTAATTGAATAACGAGCGCTCAGCACTCGCTCTGCTCTAGTCTCCGCCCCTTGTTTTCACTCAATTTACTTTGCAGTGCTTCAGCAGATTCTCCGCACCTTGTTAAACACTGTTCTGCCTCTCAGTGCACCTAAGAACTCCCTGACTGGATCTGTTGGTTTGTCATAGGCTGTCTGTGTAATCCCTGTCCGTGTTTTGGCTTTCACCAATTTCATGTGGTTCATTCCTTTGTGAATTAATCTGATCCAGCTCACCTGTTCCCTATCATAGCCTGTGATTTCCTGTATGTGTATTTAAGCAGTCATTTCACAAGCAGCTTCTGTCAGAACGTTTTCTCTGTGCGGCGACTGTTGTTGCCTTGTACTCTTAGTGTTATACTTCTGACTGGAACATCCCGGATTCTGATTTTGGCTTTACCTTTGATATTCCTGTGCCCGTGTACCATACCTGCTTTGCCCAACCCTGAGTTTTGTGTTTGCTGCCCTGTGTGCGATTTGGATTACTCCCCTGGGATTCTGATTTTGGATTGAACTCTGTACCATTGCCTTCTGCCCTTCGGGGGTTCACCCCCCAGCTTCAATAAAACACTTTTTTGTTGGATCTTTTGGGTCTTGCGTTTGGTTCCTAAATACCGCACAGATTGGTCAATTGCCAAAATTCTGCCATGTTTATTTTAAGAGGTATGACTGCTGTGCTGCTTTCTGTTGCTAGTAATATTAATATTGAAATATTTAAAATGTTTTAGCCGTATTCTAAGCGGGATAATGTATAATGAGCTGCGCGACGGGGTTCTGTTCCCCCCGTAGGATGTTATTTTTCAACAATCACCAGCTCACTATGCATTATCCCTTACATATATCATATACATTGTGCTGCTCTGTAGAGCTGCTCAGGACTGCTTGAGGAAGAAGCTCTGCGGCTGACCTTTTATACGTCCATACCATGACATGTGAAACACTTGAGCTCATTAAATTTGGCTGTCTTCGCTGACACCGTGGTCCTATCTTGATGCCATCATACTATAATACGATGGCTACATGACGGCATTGCGAGGGCTTGATGATGTCCCGTTGCCTTCCTAAGAAGGGCAGCTTCTTGTTTTCTTCGTATTGTCTTCATGAGGCGAAAAATGCCCGATGGCACCGATGATCACACGAAGTAAAGACGAAGATGACACGATTTGACAAGATTCCCTCAGGATGGCCTTAAGATGGGAAAAATGGACACGCGAATTCAACAAGAAAATGAACCTTCACAAGGTCTTCTGGCAGTTTTTTGGCAGGCCAAAGATTTTGCTGCCGCTCACGAAGTTGCTGCCGGAGCCTGAGAAACTCAACTGGCGGTCATACGATGGCTTAAGATGCCCTAATGAATGGCCCGATGTTTTTGCTATGAGATCTGAATTTGAACATTTCCTTTATCGTGTGTTCATCTGGTGTCAATTTCGGGACAATGTGACGCCTGCTTTAAGAAAAGCGTGAGAAGTCCGGAGTCTTAAACAGTCTCCATATTACTAGTGTTGAAATCCACCGAAACGCATGTGAAACTGATAAACCTCCATGCACAAGGACTTCAATTCCGCACAAGAATCTCTGACATATACGTTGATTTTATAATTGCTGACCCCAGCGGGGGAACGCAAATATACCACTAAAACTCACACAGAATGCATGTGAGTTGACAGGTATGCGTTATTAATGAAAACTGGCCGCACCTGATAATGTTGAGAGTCATACAGTAATAGAATTCAGCGCAGTTACTCTTAGCATTTTTATTATGTTTTGTGATCTCCTTTTTGGTAAAAAAAAAAACATTCATTTAGTGATAGTCTGAGGTCCATTCTGCTTTAATGGTACAGTAGAAAATGTGGCGCTCTCTGTTATTATGGTTTTACAGTGTGTTCCATTGTGATTGACATGAGAAGGCTGTCTGTATATTTTATCACATGACAAGGTTGTGTGTATATTTTATCATGAGATGGCTGTGTGTATATTTCATCATGAGAAGGCTGTGTGTATATTTTAGCCTGCCTCATGTAATTCTTTCTTTTTATCACCATGGACGACAGTTGAAATTTGGACTGTTGGCTAAGTCTAGCATGCTAATGTCCTAACAAAGGTACTCCAAGTATTCTATCCATCCATGCATCATCTAAACAGCTTTTTCCTCACCAGTGTTGCAGCCGATTCCAGCTGACTATTGCCAGTGATCCACTTACGCTTTTAAGGCCTCAGATTTTCCCGATTCTCCCCTTCCGACCAGTTACGAGCTATTACGAGTGTAAATTTCTGTTACGCGGTAGGCATAGGTGGATCATGACTTCTGACCTGTACCGACTCTTCTGCTTGATTAAGAGAGGTTCGGAAGGTATGAGTTCTCCGAAGGACGCGGGAGTAGCGATTGGTCAAGTGCAAACTAGGTGGCAAATATTTCCTCTGCAATTAGCCAATTAGAAACTGTTTACAAAAACAACCGCCATCTTTATTGTTGACGTTGGCAAAAATCAATCAGAAATCATGGGATAAATTTTTTTTCTCAATCACTCTGACTTCCTATGATTGTTTTTGCGAATTTTGAATGGTTCCCAGCGCTTCCGAAAGCTTCCGACTGGCCACGACTGCTTGCGTGCGGAAGCCTTAAAAGCGAAAGTGGATCACAGGCATACGGGTGAAAGGCAGGGACACACCCTGGACAGCACACCGATCCATCGCAGAACGCACACACATCATTCACATACCACCCACTCCCTCTCACACGCACACCCGCACACACACACACACGCACACGCACACACGCTCACCCACACACCCGCACACACACACACACACACACACACGCACACACACACACGCACACACACACACACACCCGCACACACACACACACACACACACCCGCACACACACACACGCACACACACCCACACACACACACACGCACACACACACACTCACACACACTCACTCACACACGCACTCACACACACGCACACCCACACACACACACGCACACACACACACACACACACACACACACCACAGGCATTTAGAGTCTGCAGTTATCCGGGTGTTGGGCTGCAGGAGGGAACCCATGCAGATGCCAGAAGAACAAACCAACTCCGCAGGCGGGATTCAAACTTACAGCCCTTCTTACAAATATACCGGTGGTGATGTATTAGTGTGAGCTTAAAAGCTCAGCAGAATTTGAATACTTGAAAATACTCAATACTCAAAATTGGAAAACGGAAAGTCTTTGTGCAAAATCATGACACCTACACTGTGAACACTGCTTTATTCCAGTTTAATTACTTTCTGAGATTCAGGAAACATGTCCCCACTCAGCTGTTCTTCAGAGATGCAGTACTGTACACTGCACACAGTCCTGTGTTCTCCACAGAGAATAATGCTGCTTATCCTCAGCACTCCACTGCCCTGCGCGCCATCGCATAAGGCCCTGCCTGAACCTCCGCAGTCTGCACCACCAGATGCCCAAGCATTCATTACTAGTTCCAGCTGACAGCCAATCAGAAACGGAGTAGCTAATTACGAGGAAGAGGAGACATGTCCCAGGAGGCCTCTGTAATCCGGTGTTGTTCTCAGTGAGTCATAATAAACCCATCTCAGATAAGGACGGCTATTGTCCCTCTCTCATCCCTCACACTCTTCCCACAGAAAAGCTTTCCAAACAAATGTTTTGTTTTTATCATTTATGTTGAAGTCTCATCGGCTGTGTGAGAGGATCCTGAGCTTACAGTTGTACTTCAGGAGCTCTAAGTAGGTGCTCGTCTGTGCGGCAGTTTTAAAAATAAAGTTATTTGCCAATTACCCAAATATGACTCCAGGTTGTGTGACTTGTGTTTTTAATGCTGGGTTATTCGTTGTTTTTACTGCTGTTCATCAAAATCTTGCAGCTCCTGTGAAACTCGTGTGACTGCTGGTCTCTTTCTTTACCTGTTAGTTTGTAAAGTTTGTAAATCATAAGGTCAAGTATTTCCATTTTTCATCAAAGTACATCTGTAATAAATCATGTCCGGACGAGCCCCCAATTATGCTATAATCCACTATGGCAGGGCTGACCTTTGCAGGGAAAAGGGACTTCAAATAAAGTGAGACTGAATAAGGGAATTAGTGGGGACAGGACAGTGGAAATTACAAGGAACACTGATGAGAAACACCACTCACAAAACTCTTCATCCAAAAACTGATGTGGCTACTCGCCGCAGGCGGGTTTAAGAACTGAGCCTCAGGACACGTAATCTGCAGGCTGAGACCAAGGGTTTGAGCAGCGGACCCCCAACAAGGACTTAAAGTTCCACCTCGAGTCACCTTCAAAAATAATACAGGAAAAATAAAGTGAAGTTACAGAGGGATCTGGTCTGAAATCCAGCTGGGAAACCTCTCACTACAGCGAGGGGGGAGGATGAAATGAGTCCAGCTGAAGTGAATGTAACAGGGGCAAATGAAACACATCTACTGGGGAGAGAAGCCGAGAGGAGTGGAGGCACCGCAAAAAGGAACAAAAGTATAAATGTGGATGAACCATTCTGAAGCAGTTATTAAAAATATTATTGTCAATCCATAATGTAACCCACGAAACCAGACTGAAAAGTAAATATGCGTATGAACCACTCTGAGCAATGTGTGGTTCACAAAGAGAGCAGTTAATTACAATATTATTATCACTCCATCCATTATGTAACCCACTCGTTCCTGGTCTGGGGCATGGGAGGGCTGGAGCTTATCCCAGCATGCAATGGGTGAGAGGCAGAAACTCACTCTGAACAGTTCTTATATCCAGGGATCTCACACACACGCACACACACACACACACACACACCCACGCACGCACACACACACAAACACACACGCACGCACACACACGCACGCACGCTCACACACACACACACACACACACACACACACACACACACACACACACCCACGCATGCGCACATACACACGCGCAAACACACACACACACACACAAAACCCAGATTTAACCCCATCAGTGCTGAGTTGACAGCACCTCCCATTATGCTACGGTGCTGCCCATTGTCATCACCACTGTCATTATTATTCAATTCAAAAATTTGCATTTATTTTAATTAAACATGAAAAGCTTGTGTTTTATTGCATTGCCACTGGTGGAATGTTGAAACTGTTATCTATAAATGGGTGACATAGAAATGTATTTCAATCATCTGTCTGAGGAATAGAAACATTTATTTACTGACTACCATCCTAAGATTAAGTTTCTCTGACAGGCAGCCAGGGTGACATATTAAAATGAGCGCTAAGGGGCACATAAGAGCCCAGTGCACTGAAATTCTGCTTTATGAATGAAAAACCCAGTTAACTGGTGGAACGTGTTGCTTAACTCTCTGCTTATTCCGGTGGTTTTTTCCATCTACATTATAAATGATGGTACTTCTGATTAGATCGGAGGTAAAGCATCCTCCAAGAAGCAGCCCATAAATCAGTCATTTTTAAGCAGAAGGGCTGCTTGCTTCACTTAATTTCCATCCTATGATTTGGAAACCCAGTAACACTGTAGGTGAAGTGTTGCTCATAAAGGCTTTATACAGCATACATAATGCCTTCATGAATGAGACATATTGTCTTCATAAATCATGCCTAAGCAAATGTCATGCTTTGTAACGGGTGAAATAACACATCCTTATTCAGCATGTGATGCCAGGTGTGATTTAACTGACAATGTCACTTAACCAGTGGCTAAATGTCATTAAGGGTGACATTGTCAGCTAAGTGACATCGTCATTGTCACATCTGGCATCACATGCTGAGTAAGGATGTGTTATTTCACCCTTTACAAAGCATGACATTTGCTTATGTATGATTTTTAAAGGCATTATGTCTCATGCATGAAGGCATTATGCATGCTGTATAAAGCCTTTAGGAGCAACACTTCACCTAAAGTCTGACCGGAAACCCTTTAACTTATGACGACAAAACAGACAGCAGTTTGGGCAAAGCCAGCTTTTAAAAAAAAATAAACCAACTCCAGTAATCGTTATTGTGGTGATCATTATTGCTCACTGTTATACTTAGTAATGATCACTGTTTATTTTCATTTTGCAACACATTAAATGTATGGTTTGCTCATGCGTTGAATGGATCGTGCATGTCCGTGAAGACCAGGTTGACTATTATTCTTGTTTATGATCTATGGGTGACACATTAAAGGGACACATTTTGGGCTTTAATCGACGGGACCAAATACAAAATGTCAGAAAAAAAAATATATAAAGGTGGCGTTGGGTCTAGTTCTGAATCTCTGCTGGTGAAAAGGGTCCGAATCTTTGGGGTGAGGATCATAAATTCAAGGAAGGTTAGGAGCTATAGAATTATGACAAAAGTCAGCTGAAGAATTTTTAACACCCTTGGTATAATAATAATAGTGCATCAATTTTATATAGCGCTTTTTTGGACACTCAAAGACGCTTTACAATGGAGGCATTATTCATTCACTCACGCTCTGATGGTGGTAAACTACGTTTTTGTTGCCACAGCTGCCCTGGGGCAGACTGACGGAAGCGTGGCTGCCAGTATGCGCCTACGGCCCCTCCGACCACCACCAAACATTCACACACAGCCATACAGGAGGGAGGGAGGGTTCCTAAATTGCATGTTTTGTGGGTGGGGGAAACCGGAGTACCCGGAGAAAACCCACGCAAACACGGGGAGAACATGCAAACTCCACACCGAAAGGCCTCGGGCCGGATTCGAACCCACAACCTTCTTGCTGTGAGGCAGTAGTGTTAACCACTATGCCAATACTGTAATGTCTTTCAGTGCACTGAAAAGTGGAAATGACAGTGAGGAAAAGGATTTCATATTTTATTAGGAAATTCAAAATTGGGATTTTTTCCCAAATGGGAACAGCAATTCCCTTAAATAATGGCAATGAGATTGCCAGGCTTAAATAATTCTGCTAGACTAATGTGCAAAGAGATCTCCAATACATGCGATACCCTACTCAATAGGCTCACAAGACTTTGCGCCAGTATGGTGCGAAGCTGAGGCTTATATTTTCTTCATGGGAGAATAAGTTGATTGGACAGGGCTGCACACAGTTGAGTGGTGAGTGGACGAGCGGGCCTGCTCCTCAGAACTCAGGTGATGCGGAGCACTGGGTGCCTGGCATGACCAATAGACCACAATTAATCATGAGTTGTTCATTGCTAAGAACATTTTAATTTGTTATTGTTAAATTTTCAGTTTTACACACCATTTTTACATTTTGCAATGAATTAAAGAATTCCTTGTACATTTGGCATGTAGGTAAGAAAGAGGTTTGAGCACAGAACTGCTGCCAGGCTGATCATTTATCAGGCTAATTTTCAGATGGGAGAGCAGAAGTTAAACCAAGACCTGGCAAAAGTAGGAATTGTTATTCAGCAAAATATAGAGGCAGTGTCTTTTTTTATTTGAATGTATTCCTCAGGTGAAAAGGACAAATCTACAGCTTGTGAAAGCAGGGTTGACAGGAGAACTTGAAGTCCACCTTCGAAGACAGTTCCTGAAAAACTGTGCTAGAAGGGACTGCAAATCCATTTAAATTTAAACCTAGATGGAAGAACTGATCTCTGAAAGACTTTGTGCTGGCTAGTTCTGTCTCTGTCTTGTCCTGAATTCAATAAAAATACATTTTCTTTCCATTCTGGTGCTCATGTCCGTAAGACGTGCCCCTGGTTTGGTCCCTGGTCACACAATTTTTAACTTCAGAATACTTCAAAAATGATTTTGTCAGCATTCAACAACTTATGAATAGAATAAAATCACCATGCGTGTGATAAAATATGCGACAGAAACGGCTGAATAGTGTTATGGGTCTGCCTCATGGGAGCTGTTTTGTCATTGTGCTCATTACTTTTATATTTACGCTTCTGCTTTATCTCCCCTGCCTTACTCTCGATTTATTTTTCAGCTTTCATTTCATTGAATCACTCTTGCCCAAACTCCTGTGGTGTTGTTTGACAGCCTTCAGCATGTCTGTGTCTAGTTGTCCAATCACGTTTCCTCATTCGGAATCGGCTGTAATATTTCATTCATTACTTCATTACCACCTGGGCTTAATTCTGGGTCTCGGTAAACTCAGAGTGAATGCGTTCTCTGATAGGATCATTACTAACCCCTACTAACCAGGACTTATTTGAGGGTGATTGTATACATTTATCATGTAGTATTTACCTTAATTAGCTCATTAGCGAGTGCGATTGTTTCTGGCTTTTGTGATTCCTTCCCAAGCTTTCCCCGATTAACTGTGTTTTAAAGCTGTGCTTTAACTTTGCTTCTCTCGTGGTCCTTTTTACTCGTCATGTTTAGATTACCTTCATCTAAACTGTCTAGTTTGATTGACAGTCTCAGCGTCTTGTCTTGAGTCATTATTGTTTATTAGTATTCAGCAAGTCTAGGGCGGTGTCTCTGCCACCTCACCGGCCTAATGATTGCGAGATTGATCTCCAGCTGGGAGCAGGGCCGCCCCGGGGGCGGGTCTTCTCCCTGTCTCAGCCCAAGAGAGTCGCCATGGAGAAGTACCTCCAGGAGTCTTTTGCGGCTGGGATTATTCGGCCCTCCACGTCACCAGCAGGAGCTGAGTTCTTCTTCTTGGCGAAGAATGATGAGTCGCTCCAGCCCTGCATCGACTATAGAGGGCTGAACAAGAAAACGGTCCGGAACCGTTATCCCCTGCCACTCATGTTGTCTGCCTTCAACATCATCCAGGGGGCCCAGGTGTTTACCAAGCTGGATCTGCGGAACACTTACCACCTGGTGTGGATACATGAGGGGGATGAGTGGAAGACTGTATTCAACACCCCCAGTGGCTATTGGGAATACCTGGTGGTTCCCTTTGGCCTTACCAGTGTGCCCGCAGTGTTCCAGCATCTGGTGAAAGATGTCCTGGGTGATATGATCTGCCGTTTATGTCTACCTGGACGACATCCTAATTTTCTCATGCAACCGGGAGGAGCACATTCGGCATGTGCGCCAAGTCCTGATATGGTTGTTGGAGAATTGCCTTTTCGCGAAGACTGAAAACTGCGACTTCAACACCTGCTCCACAACGTTTCTGGGTTACATCATCTCTGCCGAGTCCCTGAAATTGGATCCCGCCAAGGTGCAGTCCATCCTGGAATGGCCCCAGCCCAAGGACCACAAGGCTCTCCAAGGATTCCTGGGTTTTGCTCATTTCTATTGGCGTTTGAGGGTACGGCTTGGTGGCAGCCCCTCTGACCGCGCTCACCTCCATTAAGCACCCGTTCTGCTGGAATACCCAGGCGGACCAGGCTTTCCAGCAGTTAAAGCGGCGGTTTACATCTGTGCCCATCCTGATGACCCCGGACCCAGCCTCCCTGTTCATTGTGGAGGTGGATGCTTCCAATGTGGGCATGGGAGCGGTGCTGTCTCAAAGATCCACTAAGGACCGGAAGGTACACCGCTGTGCCACCTTTTCGCACCGCCTCACGCCTACTGAGGCTAACTATGACGTTGGTAACCGGGAGATACTGGCAGTCAAGTTGGCTCTGGAGGAGTGGCTCACTGGCTGGAGGGAGCCACTACGCCATTCCTGGTGTGGACAGACCGCAAGAATCTCAAGTATCTGAAGACGGCCAAGAGGCTTAATCTCTGCCAGGCCCGGTGGGCCTTATTTTTCGAGAGATTCAATTTCTCCTTAGCTTACAAGTCTGGGTCCTGTAATGCCAAGACTGATGCCCTTTCTCAGCGGTTCGAGACAAGTGCCACTTTCAAGAACCCTCCCGAGACCATCCTCCCTCCCAGCTGTTTCCTCTGCGCTATCCAGCTCCCCATAGAGGAAAGGGTCCGGGCACCACTGAGTGGGCAGGCCGCGCCCATTGCCTGTCCTGTACCTGTTCAATCCCCAGGCCTCCGGTCTGATTTTGTCACTGGACCTACCCCTCTCCCACGGCAATACCACCATCCTCACCATAGTTGACCGGTTTTCCAAAGCAGTTCCCCGTTGACAAGATCATTAGCCCCACCTCCATCCATCTCAAGCTCCCACATACCATGCATCGCGTCCACCCTGTTTTCCATGTGTCCCGAGCCAACCCCTCCGTCACCCACCCCCTCCACCCGGAACCTGAGCCCTCACCTCCGCCGCGCATCATCGACGGTGGAGAAGCCTACACCGTCCGCAAGCTCCTGAACTGTCGGCGGAGGGGTAGGGGGTTACAATACCTCGTGGATTGGGAAGGTTACGGTCCCGCGGAACACTCAAGGGTCCCTGGCCGACTTATCTTCGATAAAAATCTGATTAGAGTTTTCCACTAGACTCACCCCAAGCCTTAGCCCCAGCTTTTTCTGGAGACCCTGAGTATATTTGTTTATGTTTAGTATTCCTTGTTCTTGTGCTGTTTAGAATTTGGTTAGGTGTTTTGTGTCTTAGTCATTAGGGTTTTGTTTTTAATACTTGGTTAGATGTTTTTTGTTAGTCTTTAGGGTTTTGTATTTAGTATTTTGTAGGTGTTCCTTGTTTTGTACTAGTCTTGTGGGGTTCTGTATTTAGTTTTTTGGTGTTTCTTGTATTTTTAGTTCTGGTGTTCCGTTTAAGCGCCAGGTGGCGCTTCTTGGGGGTCGGGGGGTACTTGTTATGATTCTGCCTCGTGTGTGTTGTCTTGTGCTTATTTGTGCTTGTGCTTTACTTTTGTTTCATTTTTCAGCTTTCATTTCTGCCGTCTGATGATCGATTCCCTCTCTGCCAAACTCCAGTGATGTCGCGTGACAGCCTTCAGTTGCCTGCATCTCGTTGTCCAATAACGTTTCCTCGTTCACTTTCGGCTCTGGTATTTCATTTATTGCCTCCACCTGTGCTTAATTCTGGGCCTCGCTAAACTTTGAGTGAATGCGTTCTCTGATAGGATAATTACTAACCCGTACTAACCAGGACTTATTTAAGGGTGATTGTAAATATTTTGTCACATAGTATTAACCTTAATTAACTCATTAGCGAGTGCGTGTGTTTCTAGCTTTGGTAAGTCCTGCTTAAGCTTTCCCTAAATAACTGCGTTTAAAGCTGTACTTTCGTTTGCTTCTCTCGTGGTGCTTTTTACTCGTCATGTTTAGATTAAGGGAATCTAAACTGTCTAGTTTGATTGATGGTCTCAGCGTCTTGTCTCGAGTCATTATTGTTAACCCAGTCCTCGTTAATTTGTTTATTAATCCCATGTGTTTCTGTTCCAGTCGAGATTGCCTTTCAAGTCCCCGCCTCCTCTCGTGACTATAAATGTGGCAGAGATGGGAGGGGCCGTCAAACGGAACTTTGTTAGACTCTGCTCTGCATGGTGAAATCTCAGCTCCTTGTGCCTTCCGAGTTTCTCCTTTGTATGATTCCCAAGTTTTGTATTTTGCTGTACCCACGTCTTGTCTTCCCGTTGTCAAGTCTGCGAATGTTATCGGTCAGTCTAGTTAGGTCCAGTTTTTATGCCCCCGCCCTCCAAAGAGGAAAGGGGGCATTATGTCGACACCATGTCCGTCCGTCCGTCGTCCGTAAACTTTTCGTCTCCGTGGGATAACGACAGAATCCCTCGTCGGATTGATGCCATTTCTTAATGGTGTATTGGGAGTAGCTAGAAGAAAGTTCCTTTTGAAAAGCAGCGTTGTGTGGTACCTAATATGGCCGCCTCAGATCAACATACAGGCGGGGGCATATGCCACGCTCTGCGTTGCTCTTGTTGTTTTTCTAGTGTAGCCACTCTTGGAGTGAGTACTTCTGTTTCCCCTGTCTTTGGCAGTGAACAGTGGCGTTGGTATTGCCGGTGCCGCCGGTGCGCGGAACCGGGGCCCCGATGAGCTCTGAGGGCCCACGGTAATTAGCCAGGCCACTCTTCCTCTTGTCACTGCACATAAAAAAGTTCAAGACAAATAGTAGCAGTTCAGAGACTTGGGATTAACCCAACACAACATGCACCCCAGCAGCGAGTATATATAGTGCTTTACGGTTTCATACAACACAGTCATGGTAACACCCCCCCCCCCCCCCACACACACACTGGCCATTTTTCCTCTTTTCTTTGATATATGTATTTTGTATTTCAGTAATGATACTTTGTCCGCTATAATCACAATTACTAATCATATATTTGATTGTTTTATTCTCAACATTTTCGAAAGAACATGGCCTGCTGGGAAATGTGTTTGTCCAATTAGTTGACATTTACTTAATCCTTTCTGATCGTAGCTTCGTAGGCTACGCGGTTGCTCGTGAAGTGTTCTTTTTTGAGAGATCAGCTAACCCATTAGCCTAGTATTAGAGGTGAAAAGTCTTGAGCACCATGTTGAGCAGCACAAAAGCGGTGCTCAAAAAAGAAAAGAAAAAAAGAACACGATGTACGGAACTCCAAATTGGCGAAATTGAATGCATTTTTTAAACAGTCATATTGTCCAGATCCAGTTCCTGCTAGCGTTGTGAATGATAGCGGCGGCACGCAGCAGTCAGACTTGGAGGCTAATGCTACCACCTCATTGCCCTCTTGCTCAACGACTTTGCAGAGCAGAAGAGGCACCCAGAGTTATCTTCTGAATGGGTGAGTGCAGTTTTTTTATTAGGCTACTGCAAGTGATCAGCTTGCCGGTTGTGGTTAAATGGCTGCTGTGCCAGGATGTGTGTCTATCTATCTGTTTACTTTTTGATTTGGCCACTGTTGTGCTGTTAGGGAAATATGGTTGACTGTTCAGCCGTATGGATGTTTTTTGCATTTTGATTGGCAATGTATTATCACTGTTGTTCATGGTTCAAATAGCCGAACGTGTTGTGTGATGTAGAGATGCAGTGCAAATATTCATCGTCCATGGTTCTAATAGCCCTAATAATTATGGGTGTCTACGTTTTTCAGAAAACTGAATTTTCTTAATTACTGATTTGTATACCTACTGGGTCACTGCAGCTGAAGTGGTTGGCTACAGAGGACGATTGTTTCTGTGAATATCCAATAACTGATGCGGGTGGGCCATCTAGTGATAGAATATTGTAACTACGTGCATAAATTTGCAGCTCTGTGTCCCCGCACTAAAATACCCTGCTGCCGAGCATCGTTGTTCTTCTCGACGACGCCGAATCCAGATAAACCTTAAAATGATGAATTGCGTTCATATTTTAATTTGTAAAGAAATGGTTAGTGTCAAAGTAACGAAGTAAAATGATAATTTTTAAGTTGAAAATGTTGTAGAGTAAAAGTCTAGGTTTAAAAAAGAACTCAGGTAAAGTACAAATCCTCAAGAAACTGAAGCTGTTACGATTTACATGTATTTCGTTAGTATACACCTCTGCTTCGAAAATAGGCCTGGGGAGGGGGCTAGCGCCATTCTCGCACCGGGGCCCAGCGCCTCTATGCTACGCCACTGGCAGTGAACCTTAGTTTTCGCAATCGTTCAGTGCGTGTGCACGGTGTTTTATTTCCGGCATGTGTGCCGATTTTCTCCTGGTGTTTTGTCTTTCAAAAAACACTTCAGTTCCTGCATCTGGAGTTCCCAGATTTTACTCGTTTTTTGACAAGCCAAGCTCCGGTTTCTAGCTCAGTTGAGAAGCCCAGCCAGAACAATTTTTAAAGAAATTCCGGAGGTCAGTTAATTAATCATTAAAAGAAGTTGCCTTGAAAACCAGAGACGGACACTGCGCTGTGTCCTTACACCCCAGTGTGCAAGAATGAGAGGAGAGGCGGGGACCAGCAGAATCATTAATAATATAACCTTTCATATTATTCAGCAGAGAATACAAGTAATCTGGCCTGTTCTAAAAATGAAGTGGATGCCGAATGGTTCCTGGCTGGCATTAGATCAGGAGAAAGTGTGAAATTATCCAACACTGAGTAATAGTCACATAGTGGTTTTGATGTGGCGTGCAGTGATTATAGGGTAATGCACTAACCTGTTTGAAACATTATTAGTGTTTCATCAGACTCCAACTGTCACAGGCTGGGACTGCGTCTGCCTGTTCTAATCAGGAGTGTGCAACGCTTCGAGAACACCTGAGGTTCAAATTACATTTCGTTCAACATTACAAGAGGTCGAGGGAGAAAAAAAAAGCCCTTAGTCAAATTTGACTGACATCTTTGTCATTTAATTGGCCACTTGGCCTTGTGTTATGAGAACAATATACCAAGGGAACCAGTGTTAAGGTGGCCCTTTCACATTTCTGGTGTAAATTACATGTCATCGCATCATCTTCTGAAAGAGACACCCCCCCATTCCCCCACCTCTGCAGTACATGCTGTTCCCTCCTCCTCAACCTTCACATCTGCCTCTGAATGTAGGACTAAAGCAGGACAGTCTGCCCTGATCCTGGAACACACTTTTCAACAAATTTGCAATCAATTAATTGCTCTTTTAACTCACTGTGATGCAGTCAAAAACCATCATAGAACTCCTCGCTGAGAATGAGGTGGATTTTATTGTGTCCCGAAGGAGTCTGTATGGGAATGAGGTGTGAGGGGGAATGGGATGGAGGCTCAGACACGACATATGATAGGGTATCTAAAAGCCACCCACCAGACGTGTGACCACTAAATTAGAGAGAGGGTAACAGAAAAAAGGAGCGTAACTCCCCGCCGATTCCGCCAACAAAAACTACCAAGAAAAAATGGGTGAAAATCCTCCCAGAAAATAAGAGCTTTCTCATAAGAGACAGACAGAGTGACCACTCCCTCCTGCTGGAACAGGAGCGAACCGACAGAGGTCTGTGAGCAGAGACAATGCTCCAACAAACAAGACCTTCTGCGGGACAGAACATGTACTCTGACGAACAGAGCGTTAAATCGGACAGACAAACACCAAATCCAAAACTCTTTCGAGGAGTTTCCTGCGACTAAACGCTCAGGGCTTCATAGTCCTCGTGAGAGTGACACTAAAGCACCAAACAGCACTGAAGGGCTTCTTCAATAGTCTCTCCACAGCTGCACACAATAAGCAATCATCTTAAAAAACGTCTTCAGGAACGGCCGAAAAGCCGGCTGGGGTGGAGGAATGATTATGGACGCGAATATGGTGGACCACAGGTGTCATCGAAAAAGTAAAAAAGTATTTTGAGAATCACTATTTAATTGTGAAATGAGTAAATGGATTAGTAAATCTGGTTTCAAATTGATTAATTAATCCATAAATAAATAGTTAAAATTAAAAAGTGTTTTCATAATTTTATATTATTATTAGAATTAAAAGGTGAAATTCCATGATCAATTAATTAATTTTAAAAGAATGTCATTTTAAAATCTATTTTGAAATGTAAAATAAATTATAAAATTCATAAATTCATTAAATTAATACAATTGTTTTTTCTTTACATCGGTGTGTTTTCCTTTTTTATGTCATGGCTTTGTGAGACAGGCTGTGACACTATATATTGATGTTACACAATCATGACCCAGGAATTACACTTCTTATCAGAGAACAGTTAGTGTGGAGTAACCATGTTACTATGCTCACGTTACACAAAAATGAGTCAAAAATTACGCTTTAGATTAAGTGAACAGTTCCTCTGGTCTTTGGAAGTAAGTACAATGATATTACAAGGTCAGTCCAGCCTACTTCAGCGGTAATTCTAATTCAGCATTGGTCCTGCAGGTTGTAAGGACATTACATTTACACTGGTGTTATGGCCCCAATTTGTTATGACATTAACAACAGCAAAGGATGACAGACAAAAATTTTAAAACTTAAACACATTTAATAAAGAAACACTTTAACTAATCTACTATCTACTCTAATGACCAAGATTGATTATATACAAAAACAGAAATATTTACAATCCCTTTGATGGGGTGGCTTGGTGATGTCCTGGGTGAGGAAAATGCTCTAACACAGGCAAAAATCCACTGAAAGCTTCACAGGTCTTGAACAGAAGGACAGGTCTGGTCACATGTATCCTTCTTGCAATTTCTCCTACTACTTCACTGTCTCAATTCTCCTCCTTATATACTCTTTTGCAGACCCCTCCCACATTTAGACCTCTTTTTTTTATTTTCTGGGACTTGCCCCAGACATGCCCAGAACATGTCCAAACCTAGCTCCAGTCTGGGCTTAACAAAAAAAGGTTAATACTGCCATCTAGTGGCTTCTATTCGCATTACATTGGAATTAAACATAATTTATTCTAAGTCTCAATTGTATTTCCAACTGGTAGCCACAATATTGTAGAGCTCTGTGGAAGTGGAAAACACTTGCGTAAATACATGTTGTTACAAAGTGTAGTTACATAATTCCTGTTACACATGTACTGACTGAAGTGAAAAAGAGTGTTATTTCTCATTTCATATCTGTACTTACACATACCATTGAGTGCATTCTTACATATGTGTAATTACACAGGTATTAGAGCTGTAGATACTACGTACCAGTGTGTACTTACACTGTAGTTACTTAGTACCTACTCACCTAGTTACCATGTAGGTACACAGGTATTAGAGACACAATATAAAGTGGGACCATAATTTTTGTTGTCTGGCTCCTGTGTGGCTCCAGGTTTGGGCCCCAATCCTCTAAACCCTGAATCCACTGAATCACACCCGACAGTCTCAGACACAGGTAGTTGGGCTAATGAAGGTAGAATGCAGCTCATCACAGACACTGGGCAAAACCAACAAACACAGAATGGTGATGCGGAATGAGGGATCAAAGCTCTCTTTCATCCAGAGAAACTCCATCCATCCATATTAATGACGGTGTTTCAGCGATGGGCGTGTGTCTTGTTTACATGACTGGCCTTCAACAGAGCCTCTTAAATGAATATTTTTGGGAAGGTATTGGGCTGAGACTGGTTTCTCTGAACTGAGAATACATCTCACATATGTATATCTCATATACTTTTTAGTCTTGATGCTCTTGAGAAAGGTCATGACTTTCCTCCACCTCAGTTCCCTTGAGGAAACCCCTGCTCCTTGTTCCTCAGATCAGTGGAACAGGCAGGAATCTCTAAGCCCAGGACTTTTCAACATTATCCTGCAAGGGCATTCTGACCAAGCACTTACACAGCTGACACCACGAATCAAGCTCTTCAGCAAAACAACTCTTGGGGTTGATTAGTGGTGTCAGGTGTGCAAGTGTTTGGTTGGAGTGAAAGCTGCACACACACCGGCACCTTCGGGATAATGTTGAATAGCCCTGTCTTAGCCCAATGTCGACCTCAGTCGATTTCCAGGACAGGCTGAAGGCATGAGAGAGCAGAGAGGAATAATGAACGACGGCAATGAGCCCCTGGCGTGTAAAGGGTGAGGGTGGGGCGAGTGGAGGGTGAGGGCGGGGCATGTGGAGGGTGAGGGTGGGGCGAGTGGAGGGTGAAGGTGGGGCATGTGGAGTGTGAGGGTGGGGCGAGTGGAGGGTGAGGGCAGGGCGTGTGGAGTGTGAGGGTGGGGCGAGTAAAGGGTGAGGGTGGGGCGTGTGGAGGGTGAGGGCGGTGCGAGTGGAGGGTGAGGGTGGGGCATGTGGAGTGTGAGGGTGGGGCGAGCGGAGTGTGAGGGTGGGGCAAGTGGAGTGTGAGGGTGGGGCGAGTGAAGGGTGAGGGTGGGGTGAGTGGAGGATGAGGGTGGGGTGAGTGGAGGATGAGGGTGGGGCATGTGGAGTGTGAGGGTGGGGCGTGTGGAGGGTGAAGGTGGGGTGAGTGGAGGGTGAGGGCTGTGCGAGTGGAGGGTGGGGCATGTGGAGTGTGAGGGTGGGGCGAGTGGAGTGTGAGGGTGGGGCGAGTGGAGGGTGAGGGTGGGGCGAGTGGAGGGTGAGGGTGGGGCATGTGGAGTGTGAGGGTGGGGCATGCAGAGGGTGAGGGTGGGGCGAGTGGAGGGTGAGGGTGGGGCGAGTGGAGGATGAGGGTGGGGCATGTGGAGGGTGAGGGTGGGGCGAGTGGAGGATGAGGGTGGGGCATGTGGAGTGTGAGGGTGGGGCGAGTGGAGGGTGAAGGTGGGGCATGTGGAGTGTGAGTGTGGGGCGAGTGGAGGGTGAAGGTGGGGCATGTGGAGTGTGAGTGTGGGGCGAGTGGAGGGTGAGGGTGGGGCGAGTGGAGGGTGAGGGTGGGGCGAGTTGAGGGTGAGGGCGGTGCAAGTGGAGGGTGAGGGTGGGGCATGTGGAGTGTGAGGGTGGGGCGAGTGGAGTCTGAGGGCGGGGCGAGTGGAGTCTGACGGCGGGGCGAGTGGAGGTTGAGGGCGGGGCGAGTGGAGGGTGAGGGTGGGGCATGTGGAGTGTGAGGGTGGGGCGAGCGGAGTGTGAGGGTGGGGCAAGTGGAGTGTGAGGGTGGGGCGAGTGAAGGGTGAGGGTGGGGTGAGTGGAGGATGAGGGTGGGGTGAGTGGAGGATGAGGGTGGGGCATGTGGAGTGTGAGGGTGGGGCGTGTGGAGGGTGAAGGTGGGGTGAGTGGAGGGTGAGGGCTGTGCGAGTGGAGGGTGGGGCATGTGGAGTGTGAGGGTGGGGCGAGTGGAGTGTGAGGGTGGGGCGAGTGGAGGGTGAGGGTGGGGCGAGTGGAGGGTGAGGGTGGGGCATGTGGAGTGTGAGGGTGGGGCATGCAGAGGGTGAGGGTGGGGCGAGTGGAGGGTGAGGGTGGGGCGAGTGGAGGATGAGGGTGGGGCATGTGGAGGGTGAGGGTGGGGCGAGTGGAGGATGAGGGTGGGGCATGTGGAGTGTGAGGGTGGGGCGAGTGGAGGGTGAAGGTGGGGCATGTGGAGTGTGAGTGTGGGGCGAGTGGAGGGTGAAGGTGGGGCATGTGGAGTGTGAGTGTGGGGCGAGTGGAGGGTGAGGGTGGGGCGAGTGGAGGGTGAGGGTGGGGCGAGTGGAGGGTGAGGGCGGTGCAAGTGGAGGGTGAGGGTGGGGCATGTGGAGTGTGAGGGTGGGGCGAGTGGAGTCTGAGGGCGGGGCGAGTGGAGTCTGAGGGCGGGGCGAGTGGAGGTTGAGGGCGGGGCGAGTGGAGGGTGAGGGTGGGGCATGTGAAGGGTGAGGGCAGGGCGAGTGGAGGGTGAGGGCGGTGCAAGTGGAGGGTGAGGGTGGGGCATGTGGAGTGTGAGGGTGGGGCGAGTGGAGTGTGAGGGTGGGGCGTGTGGAGTGTGAGTGTGGGGCGTGTGGAGTGTGAGGGTGGGGCGAGTGGAGGCTGAGGGGGGGGCGAGTGGAGTCTGAGGGCGGGGCGAGTGGAGGTTGAGGGCGGGGCGAGTGGAGGGTGAGGGTGGGGCATGTGAAGGGTGAGGGCGGGGCGAGTGGAGGGTGAGGGTGGGGCATGTGGAGTGTGAGGGTGGGGCGAGTGGAGTGTGAGGGTGGGGCGTGTGGAGTGTGAGTGTGGGGCGTGTGGAGTGTGAGGGTGGGGCGAGTGGAGTGTGAGGGTGGGGCGTGTGGAGGGTGAGGGTGGGGCGAGTGGAGGCTGAGGGTGGGGCGAGTGGAGTGTGAGGGTGGGGCGAGTGGAGTGTGAGGGTGGGGCGTGTGGAGTGTGAGTGTGGGGCGTGTGCTGTGTGAGGGTGGGGCGTGTGGAGTGTGAGGGTGGGGCGAGTGGAGTGTGAGGGTGGGGCGAGTGGAGGCTGAGGGTGGGGCGAGTGGAGGCTGAGGGTGGGGCGAGTGGAGTGTGAGGGTGGGGCGAGTGGAGTGTGAGGGTGGGGCGAGTGGAGGGTGAAGGCGGTGCGAGTGGAGGGTGAGGGCGGTGCGAGTGGAGGGTGAGGGCGGTGCGTGTGGAGTGTGAGGGCGGGGCGTGTGGAGTGTGAGAGTGAGGCGAGTGGAGTGTGAGGGTGGGGCAAGTGGAGGGTGAGGGCGGGGCGTGTGGAGTGTGAGGGTGGGGCGAGTGGAGTGTGAGGGTGGGGCGAGTGGAGGGTGAGGGTGGGGCATGTGGAGTGTGAGGGTGGGGAATGCGGAGTGTGAGGGTGGGGCGAGTGAAGGGTGAGGGCGGGGCGTGTGGAGTGTGAGGGCGGGGCGAGTGGAGGGTGAGGGTGGGGCGTGTGAAGGGTGAGGGTGGGGCGAGTGGAGGGTGAGGGCGGTGCAAGTGGAGGGTGAGGGTGGGGCATGTGGAGTGTGAGGGTGGGACGAGTGGAGTGTGAGGGTGGGACGAGTGGAGGGTGAGGGTGGACGAGTGGAGTCTGAGGGTGGGGCGTGTGGAGGGTGAGGGCGGGGCGTGTAAAGCGTGAGCGTGGGGCGAGTGGAGCGTGAGGGTGGGGCGAGTGGAGCGTGAGGATGGGGCGAGTGGAGGGTGAGGATGGGGCGAGTGGAGGATGAGGGTGGGGCATGTGGAGTGTGAGGGTGGGGCGAGTGGAGGGTGAAGGTGGGGCATGTGGAGTGTGAGTGTGGGGCGAGTGGAGGGTGAGGATGGGGCGAGTGGAGTGTGCGGGTGGGGCGAGTGGAGTGTGAGGGTGGGGCGTGTGGAGGGTGGGGCGAGTGGAGGGTGAGGGCGGGGCGTGTGGAGGGTGAGGGTGGGGCGTGTGGAGCGTGAGGGTGGGGCGAGTGGAGGGTGAGGGCGGGGCGTGTGGAGTGTGAGGGTGGGGCGAGTGGAGTGTGAGGGTGGGGCGAGTGGAGGGTGAGGGCGGGGCATGTGGAGGGTGAGGGTGGGGCGAGTGGAGGGTGAGGGTGAGGGCGGGGCATGTGGAGGGTGAGGGCGGGGTGAGTATGTCCACAATCTCAGATGCCCCCCCCCTCTCGCCCGGACTGTGGGGGACTCTTCATCACATACCTCCCAACCCCTCACCGTGCACCATAATGAGGTTTAGAGCTCCCTTCATCAATCTTTATACCACAGACTCACACACACACACACACACACACACACACACACACTCACGTACATACACACACACACACACACACACACACACAACTCCCAGGAGGTAATAGGATTCCTCATCTTTTTCGCCCCCATTTGTTGCCTTTAACAAGGCTGCAAAAACCAGGGACAACAGAAGACAGTTTGCCGTTTTGCTCTTGACTTTCCTGTTTAACAGGACACTGAAGTATTTGACGAGGTCTAATCTCAGTAAAAAAAGCAGTGTGATTCATGACATTTAAATAATCATATTACAAACGAGGGAAAAAAGACTTTTTGTTCTTATAGTTTCATGTTGCTCCACAATGTGCAGAAAACCTCCCCCTGGATCTGTGCGTCACGGCCGTCTTCTGGCTTCAGTATTAGCTGCACAGGACATGTTGAATAGTCGCACCGTGGGACGATCGGAGCTTCATGCTCAAATGCATGTTGGCGGCAGGCCTCGGTGCACATTAGGTCTGTTATTGTGCATGTGCCCATGAGAACTCAGCCCGTCTGAGGAAATGAGCTCGCCCCGGGGGCCATTTTGTGTCATGTGGTCACCGTGTCTCCTCAGTCAGTCACCCGCGGATGCCATGCATTTTTAAAAGATGCCTCTCGGACAATCTGTCTGCAGTCTCTCCTTCTTTATCTCTCTCCCTCTCACTCTCTCTTTCTCTCTCACTCTTTCTGACCTCTCTTTCCCTCAACCTTCTCTGCATTCTCTCTCCCCCTTTCTTTCTCTCTCCCTCTCTCTCTCTCTCTCTCTGTGAGCGAGTGATTTCTGCCGGAGAGGTTGTCAGTCAGAAAGCCCGCTGATCTGGTTCAGAGAGGCCAGACGCATCCGTAAGCGCCGGCGGTGACCTTGCGTGGCTTTAGATTTCACCGCGGCCAAGGCGTCACCTCGAGCGCACCTCCCACTGAGCGCATGCCCAAGGGAACTCTGGGAAATGAGCTGGAGAACACTACCCATTTCCATTTATGAACAGTGCGCTGTACTCATAAAGCCATAATAAATATAATGGCATGCGTTCCTCAATATCCCTCTGAAATTGTTTTCATCTGTATTGGTAAAAAAAAAGAAGTAAACTGGCTCTTTCGTACTTTAATTTGGAAAAATTTTATATAAAAACTGTAAAACTGAAAATGGTTTCTGCCTTTTTAAGAGTTTCAGACCATGCAGATGTATGTTCAAGTGTTCATTGTTCTTATTAGTTTGCAGTTTTCTATTTATTTGATACTATTGAAAAGGGCGTAATTGACAGCAGCTGTGTGTGACGGATCGCAATGGCCCCTATATAGGCACAATAAGCCTAATTTAGCTCTATACTGCATTTTAGAATTAAATTGGAAGGTCCTACAAAACAGCTTCTGACCTGCCTATTATGTGCATCAGCCCCACTCTCTCAGTTAATCTCCAGATCATATCATGTGATATAAATTGCTGAATGTCTTGACATATGAATATCACAATTTTCAATATTTCACCCTTTCACTTAAAAGTTTAGGTCCCCATATTGTGGAACTCGGTAATGAATTTCTTATCAAGGATGAATCTCGCAGGGACCCACAGATGTTCCTCGGGACCGTAACCTTCCCAGTACACGAGATACTGTAGTCCCCTACCCCTCCGCCGACAGTTGAGGAGCTCGCGGACGGTGTAGGCTTCTCCACCGTCGACGATGCTCGGCGTGGGGGGGGCTCGGGATCCGGGTGGAGGGGGTGGGTGACATAGGGGCGGACTTATCCATGAGAAAGGGACCAAGGAATCTGGGGGCAAGCTTGTGGGACTCGACTCTGAGGGGGATGTCCTGGGCAGAGAGCCAGACCTTCTGGCCGACACGGTAGGTGGGGGCCGGCTTGCATCGCTTGTCCACCGAGTCCTTCATCTGCTTCCCCGCCCGGACGAAAGCTTGGCGGGCGGAGTGCCAGGTGTTACGACGTCGCCTTATGAAGCCCTCGGCAGACGGCACCCCACCTCCACCTCCTGTGAGGGGAACAGGGGAGGCTGGTAGTCCAGGCAACAGGGGTGAAAGGGGTGAGACCAGAGGCTGCGGATGCGTGCGAGTTGTAGGCATATTCAACCCAAGGCAGATGGGTCGAGCATGAGCCTGGGTTCTTAGTGCATAGACATTACAGCATGGTCTCCAGGGTCTGGTTGGCCCACTCAGTCTGGCCGTTGGACTAGGAGGGACAGGAAGGCTTTCTAAAAACGGGAGATGAATTGGGGACTACGGTCAGACACAAGTCTGCAGGGATGCCATGGGGACGGACAATGTGCTGGATCAGGAGATTGGCAGTGGTGTGGTGGTCTGGAGACCAGAGGGGGGAGTGTGGTGTTTTAACTGTGGCACAGACCGAGCAGGCACTTATGAAGCCCTTGATGTCATCTGGTAGGTTCGGCCACCAGAAGCCACGCCGAATAAAGGCGGTAGTCCTCTTGACCCCGGGATGGCCCGAGAACTGATATCCGTGTCCCCACTGAAGCACCTCAGACCGGAGGCCCTGGGGAACAAACAGACAGTTATCGGGACAGGCACTGGTCGCGGCCTGCCCGCCCAGTGCTGCCCGGACCCTTTCCTCAATGGGGAGCTGGATAGCACTGAGGAAACGACTCGGAGGGAGGATGGTCTCGGGAGGGCTCTCGGGAGTGGCACCCATCTCGAACCGCCGAGAGAGGGTATCAGCCATGGCATTACAGGACCCAGGCCTGTAAGCCAAAAAGAAATTGAATCTCTCTAAAATTAAGGCCCACCCGGCCTGGCAAGGATTAAGCCTGTTGGCCGTCTTCAGATATTCTAGGTTTTTGTGGTCCGTCCACACCAGAAATGGCGTAGTGGCTCCCTCAAGCCAGTGACGCCACTCCTCCAGAGCCAACTTGACTGCCTGTAACTCCCGGTTACCGACGTCATAGTTAGCCTCAATAGGCGTGAGGCACTGTAAAAAGAAGGCACAACGGGGTAACTTCCCGTCCATGGTGGATCTCAGGGACAGCACCGCTCCCACGCCCACGTTGGTGGCATCCACCTCCACGATGAACTGGGACACTGGGTCCGGAGTCATCAGGATGGGGGCAGATGTAAGCCGCTGCTTAAGATGCTGGAAGGCCTGGTCCGCCTGGGGGTTCCAGCGGAACGGCTGCTTGACGGAAGTCAGCGCGGTCAGGGGAGCTGCTACTGTGCTGTACCCTCGGATGAAGCAGCGGTAAAAGTTCACAAACCCCAGGAATCCCTGGAGAGCTTTGCGGTCCTTGGGCTGGGGCTATTCCAGGACGGACTGCACCTTAGCGGGATCCATTCTCAGGGACCCGGGTGTGGAACTCGCACTTTTTGGCCCTCACGAAAAGGCGGTTCTCCAACAAACGTTTCAGGACTTGGCGCACATGCCGAATGTGCTCCTCCCGGGTGTGTGAGAAAATGAGGATGTCATCCAAGTAGACATAAACAGACCGGCCGATCATGTCACCCAGGACATCATTCACCAGACGCTGGAACACTGCAGGCACGTAGGTAAGGCTAAAGGGAACCACCAGATATTCCCAATAACCACTGGGGGTATTGAATGCGGTCTTCCATTCATCTCCCTCGCGAATCCCCACCAGGTGGCAGGCGTTCCGCAGATCCAGCTTGGTAAACACCTGTGCCCCCTGGATGATGTCGAAGGCGGACGACATGAGAGGAAGGGGATAACGGTTCCCGACCGTTATCTTGTTCAACCCTCTATAGTCAATGCAGGGCCGGAGCGAACCACCCTTCTTCCCCACAAAGAAGAACTCGGCTCCAGCTGGGAACGTGGAGGGTCGAATTATCCCAGCTGCGAGAGACTCCTGAAGGTACTTCTCCATGGCGACTCTCTCAGGCTGAGACAGGGAGAAGACCCGCCCCCGAGGCGGCACTGCTCCCGGCAGGTGGTTGATCTCACAATCATAGGGCTGGTGAGGTGGCAGGAACACCGCCCTAGACTTGCTGAATACCGCACCCAGGTCATGGTATTCAGCAGGGACTCAGGAGAGATCAGGCGCTGGCTTAGAAGAAACCTGTGACCCAGAAGCAGGTGAAGTCGCGTGGCGAATGCAGTGGGCGGAACAGGAGGACTTCCACTCACTAACCTCGTGGGTGGACCAGTCCAAGACAGGGCCATGCTCGCTGAGCCAGGGGTGCCCCAGAACCACCAGGAATCTGGGAGACTGGATGATCAGGAAGGAGATGGTCTCCCGGTGGTTGCCTGAGACAAGAAGCTGGACTGGAGCTGTTTGATGTTGTATCTGAGCCAGTCTTTGGCCCTCGTGGGGCACCAGTGGGGAGAGTGGAATACCCCAGGAGGCAGCGGCTTCAGCATCCAGGAAGTTCCACTCCGCTCCAGAATCCACCAAAGCGGAGGCACGATGGCTCTAGTTACCCCAGGCGAGGGATACAGGGATGCAAGTCCGACAGATGGAAAAGGCCTCGAGTCGAGTAGTCCCCACTACTGCTTTACCGGTCACAACAAGGCGTTGGCTCTCCTCAGGGCAGTTGGTAAGAAAATGCCCCTGCTGACCACAGTAGAGGCAGGCCTTGGGCCGCATGCAGCGATCCCTCTCCTCCTTCATCAGGCGACTGCATCCTATCTGCATGGGCTCAGGCTCGGGTAGGTGGGCTCGGGAGGATGCTTAACTAGGAGGAGCTGGTGACGGGGACCAAATGACAGGAGCCTCGGAGGGTTCAGAGGGAGCTGGCCGACATTGCCCCAAGCAAGTGCCAGTCTCCTCCTGGCAGCTGTTGGAGGGAGCTGGCCGACGTCGCCCCAAGTGAGTGGCAGTCTCCTCCTGGCGGCTATTGGAGAGAGCTGGCCGACATCACCCCAAGCGAGTGGCAGTCTCTTCCAAGATCCGCCACAGCCTCGGGTGTCTTGGGTGATCTCATGATACAAGAGGTGGTCCTTGATGCCATCAGCTAGCCCTTCTACAAAGAAGTCTTGGAGCGCTTGGAAATTCCACTCGGAACTGGCAGCTAGGGTCTGGAATGCGATGGCGTACTCTGCCACCAGTTGCAGTATCCAGAAGTGTTTAATTAACCCTAAACACTAGGAGAAAATTGGCAGACACGCTAGAAATAAAGCACCGTGCAGATGCACTGAACCAAAGGGAAAACTATGGTACACTGCTAAAGGCAGGGGGAACAGAAGTACACTCTCCAAGAGAGGATAAACTTAGAAAACAAAAACTGAACCTAACTAAACTGACGGATACACTGGGAGACTTTAACACGGGGCAGACAAGACTAGAGCGCAGCAAACTACAAAACTCAGGAATCATACACTGGAGAAGCTCGGAAGGCACGAGGAGCTGAGATTTCACCAGGTAGAACAGAGTCAACTGCGATGATCCGTCTTTCGTCCTCTCCCAATACTGCCACATAAATAGTCAGGAGAGGAGGCGGGGACTCGGAACGCAATCTCGACTGAAACAGAAACACATGGGATTAATAAACAATTACACGAGAACTGGGTTAACAAAAATGACTCGAGACAAGACGCTGAGACCATCAATCAAGCTAGTCAGTTTAGATTACCATAATCTAAACGTGACGAGTAAATAGCACCACAAGAGAAGCGAAGGGAAGCATAGCTTTAAATGCAGTTATTCAGGGATAGCTTAGGCAGAATTCACGAAAGCCAGGGAACACACCTACTCGCTAATAAGTTAATTAAGGTTAATTCTACGTGACAAAATATTAACAATCACCCTCAAATAAGTGCTGGTTAGTACGGGTTAGTAATTATCCTATCAGAGAACGCATTCACTCAGGGTTTCGCGAGACCCAGAATTAAACACAGGTGGAAGCAATGAATGAAATACCAGAGCCGAAACCGAAAGAGGAAACGATGATTGGACGATGAGACGTAGGCATGCTGAAGGCTGTCACGCCACATCACTGAAGGCAGCAAGGGAGTGGATCGTCAGACGGCCGAAAAGAAAGCTGAAATATGAAACGAAAGTAAAGCACAAGCACAAAGACAGCACACACAAGGCAGAATCATAACACATATAAATATTATAACTTTGTTATTTTCATATGTAACTGTTTATTTTTAATTTCACTTAAAAATTGACTGCATCAATAATTTGATATTGTAACCTCCTTTGGATTTTTTCCCTCTGGGGTTTTTTCCGATTGGTAGGTTACTGAGTGGCCCATACGATCGTTTTGCTTTCCCTGGTCAAGTGTGGGAAAGTTTTTGGTTGATGTTCTGGTTTGTTCTGAGACTTCTATTGTTACTGATTTAAGGGAAAAAAAAATAGTTTTCAGACCATTTCATTTGCCATAATAAAATTTGTACAACTGGTAAAACAACTAACTTCAGGTAATAGACTCATTAATCAAACCTAGGTAGCATACTTTTAATTTAGTTTTATTTTTCTTACTTTTATTTAATTATATTTTTATGCCATTTTTGTATAATAATGTCCCTCCAGCCCCCGTCTGTTGATCATTCATTGGTTTTCAGTCATTTGTCCTTTTATATCCAATCAGTTGTATCGTTACTGTAAAGAACAGCCCACCTCGTTTCAGCATAAATCTCTGGGCCTCCATCTTTAGCTCCTCTTGCTTGCTGGTACCAGACAGAGCCGCAGATTTCAGCAGTTGGTTTTCATTGGTATGATTCACCATTTGTTCACAACTGTAACAGTACAATAAACTTGTTAAAAGACTATTTGTCGCAATCTCTCGGTTCTACGATAACAACAATGGCTTCATTCAAGCAGTGCCTCAGTGAGGAGAGATGGATGGAGAAACAGGTGAGTATCAGAGTCAGTTGCAAAGTCTCTGCAGAAACAAAGGCAAAGGACTGAGAGAGTAAAGAGGGCGGAGTTACAGATTAGTGTGGAAAGTGGAGAGAATCTATCAGTAAAGTTAATTAATATTACCCAAATGTGCAAGTTGGTATGTCAGTTATTTACAGGATTAGTATATTAGTTGGAGTTAGAAGATACACTAGACAAACATATAGTGTTGGTGTGATTTTGCACTTAATATGTAATCAGTGTTGAAAGAAGCAAGCAAAGCATGAAGGAACGTTTGAAAAACAAGAAATTTCCCAAATTACCTGAAATGTGACAGCTGGCAGACAGGGGGCGCACTGCCAGAGAACCTGGAAACGCAAGACATTACAGGGGAAAATAATGTGCATAAACTGGCAGATGATGCTGAATGCATAAACTTAACAAACCAAGAGGAAATAAACATAAACAGAACAGGCAGAAATCACAGATCATAACATTTATTACGGCTATAACTTGTCGAAAATCCAAATCTAGCGTCATCCCACTGGATTTGGTCTTTCAGACACAGGGCAGTATTTTTTAAAAATATATCTCCCATAGGGGTGAAATGAACACCTTCATGCAAAAATTGACTAAGATCTCTTTGCTTTATCTGAGGATGATTCCTGAATAGATAAAACAAAGGTAGCCATCACTGTTTACGTAATGCTGGGCTTTGTCAATTTTTGGAAGGGAAGACCTCCACTGGCATCTGTTGGCAATGGCAGAGAGGATAATCTTCATCCAGTGGAACTACGGGTGGGGATCTTGCAAGTCCTGCCGGATCCCTGCGACAAGCTCTACGCTCTTGATGTTCCTGAGGTCATTCCTGCCACAGTGGATCAGCAGGACATCAGGCACTGAGCACCATGTCACCCCAGCCAAACCACTGGACCTGAGTGTCCGATGGTCTCCCCTGCCTGTAGTTTCCCCCAGCGAATGTAATTTACTGGCCCAATTGATTCTAAAATACAAGTCATCTTTCATTGTAACACTTGTGCTGGCTTTTAATGTAATTTAACATATTCAATATTTTCATTTTATTTTCCGAAATTTTACCAGGCTGCATAGTAGTTTTTGTGTGAACACTGGATGTAATGTTATTAACTTTCTTGATGAAATTCCCGTGAGAAAAATATTATGCAGAAATAACGATAGGCAATGATTTCCAGATATTCCTGTGATATTTGTACAGGCTCTTGGCCTCTGTGGAGGAATTCAAAATGGCCGAAACCATTTTGTTATATAAAAATGAGAATAAAAATTAAAACAATGACAAACTACTCATTGAAATATATTGAGCCCTTGTGAGGAGAGAGGAGGGGGTTGCATCGCTGAGTTTTCCAAAACATAAGCTTTCCCGGTTCACCGAGTTATGATGGTTATTTTCAATTGCATTGATGAAATTACGTTACTCATATTTTTAAAAAAAACCATTATTGTTAAGATGTGTGACTTTTAAGTACACTTAGCTAACTATGTGGTTAGGATGGCTTTTCATTTTTATTCAAAATTCAAACTACCGTTCTAACTCGAAGAAAAGCTATAAGTTTGATTAATTACTCGGCTAACTACGTGCACATACGAAATGACTTTTTCCCGGTGAATTGTGATTGAAAAGATTCAAGGAAAGTCAGCGTTAAAATGCTCGCCACTTGCAAAATGGGGTAAGTTACAGTTGAGACCACTGACTGTGGCTAAATGGCCGAAAAATTGCAAAAAATTGTTGCCTGTGTTAGCTGATGTAGTTAGCAACCAAGCTAGCTTGTTAAGCAAGATTCAGTAAGAAGACAATGCTGGCGAGTTAAATGGGACATAAACTGTGGAAGAGATATCAGCGGAGGTCTATTTACCCAAAGATCGCATTCACAAGCCTACAAATTTCAACACTGCCATTACCGTTCACTTACACAGACTGTACAGTCTCTATGTATGAGCTATTTATAGGCACTTAATGTTGCGTTAATAGTGCATAATTAATAAATGCCGCAGCTCGACCCCCAATCACCACTGCGCAGACTCTGGCTCCAAGTGTGTAACATAGCAGCGCCTGCACCGGAGGCATTTTGGCTCCATTTTTGATCAATAGGGATAAATGGGGACGCGTCATCCATCTGTGCACACAGTGCATGGGTGTCACCATCGGAGTGAAAGAGCGGACGTACAGACCAAGCGAAGATTCTCCCCAAAAACCCTACAACATATTCAAAACTTTGTTTCCAGTTTTGATTTAAAAAAATTATAAATCTTGATTTGTTTCAGTCTTATAACTCGGATTTACTTTCCTCATCTAATATTTCCTGTGATTGGCTGGTTTTGATTTCTCTCTCTAGTCCCCTGAAACAACGCAGAAAATCTCACCCGTTAAATCGATTTCAGGGCGGCTGAACAGATCATTGAAAACTACATCCACTAAAACGTGAAATGAAATGAATCTCAGGTGACTTCTGCCCCTCCTGGACTCTCTCCTGATCTGTGTAGTCAGGAGTTAAATACATGCACTAGAACAGGGGTGGGCAATCCCGGTCCTGGAGGGCCGGTGTGTATGCAGGTTTTGTTTCTATCAATTACCTTGACTAATTGAGTTGATTGATTGCATGCACAAATATAGATTTAGCAATGATTCGATCAAAGGAAAATCTTGTATGAAAGGAGACAAGAACAGTCTTTGGTGGTCATTCATAATAATTTAAAGAAATGCGCCTGAAACGTCAGATTTCATAAATGGTTTGGCCAAAAGTTGGTGTGAAAACCAGGGACAGATACGGCCCTCGCTGCCCACCTCTGCACTAGAATCATACATGTCAGTCTGAGCCATTATCTCTGAAGTCACTGAAATGGCTGACAGGCGGGTAAATAATTACAATGGATTTCTGCATTTGTTCTTCTCCAGTAATTACAGGTTCAGGTTTTTAATACCATAATGCATCTGAAAATAACTGCCTATTCTAAAAATTCTCTAAAATATCAATTATATTTTTAATTGCTGCCTTTTCTCTTGTTCTGCCATTTCAAATCACTCATCTTTCACAAGTTAAAGAGAAAAATCAGTCTGAGAAACGGAGACACCGCATTTTGCAGATATTAAAGCAGCGAAAATGGCAAATACTGTGATATATAACTTTATTTGTGCTCGCACTAATTCACCTTTTGTTAAAACGCTACCGCAAATCCTTCCTCTTCTCTTAGTCATGTTCTTGTATCAGTCACGTTTCCCTAATTGATAACTTTTTTTTTTTTACATTCTGAAATTTTTTGTACAGAACATAACTGCACCTTGAATTACGGAGATCGGTCCTCAGATATTCATTAATTAATTTATCTTTTATTCGTTGGTTGTAAAAGTCATCACTATGTCACTTGAATAATAAGGGTAATTAAAGTATTTATTTTTGTTTTTATCTTGTTGAAGTACAAGAACATTTGATGCTGGTTTTTAGTTTAAATTCAGTCGACTGGTTTTCACTCTTGAGGGATGCTCAGGTTAGCGAGGGTGACCTGTACAATGACTCACATCAGCAGGCAAGAACCGAGGGGCAGAACTTCTCCATGTGTGAAACACGACAATCCAGAGGGGACCTGTGGGCCCTGAAATACTGACGTTTCTCTCTGAATTTATCCAGTCAGCTCAAATCTCTCACGGAGTGCAGCTACTGCTCAGGAGCGCTGGCAGCAGACAATGGACCGGGGATCTGTTGGATTCATTTTCCCTGGAGTTCCCTCATCCAGCACAATTAGAACGTTAATCTGCCCACGAGAGTTTCACTGCAGACGACACTGTCACGGCAGACATGAGTGTTTCATCACGTGAACAGTGAGAACCTGCCTGGAACACTGAGTGAGTCTCTGGAAAATGGATTCCCTCATGATTCTGCAGTCTTTCATTAAATTTTCTGTTGGTGAGGTTTGGAGAGAATCTCTGTCATTTTGGAGCCTGACAATCTGGTGATAAATGCGTCCAAAGCTGCAATAGTTGCTAATAATGGTTTCATTAATGTTCCCACAAGATTTTTTTTTTTGATTTGCAGAGATAAGCACCTAACTAATGGTTCTAGCTGACAGATGTACTGTAGATGAACATTGGATGCAACAGTTTGGTTTTGTTAACCTGGACTAGAATCTGGCAGCGGTGACTGAAAAATCTCTCAAGGACGTCCTCCCTGGGATGAGTTATATTGTCTTAGATTAAATAAAGGAAAATACGATTGTTTTCCAATTTGGCAGCCAATGTCAAATCGTTGTTTTTAGAAGCTGTGATGATGTAATGAGCAACGATGCCAAAATATAAGTGCAGACGCGAACCAGTAACTGCTGCCAATGAGTCTTGTAAACCGTATCGATTTGAAGGCGCCACTTCTGTAAATGAGAGATGGCTTTGCACCGATGTTTTCTGATGGCCCAGTACACAGATTTAGGAAAGGATAAACTATCAGTTATTTCCCATGATTGTAGTGGGTAACAGCAAGTAGCAAGCCGTTTTGAACAAGCGATGGCACAGTTGTTTTTAATGATTTCATCCTGCTCCAAAGAAAGCTTTTCACAGAAGAATAGGTCGGCCAGCTGATGTTCTGTACAAACTGGTGCTTTCACTGAAATTAATCTCTGCCTCGGGTCACTTCTCTGTTTTGGACAAACCATCAACATAAAAAATATTCTGGTGACTTGTTGAATTGTGTATCACGTAGAAAGCTTTTGCAACTCCAATTCGGTTGAAGACAGCAGCAATCCATCCAGATCAACAGCTATTTTGGCTCCTGTGCAAACTGTAGAAATTTACAGAGAATTCCAGAATGCTCCTTTAATGTTAAGGTATTTGTTTTACTTTAAATTGTTCATAGAGCAGTCTCCTGTTGTAATGCAAACAGGTGGTGTGATGATCTGGAACAATCTGAGTAAGCATGACATTGGCTCTATTTATTGTATAACAATCATCACCCAAAGACAAGGCATTCATCAAGGTCACACAAATGTTAACTTTACAGACAGGAAGTGCATGAAGTGCAGTTGTCCGTCACATTGATGAGAATTTGACAGGAGAGCAGGATTGGCCGGGCTTGTGCATAATTAGCAAAGCTACAAAGCTCTCTGTTCAGCACCTCTGTCCCTTCGATCTGATATTTTGTGATCAAAGAAAAGGTGTCCCTGACACAGGCTGTGCCTGAGTCAAAAACTCCTCAGCAGAGCCTGAGATTCTTTAAATTTAAATAACATGACATAACATGAATGGCGAGAAAAGGCCTTTCAGCCCAACCACGCGGAAGCTGAGGAACCACAATTTATTAATTAATTTATTAACCTAGGAAGCCCTAAGCAGCAGTCACAATAGAAACCCTGGGGAAACTATGTAAATGGATTATAAGCCTCTTTTAACAGGGGCTTAGTTTCACTTAACAGAAATGAAGTACCAGATTGAGCCAAACTCTATATGTAATAATAAGCACTCCTAATTAGCTGGCTTGAGTTTATCTAGTCCCAGTTCTATTAATATACTAAACTAAAAATATCACAGTGCTTAGAGCCCAGATAAAACAGACTGGCTCCAACGCCCAGGAGAAACTGGAGGAGACGTCGCACTCCGATAAAAACTTACCTTTTAAATTCCAACCTAACCTAACGAACGAGTCAAATGACTGCTGCCCTAGTAACTAAATACTAAATCTCAGATCCCTAGGCAAGAATGCAAACATTACTCATCTAGCTAGCTAGCCGCAAATACAACCAAGGGTAACCGAGAAAAGAGTAAAGCCCCGGTTTCCTTTAATTAATACGGACCGAATAAGCAAGTCATTTACTAGTGTGCAAATTAAACACGGTACCTCCCCCAACAGGCTGTCCTAAGCACTCGAACAAGCAGTTAAACTTTAATCAGCTGATCAAGGCTCAGCAACCGGAGGAAAATACAAAGATAGGGTATTTACAATGTGTTTCATCAGAAGAGCCCTTCGGTAATAATAAAATGCGAAAAAGACAAAAACCCCGGTTCGCGTCAATATTCGAGCTTGGCAATGCGTTTATGCGGTAATGCAGTCAGGATAGAGAACGAAGGGGACTTTAAACCCCGGCGAACGTCAATATTTATTGGCAAGAAGACTTTATGAAAGGCAGCAACCAAGGCCGGGTTATAGTTAGATATCGAGGTAATTCGGTTATATTCTTGGCGTTGAGAGCTTGCAAGGGTTCGTTTGCGAAATTAGATTACAAAAATTAGAAAACAGAAAAAAAAACAGGCAATGACCACAGTCCCTGAGAACAGTTTTACTTTGTATATCGCGCAATTCACTTAGTTCGACAATAATTTAGAATTTTATTTATTCTCTTAATTTAGCGTTAAAATTTATTTTACTTTACCTTACTTTGCTTTGCTCCCGGGAGACTGAAACCCCCCCAAAAAACCCTGTTGCCTTTGTTTGACCAGATTAGCAACTTAATTTGGCTGTTTGCTCACCGAATTGTTACAGGGGGAAGGATACGGGGGGAAGATTCTCCCTGTCTCTACTGCGACAAAGGTTATACCTCGGGAGCAAATCGTCTAATCTCTATTATTGTTTGAGTCTTAACACGCGAATTCTTTTCAGAAAACCTCGTTTACACAAACGTAAATTCTCAGCTTCAATCCCACACAACTTCCTCTCTTCCTCTCTAAACTCAAGCAGAATGATCACCAACGAACAGCGCTACAGCACAGCCAAGAGGTCAGCGTCAGCAACTACCAGATCTCAAGTCAACAATGAACGAACATAATATGAACAGATGGTGTTTATGATGAACAATGTTATACATGAAGGAGGAGGTGGGGAGGTGAGATGCAGATCAATAGTACGCTGTAGTGAGAGCGGAGTAGAGGACACAGAGCCAGAGAAATACATGAACACTGATTAGGTGGGAGATGCTGAAATATTGGCTGTGTTTAAATAGTTTTTTCCCCCTAAGGAAAGTTCCTAACACTGTGGAAATATGTGCAATACATGGATTACATACAGTATACCTCGTAACACTCACGACTGTAAGGGTTGAGCTTTGTACACAGTTCAGGTGCGTACAGGACAGGAAGTTGAGGACTGGACTCAGGTATAAGGATGGACTTGGTTTATTTACTATGCCGACTGTGCAGCAGGAGGCATGAATGTAGAGCACAAAACAAAATAGGAGTCGAAGTTCCTCAGAAATGCCATTGTAATACAGAGGCTGGACTAAAGCTGCAATAACAATGTATTACTAATAGAAAACAAACAGGAAGCGAGGTTCCTCAATATAAAGCATAATAGAATAAAAAGCACTAAGTAAGAGAAGTGGAACATGCAATACAGGAATATGTTAATAAAAGATTAGGAATGTAAAACAGGTACATGTAGTTACAAGACTTCAGGAAAGACTGAGTGAAAGATTCAGTCTTACATACGCACTGCTGCCACCCACTGGCAATTACACACAGATGCAAACAATGATGAATGACGTGAGGAATGCAGTCCGGGTCTTACTAGACCGGTGAGCTGGACAGCTGGAGGTGTGGTCTGACAACTACTCTTCCTACCATCGATCATTTTACATTAACATCATGGTTTACATTTTGTTGTTTCCAAATAATTTATTATATCCGCTGAAATCCATTCCATGGTCAGCTCAAAACACTGACCAAGTTGCTTGGACACTTGTTGAACCCAACTGCTCACAAAGTTGCTATTTTGTTGCTGCGCTGTAATCTGATATCTCAGTTGCTAAACCCAATATTTGTCCTTTTTAACTCATGATCTACTTCAGTTTTGAGTCCCGCACACTGGGGTCTATTCTCCCATTAGCGCGTAAGTCTTTTTTTACGCGCTTCGAGTTAAGCGCTTTTGAGTTACGCGTATTCTCCCCTACTCGCTTCGATCACGCCCACAGCGCTTAACTTCAGAATGTAGGCGGCCTTATGAAAGAGGTGTGACTGATCCAAAAGAGAGGCAGACTCTGTTCAAAGCTCATTGATTATGGCTATCAGGAAAACATGGAAAAAGGATTTTCTGATTAACAATGAAAACGCATTTGTGGTCCATGGAAAACGCTAACCAGACTTTAAATTTGAATATCATTGGCCTGCTGATAAAACCTCGTATCTCCAAACTGATAAGAAACGAAAACTCGTATGTCCACTATTCTTACATGCAAAATTAAACATTTTTATTTAAAACTATATTTATCCATTTGTATTATAATAATGATAATTATTATTATTTTATTTTATATTTATTTTTTATTTTCCTGTGAAGTTTGTCATTGTGAAGATACGAGGTTTTTGTATGCCGCTGTAATAGGAGGCCGTACCAAGTACAAGACGAAATTCAGACATCTCTTTATTTATCCCCGCCGCGCGATTAGCGCGAAGCGGGGGATATAGCATTGGGCTCCGTTCGTACGAACACATAAAATTGCGGCGGCGGGGGATATGTTAGTGACAAACACTTGTTATTTCTTACTCTAGCCACCATGGCATTAAAGCTATGCATACAAACAAATTGCCGCGATAATGAAATAATAAATAAAGAATTTAGCGCTTCTCAATCAGCGAAATCAGATCATTGAAAATGTGCCCCTCCTACACCAGCCTGTTTGTTCCGTGGAAGACAGGGAAGAAGACAAAGGGAACATTCTAGTCACACAAAGACAATCAAAGACAGTTTATATGATCTCATTTAGAAATTGCGCACTTGAAAACTACTCCGATGTCAGGTTTGCAACTAAAGGACATGGAAACGCTTTAACAAGGATTCTTACCCCGCACGCGGTCATCTCCCCGCCCCGAAACCGCCTCAGCAATGACGGAATTCCATATCCATAGCCTATCATCCTATTTGACTTGAGCAACACATTCACTTGAACTTGACACTAATACTTTATTATAATCAATTATCCCATTTACTGATAACGATTCTTTCCATGTCAGCTATTATTTAAAGGCTATAATTGATTAACAAATGGATAGTGGTATTTGCCAGGGTAGGGCTCAATCTAGAGTAGCCTATTTAATAATATCTTTATTCACACATTAAATTGCACAGTATTACCAATGGTAAAAAATTACTAGGACTCGAGTTAGTTAATTCAGATATCCTCAATTAGAAAATCAATCCCCTCACTCGTGAGAATATCACAAATTTTTAGATTATCACGAACATATAGGGCAGTCGCATTAGTTAATAGAACATGGAAGACAATGATGGCGACGTCGAGCCAAAGCCGAAAACCAAATTTCACAGATGTTGGTGTTGTATGGCAAGCAAGCAATGAAGGCTGATCCGAGGAATTAAGCTGCGAATCGTTCTGGATGTGGCTTCGGTGGTGAGATTAATCGCAGTATCCCCGATATAAAGCATAAATGGAGATATCTGCGGGGCGCTGTAAAAGCCAGGTTCTCTGGAGAACTGTACACGCAACAGTGGGCAACCATCATCCCCTGTGCATTTCACTGCACAGGAGGAGGGGATGTCATCCACTCTTTCTGCAGTGGAAGTGCATGGAGAATAACTTGAAGCGCCAACGAACTGCGTCAGACACCTTGACACAGACGCCTGTGATATGTGTATGACATCACCAGCCACTCTCTGAAACGACCCAGATGCCAGGAGCGACAGCGCAGTTCTGACGTTGATGACCACGGGTATGTTTCGTGGATAATTGCTGAGGCTGGATAGTTGTTCATGCAGAAGTCGGCAAAGATAGATGATTGCCTCATGCACGGTCCAGGCGAAAGCGCTGGATGCACCCGATGTTTGTTTGTCCCAGGATGTCCAAACGAAGCCGATATATGCGTGTTCGTCTTCGAGCTCGGCGCGCTCCTCTTACTCTTTCCCAATCACGCAAGAGTGCAAGCAAATGCAGGACTGGCATTTTGGCTTTAGATTTGGAGGGCATGGTAGAATGATGGTCTTATGTATACTGGTATTAATTAATTGTTTTGCGTTTGTAATTTAACTGATTGGAGAAGAGGCTGATGCGTAATATCATGTGATGATTTCGTTTGATAAATTATCATGGCTTTGTGAAATGTAGTTTAGAAATAAGGAAGAACAATCGAATATTAAATGTCTCAACCTTTACCATGTTAAATAAAATAAAAGTAATGTTAAAATTCGGCCTATAACCGACATCAAACGCAATATTCAATCTCGCCTAATGTTGGCGCTTGACCTTAATACAGCCCTCAAAAGCGCTTAACAGAAAAAGCGCGTAAGCCAGGGGGAGAGTACGCGTAAGTGTTATTTGCATGAGAAACGCCCGGAAACGCCCCGATTTTGGCCTTGCTCCGCCCCAAGCGCGTAAGTGCCTTCAAGGCGCGTAATGCACAGACTTAAGTTGAGGGGAGAATACGCGTAGGCTGAAAAGCGCGTAGCTACGCGCTTTTTTCGACTTAAGCGCATGGGAGAATAGACCCCACTGTGAGGCTGAGCAACTGCAGTGTGCAGGATTCTTTTTTCTTGACCGGAGTAAATAGCTGGTAAAAGGACAATTTTATCATATCCATAAGCTGGCAAGTTTGTGTTAACTTAAACTTAAATGTGATTCAGCCCAGAAATGCAACCTTCATCTGACTAGATATCAGGCAGAATTCAACTTGTCACTCGTTACCATTTCCATGTCAACAATTCCGTCTGACATCTGGCAGGACGAAGGCTGTATGGCTCAGCTGTGTTCGAAGGACCTTCACAGTGGATGATGAAGCAGCACTGAAGTGCAGCATATGTAGGTTGTGGCCTGCAGATTGAGAAGCGGCCAGTGTATCAATTAGCTTTTTAACAAATAACTTGTGGCACCTACCCAGATAATCATATAAATCCATCCTGTTACTAGCTTACCTGAGAGAAAGCGAGCACTGCACAGATGTGAATGCTTAGTTGGAATCCAGTCATCTCCCTCAATGGTTGCGAGCCACAGGTCGCAGGAGTCCTTATCAGTGGGCAAATGATGACATTTTTCCCCATTCACCGTAACACGACTGTTGCACCCAACAGTAAAGTATATCACAGTAGTTTTCAGTGATTTCCCAGTTTTATATGGTATTAAATACAAATTCCAGTGAGTACTCTAGATACCTTCCTGCTGGTGCATTACTTCCAACTGCTACAATGGCGGAGTCAGGCATTGGGCATCAATATGGTGGTGATGACAAAGCAGTCATGTGACTGCAAGGCATGGATCGAGCATTTTGTAGCTCTAAATCTATGTAAGAGTCCCTTGAGTTGCCCGGTGCGAGGCTGCCTGCCTGGTTGCTGTATTAAGTTTCTGCATTAAGCCCTGGCTGCTGTTTGGAATGCGTGTCTTTATTCTGAGAGATGACCTCGAGAGGAGCCCCACTGTTGGGCCCTTAACCCCATGACCACCCCAGGGGCATTTTCACAGTTTAGTTCCCCCTACTTCCAACTATTTCTCTCTGCCATTTCTCCTAAGGTATCCTTAGAGAAGAAAAAGCCTACTTTGAAGGTAAATAATGGTAATAAAGTGGAAAAAAGTTCACATCCTCCATTGTTAGATCTAGTTTTTGACCCATTACCTGCTGGACTGAAAGGCTGTAGTTTTACACATCTTTCAGTGGCCTCCAGCAATTGGCTTCATAAAAACAGCAGTCGTCATCAGCGCATGACATTCTGTGATATCGACTGATGTTACAGGAGATTCAGAACTGACACACCAAACTGCCTTGACCTTTCAAGCAAAAATGTACAGCATACAGTTTTGAGACTGAACCTCTCTTGACATGGTGCAATCATTAGACTGTCTCGCAACTGCTGGGAAAAATCAAGCAATTTGTGCGAAAAGTTTCTCTTTGAGAGAACTTCATTTACTGGAGAAATCAACTGCTTCGACTTGAGATTGTCATGGTTTGTGAGGTGTGCATGTTGTTTGGACCTGTCTTTGCTGCTCTCGTCCAGGAACAATATCGAATTCCTGGGCCATCAAATTTTTTACCCAGCTGGCTGATTGAGCTGGGGTGGTGCCTTCCAGGACTCAATATAAGCAGGTAGTCCTGCACGCCCCCTCCACTACAGTGTCTGTTTTTAGCTTTGCACTATAGCAGTGCTTCTCAAACCTCTCCTAGAGGACCACCTGTCCTGCATGTTTTAGATCTTTCCCTGTTTTAGCACAGGTGATTAAAATGATCAGCTCGTTATTGACCCTCTAAAGCTGATTGATAACATCCTGATTATTTGAATCACCTGTGCTGGGGCAGGGAAAGATCTGAAACATGCAGGGCAGGTGGTCCTCCAGGAGAGGTTTGAGAAACACTGCACTGTAGCCAAAGATGTCTGTAGTCAGGTTTTGTATGACTTTCTATCTTCTGATTGTTGGAGTTTCTTCTCCCTTTTTCTATCTCTCTTTGCTTCTGTGGTTCGGACTATTATACGTCCTTTGGAAGCGCGAGTACTTGAATTTGGTCAGTATTATCCTCTGTGTTTGTACTGTGTCTGTGCTGCTCACGCTCTCTCTGGTCGTGCACTTGGCCTCCGTACACTACCGGCCATGACAGAGATCATGTCTACTATCATTACAGGCGAAAGCAGAGCTTATCCTTAAACAAGAGTTTTCATGTTTGACACTGCAGTAATTCTGAGAAATTGAATTAATATTTGATAATACTATGAATAATTGCTTGAATTCAGGCACAAGAAAGCTATTTATAAAAGAGCCTATGTTTTCTGTATATACCTGATGTGTTGGTTAAATATTCACTTGTTATCTGAGACAACAGCGGAGTACAGAATGTACATATTTAGCTGATATTTTTGCATAAGGTCTTAGAATTTTGAGACAGTTTTGGGCTTTTCATGTGATTAAACCTCCGCCAGGAAGTAAAATGTTTTCAGCAGCTTTGGTTCGTCTGTTTGATAGTTTGTCAGTTAACAGTATATCTCAAAAAGTAATGTAATGTTGAATGATGACAGATGCTGTACTAAGGTGGGAGTGATGACATTTTTGTAAAGATCTGACTCTTTTTCTCCATCCAGGGCCTGAAAGACATTCTGTGTGTGTAAAGACAACACTGTCGATCACCAGTGTCATGTGACACTAACACCCACACAGTCGTCAGATAACTGCTTTGTACAAATACTTCATGCTATGATTAATCTGAATGCAACTTCCTCTGCCAACAAATTTCATAACGGTGGAAGTAATGCCTGTACTCTCAGAGCGCTTTCTACTAGTGTGTGCTTTACTCATGTTCATTGACCCTTGAAAAGGGGAGTTCAACCTCAATGGATCGTCTCGGTTAAACAAAGAATGATGAAGTCCATTTAATAAAAATATTTTAATATGAATGAGTATAGTACCAACAATCAAGAAGAAAACTAATTAATACAATTAAAGCTGCTCCAAACTTGATGTATTCTCTTTAACTTTTTTTTTTTTATTTGTAATTCGGCAAATGTGTTCTCATTTTCCTTCATTACAGGAAGTCCCACTGAGACGGAGGCCTGTTTTTCAGGGAAGCCCTGAAGACAATAAAACAAATACAAAGTGGGTAACAGGCAGAGCATAATAAGATTCACACACTTACATACAACAACTGCAGAATAAAGGAAGACAAACATTAAAATAAAGTTAAAATAAATTAAAAGAAAATAATTTAAATAAATAAATAAAACATTCAAGTGCAGAGGACAGAGAACAAGTTTACTCCTTCAAGAATCAACTGTGGGAGATGTTACTTGAGGAGGGCAGATGTATTTGCCTTTAGTTTTAACCTTGAACTTGTCAATGTTAAGCTCTGCTCAATGATGTGAGTCGACACTGGCGCGGGACAATGTACAATGCCCCCCTGTCTGACAGCCGAAAAAAAGAAGACGATTAGAACAGATTGATAACGAAGTAAAGAATAAAAAGAAACATTTTAACTACAGAGCATCCAACGAACACTACGATTTATTTATTTGCGAGTCATCTTTTTTGGATGTTTCGTATGTTGGCGACATTTTTATTCTTTATTTGGTTATAAATCTGTTCTCATATCAATACTTTTACTTTTTGCTGGCTGCTGATTATTAAGTATTTTGCATCTTGCGTCCGACAGTCTTGATTGTCCATGCAATAATTTATTCACACAGTCAATGGTCATGGAATTGATTTGCTCATGCACTCTTTTATCTGTGCTGTGGAAATAAAGCGTGAATCTGTTCGATCCATCTGACTAATTTTCAAAAGAAAGACCGAATAAAGACTGTTGTCTATCTTCAACAGAAGAAAACAGACAAATAGGCTAAAAAGACCAAGAAAAGTCGAGAGCTATCAATTTGCATTCTGTGAAGGTCGAACACAAACATGGCCAAGTTTGCACGTCTAATAATTCCTGGAACACTCGAAAAATTAGAACTTTTATGACTTTTGGACACGGAGCTATATTAAAACCCTGTCCGACTATCGCGTCTTTGTATTGACTTTGACTGTAATCAGTCGTGCAAAAAATTTGTTTCGCATCCAGTGTGCAAGCGGCTTTACTGAGCATAGAACGCAAGCATGCTATATATATACATATAGGCAGTTTGTGGTTGGCTGAGAAAGATGTGAAGTCGTTAGTTTGCATCACAGATTCAGCTGCGTTGATTAAGCCAGGTCGAGTTTCCATTACAAGTGCCCACTGCCGTTAATCTGATATTACGAAAATCAATATAGATACAATAATTTATGTCCTTATTCAGATAGTTACATTAAATAGTGCTTCCTGTAATTATTTCTTGCATTGAAATGTGCCTGACATTCTGGAAACCTGCCTGTGAGATTTCGGTGACGTGTGCGCACTGTGCGCCGGTCAGCCAAATTACCACTGAGCAGAAAGTAAACCAGGTTGGAGCTGGCGAGTTTTCTGCGCAACTCCAGCAGAGACTTTTTCTACGAAAGTGTCGCCGCCACACCCATCTCGGCGCACGTCCGTCTACCAAATTGCCAAAGTGGCTGCGCACGGTGTTGCACCGCACAAAATTACCACTGCGTGGGCTGCGCCACCCTGCGCTACGCCAAGAAATTAGAGCCCAAAGTGTCCAAAAAGTGCTATTTTCTCAGACAATGGCTCTTCAGTCTCAAGCCAATTTTGATATAGCAAAACTAATACATGATCTGTCAGGTCAGTCCAAATGCAGGACATTTATGGTCAAAATTCATAATTCTTGCAATTCACATGCTAATTATGACTAAAAGATGACTTCAAGAGGGCCTGAAAAACTGTCAAACAGCAGTGCAATACATTTATCTGCTCGGGTTTCGTTCATCATTTTCACTGAAATTTCACATTTTTGGATTGAATAACCTTGCAAGTCATATTGCTATGGATCCTGATTAAAAAAAAAAAGTCCTCCATAAATATCTCTGCCAAGTCAGTTTCATTGCCAGACAAGGAGGAAAATGGCAACTGATTGACTTTTGTTGAAAATCTGCTTTTTGTTACTAACCAGAATTTTTAATCCCAGTCAGGAGTTGGCTAGTGTATTCCTGACACCATGGATTGGCTCTATTTATTCATCAAGGTCACACAAATGTTGACTTTAACAGACTGGAAGTGCATGAAGTGCAGTTGTCCGTCATTTTGATGAGAATTTAACTGGAGGATTGGCCGGGCTTGTGCATAATTTTCAAAGCAACAAACCTCTCTGTACAGCACCTCTGTCCCTTCGATCCAATATTTTGGGATCGAAGAAAAACTTCAAATCAAGGGAAGCCCTACACATCTGGTGTACAGCATTTTCCTGTTATCGGGGTATTGATTTCTGTCACTGTTTCCCCTCTTGGCAATAAGTCAGTGATTAAATTGCATCCTTGCTGACCCCTATTGTAGTAATTAGCTGGGAGACTTGCAAACGGCCCATGTGTAACACTTCTCTGGCGTCAGAGTGCATGTGACAGAGCACTGCTTGGCGGTGGGGTTTTATAAATAGACCCATACAAGTATTTTGCAAAACAGGGCATTAGGGAAACATAACTTTGCATCAATAAGGACAAACTAATCAGGTCGAAGGATTGCCCACCCCCCGGGACACAGACCATTTTTATGCCCCCGTAAACAAAGTTTCGGGGGCATATAGTTTTTCACCTGTCCGTCTGCCTGTCTGTCCGCACTTTGCGATGGCTAAACTTTTGATCGGCTCATGATAGGACTTTGATACTTGGCATATGCATTGCTTGTGAGAAGGCATTTCAGATGGGGTCATGACTTTTGACCTTGTGACCTTGACCTTGGAGCATGACGTTCGGTGACAAAAACTTTAACATGGGCCATAACTTTTCATTAGCTAGTAATAGGCATTTGATACCTGGCATATGTATTCCTTAGGATAAGGCCTTTCTGATGAGGTAATGAATGTTGACCTTGTGACCTTGACCTTTAACCTTCAATTGACTCATGATAGGCCTTTAATGGTTAGCATGTGCATGTTATGTACGGGGGCATCAGTGTTTCACAAACAAATCTTGTTTATCAGGGCAGAAGTATAGATTGCTTTTTTATTTCTTTGTTTACGCAGGAACACTTTCTGATGCGTAATCGAAATATTTATTAAGCAGCAAATATAAAAAGAGCAACCGTATGATAAAATGGCCGCTGTGCACTCATGTCATCAGGAATTAATTCATACTCACACTGCCTTCTTCATTAGATTCAGCCTACGCTCTGCATGAGACCTGATGCTATAGTTTACCCTGCTCAGGACTATCATAAGCCTACATCGATACAGTCATTTTAATGAAGCCATTATGGTCCTTGTATCTCAGTGCATTGTGATAAGCATTTTCCAAAGTCTGCATGAGTGTTTTGTATCATGAACAATTTACAAAAATGGCTGCTCACAAGATAGGAGCTTAAATCTGTCCTTCGGGGATGGTAAGACTGCTGGTTTTCATTCTTTCTATTTACAGGAAATTAATTTGATCAGAAAAGCCAATTGAAATGAGTCTTTGGGTGATCAGTGACACCAATGAGTCAACGAACTGATATTCACGGAAAATACGTCTGGGTCTCTGAGTTTGAAAGGACACGGTGACAACAAGGTTGAGATGCAGACTGTTGGATTCAATTTAACAGTGCCTTCATTCCTATCAGATGAGTTGTTTAGAGAGAATGCATCGCACCTTTCCAACATGGTTCCCAATGCTGCACTCGTTTTGGGTGCACCGGGTGATATTGGACAGTTTTCAACAATGCAAAATATACTTTTTATTTTCGACATCCGGTGACATATCTTTTGCATACAATGACTGTTTGATGCATTGACATCACCAGACGTCGGGTCTCTTCCCTGGTGATGCTCTGCCAGGCCTGCACTGCAGCATCTTCACTTCCTGCTTATGTCAGATGTCACTGCATCTTCAACTGGATTAAGATCTGGTGATGGACTCAACTCCCAGAACCAAAATAACAAAAAATATGTCACTGTCCAATTAATTACGGAGCTCACAAAGTTATGGAGTGTATTCACTCCTTAGATGTACAACATCTTTTTTTATTGTGTTAAACGGAGCACATTTGTTTCAGAATTATCCTCCTATGTTATGAGAAAGCAAATTTAGGGCAGCCTTCAAACAGGGTTCATTCATTCATTCATGAGAAATCATCAGAAGAAATGCACACATAAGTTCTTATTTGGGGTGCATTAATGTCAATATCACAACAATTGTATTGTAATGTAACTATACTGTGATGGAGATATGAGCTGTTTTTAAAATAAATAAATAAATAGAAAAATAGATTAATTAATTTAATTAATTAATTAATTAATTTTAAAATTGGAAAAAATTTTTTCCCCACAATGGGGTGCAGTGATGATTATACATAACCATTTTGGTCTTAAAGGGGTCCTAGTATATATATATATATCTATAATATATTTGAGGTTGATGTCTGTCTGTGAGTATGTACACGTTTTTCTCCTACATTTCTCAACCGATTATCACCAAATTTGGTGTGAATATCCACTTGGACACAAGGAAGGACTTGACGTCGTACGATATTTGAAAAACAGTCATGCACGCAAAAAAATGGCAATTTCACACCGAGTAGCGGGTAGCAGCTAGTATATATGTATATAGATATAAAATATATTATATTTTTGGTGAAAATGTATCGAAAAATAATGTAGACAATAAGGACCAAGAATAAAAATCATTCCCGAAAGTCTATTCAGGTAAAAATACGGATAATAAACAAAAACACTGAAAACATCAATTTTTTGACTGAAACAGAAAGATGTTACAATTATTATTATTTTTTTGACTCTTGCATTGCTTAAATGTTTTAAGGCACGTTCCTTGATTATTGATCCTAAAAAAATTGGTTAAACTGGTTTGAGGCAACATTATTCTGCAGAATTACCTCAGATGGTCAGTTGCTCCAGTATATATGGTGATATGAACTGTGAGCAGAGTCACAGTGTTAAACACGATGGCACGAGGGAAGGAACTCTCTGAGATTGTTCAAAGCCGCACTGTAGTCTGACAAGATGCTCAAGATGTTAAACGCTGCCGTGGTGCTGTCAGAAACACCATTAAGCCTTTCAGATTTGTTAAATGCTGCCGTGGTACAGTCAGAAACACCATTAAGCATTTCAGATTTGCTGAAAACCAGTGGCAATCGAGGTGCAGAATGGAAAGTAAGTTCCTCTGATGTTCATCCTCTGTGTCTGAAAAGGAAGAATAAATCAGTGGTTGCTGCCAAGGGCTGGCAACATCAAAAAAAGACTATAGTTTGCCATAAAAATCAAGGATTGGACACCAGTGGACCGATGAATCAAAATTCAAAATTTTTTTCTTCTCTAAATGCATAACTTATGTGCACCATTGAGTTGGAGAATGTTTCTAAACTGACTGTTTAACCCTTTCAGTAAAACATGGAGGTGGTAAGGTTATTGTTTGGGGTTCAGCCTGCCAGAAAGGAGCCTGTGATCTCGGATCAAATGAAGTATCACAGCATCCCTGTGAGGCCCGCACTGCCATCCGGAAAGAGCTAATTTGTTGGGGGTTGTAATTTCAACAAGATAATGACCCTAAACACACCTTTTAGTTGTGCAAGAATGATCTCAGTCGAAAAGAAATCAGGTGACATAAATGTTATGACTCGGCCTAAGTCCAGACCTTTATCCGATTGAGCAGGTCTGTTGTACATCAAATGAATCTTTTTTGCAATGAACTTCAAACTATATGGAATGGTTTTATGAATGAAGAAATTAAAAAAGTGAAAACTATGCCTGAAAGATTAAATTCTGTAATCAAAGCAAAGGCCATACTAGATGTTGATTTATTTTTCTCTCAAAAACACATTATTATCTTTGTATTTAATATATAATGTTATCTGTCTACGTATTCACATCTATATGATCCAATATCACATGAATTAAATACTTGAATCGTGCTTGAGTTTTGATTTATCTTGATTTTGTAAAGTGTATAATCATCACTGCACATTGCTATACGTTTAGTTTCATGGCTTTAAAGATGCATATGATGAACAAATAGACTTCAAGCTGGGCAGAAAGTGCCCTCAGCATTTCTGATTTAAGCACACAAGCGCTATAGACTATCAAACCCACTACAACAGTGTAATTCCTCATTACACCAGTCACAGCTTGTAAGTCAGAGGGGGCTGAAATCGTATGATCATCTTACTCAAAGTGTTTCTATTTGACTTTTTTATTAATAATTAAGCAGTTTAGCTAAATGATCCATACCAATTAGAAACTTACTTTCTTAATTTTATCTTGCAGCAATATTCCTTTGCTTCTCACCACCATCTTTGTCGGTGCATTCACTTTAGATTTCTTTGCAACAGTTTTACATCATGAAGTTCATATATGCATGCCTGAGACATTAAATGGCAATGTTTAAGATTTAGGGAAAGTTCCTGTACAACTCTAAAATGCGAATTTCTGTAAAGGTTGATGTTAAATACAGTTTTCTTTGTTTTCAATGTGGTGATTATTTTTACTTTACATTTTCATAATATCCATTCATTAATATAGTGTGATGAATAATAACACTGTAGTGAGAGAGTGTTCTGGGTTTACATTTCTCAGCAGATAACAGACTGACAATGGAATGTAACACTGTGAGAGGTCAACAAACAGGGAATAGGGACACGATACAACACCAGGGTTTCCACTCAGGCTTACATCCCTCCGGCTCTATCAACCTGAGCCACAGGAGGTTTCATGAAGCTGGAGCACCAGATTAGCCAGTTAACAGTTCTGCATAAACCTGCTCAGCCTCTTTTTACTTCCATCCATGTTCTATACTGTGTAATATTTTGTGTTTCACTTTCTGCTAATCCTGCTAACTCACTGATCCTGCTTTGTGAAACGGGTTGCTAGTTGATGCTAATGTCAATTCTGTTGACCCAAATTTCAGTCATGTACTTTGAAAATGAACTTGTGGAAGCCTCTGCTTCTGATGGATTCAGGGTATAACTGGCCAAATAAAACAGTGTCAGCATGTTTTTGATGCAAGTAATGACCATTATGTGCTTGGGATCAATATTTTTATATAATTAATTTACCTTTACACTGGCAGGTCCTTGGATGGAATTTCAGCTAATGAATCCAAACACCCTATAGAGCACTATAAAAGTCATCAGTCACTGCGGGATTCCGAGACTGGTGTTGTTCATCCCTGTCATGGGTGATAGTTTGGCTAAAATTTACCTTGATCTGTGCTGTAAAGTATACCCCTGCAGCTGACTCGAGGCGACGCTGCCATCTGAACCGGTCCAATGGGCCCCGCCGGTAAAATTTTTATTTACAACCGAGATCGGCACTGACGACGGTCCTCATTAATATGCCAGACAATTACATTGCTCCTGCATCCTTAAACCATTTTGATGACTGATTGGTCACTTTCAATGCGATCACACCCACACGACCTCCTCCAACGTTAACGGAAGAGCAAGCAGCACTGTTGCCAACTTGGCGACTTTGTTGCCATATCTGGCGATTTTTCAGACTCCCTTCGCGGCTTTATCCATAAAAAGCGACTAGTGACAAATCTAGAGACTTTTGGTCTGATCTTTGAGAGGATGCTTGTGTTGAAATCAATACATTTTAGCGACACAGTGAAATTAAAGTGCATGACTTACCCTGTCTCACTGTTCATGTCATTAACAAGCATGCAGTGAATCCCCTTCCCAATCCTACAGACCTCTCCATGTTTACAAAAATACCCCTCAGGGTAAAACCCCACTAACTGGCTAAATGAATTCAGCCCAGTCATGCCATTCATGCTATTTCTCATTTCAAGAAAAAATGCATATCAATGCAAACTTATGTTTCATGATGGCACTGTGTGGAAAGTATGCATATACTACAACCCCAATTCCAAAATAGTTGGGACGAAGTGTAAATTGTGAATAAAATCTAATCGCAATGACTTTCCGATCACGAGCCAATATGTTATTTACAATAGAACAGAGATAACATTTCAAATGTTGAAACTGAGACATTTTACATCTTTATCCACAAATCCTCAATGTGCTTATTTCAAATTTTCTGGCTGCAATAGGTCTCAAAAAAGTTGGGACACAGGCAAGAAAGAGCTGAAAAAGCAGTTAATATACAAGACTCTGCCCTGCCTCGCCAAGCCCACGATCTGTCTGCCATGTTTATATTTGGATTTTTGCATGTCTGACTATTCTTTGTAATGTGTATTGTGATTTGGTTACTTTGATTTATTCATACATTGTCATAGTTTAGTTTTTCCATGTTTTCCATAGTTTTTTCCGGTCCATGTTTTGCTTTCTCCCATGCATTCACTTTGTCTCCCCCTGTCTGGTCTCTTGTCTTGTCACAGCTCACAGGCCCGGTATTGCGTGCCACTCTTCGGGTGATTTAATGGTTTCTGGATTTCTGCCTTCCATCCAATCTCGTTTACTTCCTTCACCTTGCTTTTCTATTTTACTAACCCATAGTAACAGTTTGTTATTTTGCTAGAGTTACTAACACAAACTAACATTGTATATAATACTAACTGACTAACGAGCACTAAGGATTGTATAGCTGCACTTACTTATTGATTAACAAGCTCTCAGCACTCGCCCTGTTCTAGTCTCCACCCCTTGTCTCTCTCTACTGTGTTTCTGTGGATCCTCCACACCTGCTCACGCTGTCCTTTCTCTCATTATCTGTGCACGTTAGAACTCCTTGACCGGAGCCGTATGTTTGTCTATTGGATTGTCTCGTGATCCCTGTCTGCGTTTTGGCTTTTATAAGAGTAGTGAATGTCCAGTTCCTGGAATTGCTGCATTGATTGATATACCGCATGTTTAACTATAGTTATAATATCCAGTGTTTGGAGTTGTTGGTTGATCTATTTCTATTTTTCTACATACAGGTCAAGAATAACCTGTGTTATCTTTGTGTTAGCGTGACGTGTACTGCACTCAAGTCTGCACTGTGAGTGTCAATTAGCATGGTAAATTATTAGCTGGTCTTAATAAGAGCTTGTTATATTTGTGTGTTAACTTGTTACCTGCACTGTTCTTTGTCGAAAGCCAGATTTGCCTCTTTCAATATTTCAAGCCCGAATAAAACTCATGTTTAATTCACATGCAGCGAATAACACACCTTATAACTTTTATTTATCGATCCTATATATAATCAGCTACGCAGAAAAAGATTCTGCAGATCTATACTTACAGATGTGTACTCATTTCCATGGCTCGTAAATTTTGATGTTGCATCACTTTCATGGATCTCAGATGTTTTATTCAAGGGCATTAAATGCTACTTATAACATGTGGGGTATGACGCCCCTACGTGGGCATCATGCCCCCAGTGAAAGGTAAAACGCCCCCTTACCATTGAAAACAAATGTGTTATATAATATACGAAACTACTGTTCTGGAGCTACAATGCTCATCATGTATAGACATCCACAGCTCGTATTGAATTGCTGTACACATACATATTTGTCACACTTAGTTTGGCCATAAGAAAAATTTTTCCTTAAGGGGGGCGTTTTGCCCCACGTTACATGTTATCGGTAAATGTAGTCCAGTCCGAGGCTCGCCGTCTGTCGTCTGCATGAGCCTAACCTTGTGTTATTACACCATTCAGCTAAATAGCCACATGTATTGTGATGTTATGAAGTCTTATGGAGTCCAATACTGGCCTTGGTAAAAACTCATCACCGGCGACGAAAACAGCTGAACGGAAAAAAAGCCCAAATTATGAACCCCAGAAACGTGCAATTACTGCAAGAACAATCCTACATATTAGTATAAATGGGTGTACAGCAAGCTTAAATTTACCATTTCACTTCTATTTGGCACTCCTACATTCGCATTTCTGACATAAACCTGTACCGTTAAAAGCAAAGTGTTATTAAATACTTTAATAGTATTTAAAGTATTTAAATACTACAGTCGATACTTTTCCAATAGGCTACTTGGGGATTCCGTGTTATGATATTGTAATAAGTGTGTTGTGATCTGTGCATTCTGCATGTCATGTTTAAGTTCTGTGCTTGGCCAAGCCATGTTTAGGATTTCTGTGTTTAGTGACCACTGCCTGCCTTTTGACTATTCTTAGTATTGTGTATTGTGTTTTGGTTATTTAGATTTCTTGTTTATTATTTTTCATGTTCAGATCATTTAGTTTCCATGCCATGTTTTCATTTCCATGGTTTGCACTTTGTCTCCCCTGTCTTGTCATGTGTGTATTTTTGCTCACGGTCCCTTGTCTTGTGTGCCACTCATTCGGGTGATTTATTGGTTTCTGGGTTTCAATCTTCTTTCATTATCTCGTGTTCTTCCTTCCTCTCTCTTTTACTGTCTCACTAACACAAACAGTTTATTGTTTTTGCTAATTACTAACCACACTAATCTTGTATATTTTTACTAACTTTCTAACATGCACTCGAGATTGTATAGCTGCACATACTAATTGACTAACGATCTCTCAGCAGTCGCTCAATTCTAATCTCCGCCTCCTTGCCTATCCCTAATTATCTCTGCTGCAAGTTTCTGTGGATTTCCACTTATACTTTGTGCTTTCCTTTTCTTTTATCTTGGCACTTTAGTACTCCTTAACCGGAGCTGTTTTGTACTTAGGTTTGTCTTGTGATCCCTGTCTGCGTTTTGGCTACAGCCAAATTCATGTAATTAGTTTATTCCTCATGTGTCGCTCCCTGATCATTGTTACCATTGAATGCACCTGTTCTCCCTGGTCATGCGTTTACCCCGGATGTGTATATAAGATGTCTGTTTGGTTCACACTCATGTCAGATAGTTCTCTCTAGTGCCACGTTTCTCGCCTCGATTTCTCAGTGTTTACCTTTCTGACTGGATTGCCTGACTTTTGATTTTTGCCTCTGTGTTTTTGGATTACTGTTGCATCTGTGTGTTTTGACCATTTTTCTGCCCGACTACGAGATCTTTGTTTGCTGCCCTGGTAACGATTCGGATTACGTCCTGTGGATTCTGGCTTGCTTCTCTGATAGAACTATTCCTGTGGACCAGACCCATTTCTGTCCGACTACGATTACTGTGATTGCTGCCCTGGTTTTCGATACTATTTTTGCCCAACTGGATTTTGACTTTTGGATTGTGGACTCTGTACTTTTGCCTTCTGCCCTGCGGGGGTCCTCCCCCTTTAATAAAACAAGCTCTACTGCATTTCCTGGTTCTCGCGACTGGTTCCTGATCGCACCATTACAAAGTGTTTCACTCAGTTGGGATATATAAAGCAGAATCACTGACATGTAGCCTCGTCTTTCACTACTTGAATCTTTTTGTCAGTTCACACATTCCACTTACTATTTCATTCGCCAACTCCATTTTCTAAGTCTTTGAAGCTTTGTTTGGTCTTGCAAGATGTCATGACGTAATGAACTTTGAGGCATGTTTAATTTTTAGCTAATTTTTTCTTAATTTCTGCTTGAATTCCTTCATATTTTGGTAGTCCTAATATAAATTATATTATTGGTTTTGTATGTTATTGCCCGCATACAGTAAAAACGCCCCGCTAATATATCTTGTTTTTGCCGACCTGTATTGGCCGAGTTCAGTAGGTACACAAGTAACCATTGGCAACTGTGGCATTCGCTCTCTTCAGAGAAGCAGACGACAGTCGCGGACCCAGCATTTAGCTCTTTAATGAGTCTTGAAGTCGTGTTCTCCAGAAATTTGCTAACTGGTAAATCTTCCATCTTTTTGTGAACACTACTGTACCTTGGGCAACTCCTGCATTTATGGCCCTCGCAGGATCAGCACTCTGACAACGGTTATGACATTGTTTTTTTTGTTTGCGGTCTTTAAAAACCCCAACTGTTAAATTTAAGCTGCATAAAATGGTTAACTGTGTAATCCTTGTCCAGTGTTTAAGTGTGTGTTTTTTTTTTTTTTTTTTTTTTGCGCTTTTAAAAAATAAAAACACTAAAATTCGCAAGCTCTATGCTGGAGCAAGGGGGCCCATAAGGTTAAGCGGGGGGGGGACCCATGTGTTTGTGTTGCGCTGCTGACATTGATCCTCAATTTAAAAAGTAAATAAACTACAGTATATTAAACTGCAGGCAGGGTTAGAGTTTGGTTTACTTTCTGTGCAGATGTGTGATGTCTCTTAATGGTGAGACCTTCATCAAGGAAGTATATAGTGAACTTATGAACTTCTGTCTTCAATGCAATTCAACAGTTGGGAATCACAAAAATTAATGTGTTTTTGAGTTTTAGTGATACTTGTACATCCCCTGTGACTTCATAAGGTAAATTTAACAAAATTGAATAAATCATGATTTAAAAATAATGGAATACATTGGTGTTATAAATTATGATTACTGAAATAATTGGTTTTTGTTGTGTATTTAGCGCCTCACTGAATAATCATTTCTGAAATTCAATTTTGCTTTTTGTCACATTTTCAAGAGATTTCACTATTATTCTTGCTTTGAGAGATGGGGGCAATTCAAAGCATCATATCGCCAAAAAGAGTGAGATGTAGAACATGCGTGCAGTACTGAGACGGGGCGTCCAGACTGTTGTCTTCATGGGACAAGAGGGTGGCCAGATGGGTCAAAAGCACCATTTTGTCACCTGTCAAGTACATCAGCACCTCTGTATTGATGAAGCACTGCCTCTACGGTCCACTGAACACCAGCCAGACCTCTGCATCAGCACCAGTGAAGCCATGACTCCGGAAAACATCTGCAAAACATCTCACCGCTCTGTGATTAGCGACCACTAGGTGTGTGTGTGTATATGTGTGTATATATATATATATATATATATATATATGTGTGTGTGTGTGTGTATATTGTATATATAATACAAACCCCAATTCCAATGAAGTAAGGACGTTGTGTAAAACACAAATAAAAATTATTTGCAAATCTAATAAACAGATTTTATTCACATAAAGACATGGACAACATATCAGATGTTGAAAGTGAGACATTTTACCATTTTATGAAAAATATTACCCCATTTTGAAAATGATGGCAGCAACACATCTCAAAGAAGTTGGGACAGGGCCCACAGAGGGCTGCAAAAGTGAGTGGTACTAATCTATAATAACTGGAGAAGCATTGTGCTACTAATTAGGTTAATTGGCAAAAGGCGAAAAACTGCATCTAAAAATTCGGGTACAATTTGAGTAAAATTGCAAAGACTTTGAATATCCCACCATCCACAGTACATAATTTCATCAAAAGATTCAGAGAATCTGGAGAAATATCTGCACAAGGGGCAAAGCCGAGGGTCAGTATTTGTTGCTCATGATCTTCGGGCCCTCAGGCGGCACTGCATTAAACAGGCATAATTCTGCACTGGAATTCACTGCATGGGCTCAGGAACACTTCCAGAAATCATTGTCTGTGAACACAGCTCGCCGTGGTATCTACTAATGCAAGTTAAAACTGTATCGTGCGAAGAAGAGGCCATATGTGAACAGGATCCAGAAACGCCGGTGTCTTCTCTGGGCCAAAGATCATTTAAATAGACTGAGGCAGAATGGAAAACTGTTCTGCGGTCAGATGGAACAAAATTGAAATTTTGAAATCCACTGACGCCGTGTCTTGCAGACTTATGAGGAGAGAGACCATTCAGCTTTCAGTTCAAAAGCCTGCATCTCTGACGGAATGGGGTTGCATTAGTGCCGATGGTGTGGGCAGCTTACACACCTGGAAAGGCACCATCGATGCTGAAAAGTATAAAGAGGTTTTTCAGCAACATGTGTTCCCATCCAGACAATCCAGACAACGTCTCTTTCAGATGGAGATGAAGTTGATGAGCCTGCAGAGGCTAGGTGGTGACGGGGGGTGATGGGGGGAGATGGGCGGTGACGGGAGGTGATGGGGGGTGATGGTCAGTGACGGGGGGTTGGGGGTGACGGGGGGTGATGGGGGGCGATGCGCGATGACGGGGGGTGATGCGGGGTGATGGGCGGTGGGCGGTGACGGCGGGTGACGGGTGGTGATGGGGGGTGGGCGGTGATGGGGGGTGACGGGGGGATGGGCGGTGACGGGGGGTGATGGGGGGTGATGAGGGGTGGGCGGTGACGGGGGGTGACGGGGGGTGATGGGCGGTGACGGGGGGTGATGGGCGGTGGGCGGTGACGGGGGGTGATGGGGGGTGATGAGGGGTGGGCGGTGATGGGGGGTGATGGGGGGTGGGCGGTGACGGGGGGTGATGGGGGGTGATGGGCGGTGACGGGGGGTGATGGGGGGTGATGGGGGGTGGGCGGTGACGGGGGGTGATGGGGGGTGACGGGGGGGATGGGCGGTGACGGGGGGTGATGGGGGGTGATGAGGGGTGGGCGGTGACGGGGGGTGATGGGCGGTGATGGGGGGTGACGGGGGGTGACGGGGGGTGATGGTCAGTGACGGGGGGTTGGGGGTGACGGGGGGTGATGGGGGGTGACGGGGGGCGATGCGCGATGACGGGGGGTGATGGGGGGTGATGGGGGGTGACGGGGGGTGATGGGCGGTGACGGGGGGTGATGGGCGGTGGGCGGTGACGGGGGGTGATGGGGGGCGATGCGCGATGACGGGGGGTGATGGGGGGTGATGGGGGGTGACGGGGGGTGATGGGCGGTGGGCGGTGACGGGGGGTGATGGGGGGTGATGGGGGGTGGGCGGTGACGGGGGGTGATGGGGGGTGATGAGGGGTGGGCGGTGACGGGGGGTGACGGGGGGTGATGGGCGGTGACGGGGGGTGATGGGGGGTGATGGGGGGTGGGCGTTGATGGGGGGTGATGGGGGGTGGGCGGTGACGGGGGGTGATGGGGGGTGATGGGGGGCGATGCGCGATGATGGGGGATGATGGGGGGTGATGGGCGGTGGGCGGTGACGGGGGGTGATGGGGGGTGATGGGGGTGGGCGGTGACGGGGGGTGATGGGGGGTGACGGGGGGATGGGCGGTGACGGGGGGTGATGGGGGGTGATGAGGGGTGGGCGGTGACGGGGGGTGATGGGGGGTGATGAGGGGTGGGCGGTGACGGGGGGTGACGGGGGGTGATGGGCGGTGACGGGGGGGATGGGGGGTGATGGGGGGGCGATGCGCGATGACGGGGGGTGATGGGCGGTGGGTGGTGACGGGGGGTGATGGGGGGTGGGCGGTGACGGGGGGTGACGGGGGGTGATGAGGGGTGGGCGGTGACGGGGGGTGATGGGGGGTGATGAGGGGTGGGCGGTGACGGGGGGTGACGGGGGGTGATGGGCGGTGACGGGGGGTGATGGGGGGTGATGAGGGGTGGGCGGTGACGGGGGGTGATGGGGGGTGATGAGGGGTGGGCGGTGACGGGGGGTGACGGGGGGTGATGGGCGGTGATGGGGGGTGACGGGGGGTGATGGGCGGTGACGGGGGGTGATGGGGGGTGACGGGGGGGATGGGCGGTGACGGGGGGTGATGGGGGGTGATGAGGGGTGGGCGGTGACGGGGGGTGATGGGGGGTGATGGGGGGTGGGCGGTGATGGGGGGTGATGGGCGGTGACGGGGGGTGACGGGGGGTGATGGGCGGTGACGGGGGGTGATGGGGGGTGACGGGGGGTGATGGGCGGTGACGGGGGGTGACGGGGGGAGATGGGCGGTGACAGGGGGTGATGGGTGATGGGCTGTGACGGGGGGTGACGGGGGGTGATGGGGGGTGACGGGGGGTGATGGGCGGTGACGGGGGGTGGGCGGTGACGGGGGGTGATGGGGGGTGATGAGGGGTGGGCGGTGACGGGGGGTGACGGGGGGTGGGCGGTGATGGGGGGTGATGGGCGGTGACGGGGGGTGATGGGGGGTGATGGGGGTGATGGTCAGTGACGGGGGGTGATGGGCGGTGACAGGGGGTGGGGGGTGACGGGGGGTGATGGGGGTGATGGTCAGTGACGGGGGGTGACGGGGGATGGGGGGTGCGGACGATGGCAGACAGAGTCATACTTTAAAAGACGGCCTCGAGAGGATGGGCCGACAGCGTAGGTGAATCGCAGCGGTTTTGGATGGATGAGATCAGCTGATGACTCAGTTGACAGCCCCACAGGATCTCAGCTGGGATCATGAGAGCGAGCGTTAGGGAGTGAAAGCAGAGTGAACGGAATAAACAGGCGGAAGCAGGTGAAAGGAGAGGCTTCCTGACTGAACTTCCGCTGGAGCTTCATTTTCTAATTATAACATTCTATGAGTTTGTTAAAATCCTGAAAAAATGCATTTCAGCAGATGTGATGAAAGCTGTTCTGTTTAATGATTTTATGAGTCAGGGTAATGTATTCATTGCTTTTATGTGGTCTAATCAACTGTAAATTGCTGTGGATGAGAGCTTAAGCAAAATAACTGAAATGTAATGTCAATACAGGTGTTTTGTATTTTTATAAATGCACAAATTTCAAAGTACAGAGTTATTTTGTCTCATCTTTGAAAGCACTGCGATGCCCGTGACAGAGATTCTCTTCTCCTAGTGGCCCCAGGAAGAGACTGTATCATGTGAGGTGTATGTTGGCCAGTTTAACAAGGCAGAGCATAATTTGCTATATTTCAGGACGGTTTTGCTTGTCATGCCCTGCGAGCCAGAAAAAATCCTTCACACCAGAAAAATGCGCAATTTAGTCACAATGAAGATCACAAATAAGCCGTTTTCACATAGCACGCGGTTTGGACGGAGCAGAGATGGAACCGAGTAGGGTGCACGCATGGGCGTTATGCACACATGTGGCGCTGTTTGCTATGCGACCGATCAAGAAAGATAACTACAACGATAACAATAAAGATATAGTTTTAAAAATCGTTCCAACTCATGTAAATGGCAAAATCCTCACCACAACAATAATGGCAACGATAATGGCAAACGATATCGCTGTGATCACTTTCAGAGCAATTTTACGAACGATGGAAAAATTGACTGCTCATCAAATCCATCGTAATTTATAGGGCTTCACTTCAACATGGCAGATAACATCGCAGAGAAACTCATTACATCACGTTAATCTAATTCCAAAAGGATACTTTGTATTTCGTTAACTCGTCAGATGTATTCGCTGAATAGTAGCCATGAAGCTAGGCCAACGTCAATTTTCCAACGAAGCAAAAATGGGTTCGCTGAAGAGAAAGTACAGCCAATGTGAACTAATCAAAGTATCTAAATCAGCATTTACATAAGAAGTGAGGTGAGTCGTGTGAGTTATCTTTCTCGGTGCGGACGGCCCTAGGAGCCAATTATGCTATGAGGCCAACGATATCTCTGCCGGTTTTTAACCACACCTGGTATTCCCAAATTGTGGGATATCTTTCTCCCTGCCTGGGCTTTTTTCAACGAGATCCTGGTAGACACTGAGTCTCGTGTCCCACAGCTCTGTATGCAGAGAGACCGCCACAATGATGCTCTCCTCCATTTTTGCCCTGCCTTTCTAACAAAATCCGCCAATTTTTTTCCGATTCCAATATTCTCTCCTATTGGACGTGCCAAGGTGGGTGCTGCGCCCAAGTTCAATATTTTTTTGCGCCCCATCAAGCGGCAGCGCCCCATCCAGTGGCAGCGCCAGCCTCTCGCTGCGCCCTCCTCGGCGCAGAATGGTACGCCCTCGCGCCCAGCAATCACATAGACAATGAATGGCTGCGGTGGCCGAGATCTGCGCCATGCGTGTGCTATGTGAAAACGGCTATATGATTAAACTGTCCTCAACAGAAGAAAACCCAACATGGCTTCTCTTCAGTAGGTAATGGATATGAGAGAATCTAATGAAATTGATTCTGATGATGATGGGTGTCGTCAGGGTTCTCTTCAATAAGAGGATGTTATGTCCATATTTTGCCCGGATGAAACTGTAAACCCTCCACTTAGCCAACAATAGAAATGAGCTGATCGTTACGAAGGCATCGGCGTGCGTTCCCCCCGGCACTGTTGGAAATACGTGCTTTGGGTAACAGTCAGTAAAACCCATTTTTGACCTTCTATAATTTATATGACTCAACTTTAACAATAATTCAGGAAATCAAATTGGAATTGAGGAATTATCATTTGAATTTAGACTTGATTCTTGGAAGAATCCAGTACTTTTGTAACTGCTCTCAGAACAGTGTAAGCTGGTACCATAGCATGTCACACTGGCTAAAATGCACACGTCTCCCCAGCTGACTGGATATCTGCAGTAACTCAAGAGTGCGTAAGGTGTCATTTCTGCAGGTGTATCTGATACAGGGACTCAGGAAGGCTAACAATGGCGATCCCCGTTTGTATCACTGAAACTCGCTAAGCCGAGGAGATTGATTTGATGACAGGGGTCAACGGGAGCAATACTCCATCATAGGCTTTATTACATTTACAAATTGTCTACGCCTTTTCATTGGTGAATAAACAGTCACGTGACCTTCTTTAAAACACGGTATTGCCCTGAAAACCCTTGTATTGTTCAGCAATCAAAAGTGATTTTTCCCTGTTGTTTAACCAATGAGAACTTCGGAGCGAAATATTCCATGCAATCAGTGAGAGCGTAACGTCAGAAAGCTACATCCATGACTGTTAAACTATGCAAGGATCACTTGTCCTTCAATTGTAAACAGGATCCTACAGGTAGTTTGGCTGCAGAACTCAACATTAGCCTTGTTTCCTCACATTAAGTAGACAAACCAGGCATTTGATCTGTTATGGCCCCAATTTGTTATGACATTAACGACAGCAAAGGATGACAGATAAAAATTTTTAAACTAAAACACATTTAATTAAACAAAGGCAACTAACAACAAACTGCTCTACCCTACAGACCAAGATTGATTATATACAAAAACAGAAATATTTACAGTCCCTTTGGTGGGGTGGCTTGGTGATGTCCTGAGTGAGGAAAATGCTCCAACACAGGCAAAAATCCACAAAAAGCTTCACAGGTCTTGAACAGAATGACAGGTCCGGTCACATGTATCCTTCTCCTTGCAATTTCTCCTACTACTTTACTGTCTCAATTCTACTCCTTATATACTCTTTTGCAGACCCCACCCTCATTTAGACCTCTTTTTTTTAATTTTCTGGGACTTGCCCCAGAACATGTCCAAACATATCTCCAGTCTGGGCTCAACAAAAAAAAGGTAAATATTCTATTCTATTCACATTACACCTCCATTCCAAAAGGGAAAAATTTTGACTCATAAAGGCAAATTTTTTTCTTTTCAATACAAAATGGTTAAGTGGACACTTGTCTATATATACGTGTAATACAATATTCGAATAAACGCGTGATATATATATACATACTCAACCACGGGATAAGCAATCAGCAATTACATTGTCAGTACCCTTTACATGCAATACAAGTCAAACTCCTGTAAAATCAAACTCATCCTGTACTGGAATGCTGGCAGTGTTGCATGCAAATGCTACATTTTTCAATTTTAACCATTACAGGCCCTCAGACATGCCCCATTTACTTTTGTTGAATTGAAAAGCACATACTTTGATTATGGCTGTTTGCATGTTGATTCACCCATGCAATCTCTCTTTATTCAATAAGCCTTTACTACAGCATGTGCATTATGGTTTGGGCCCCCTAATTTCCACAAACATTTTGAATAACACAAGTATTATGGTCCCTGCTTTAATTTTCTCGTATTTTGTCCTCCTAAAAAGAATAATTCTAATGGGAATCCGTCCATTAATGCCACAGTGACATCTACCTTTTTTTTCCTTTTGCTTTAAGTAAAACATTATTACAGTTACATGAAATTGTTTGTCATCTAGATTAACAGCAGCTCGCCAAAATCTCACATTTCAATCTGCACAAAATGTCAACTATTTATTGAAAAAAGAAAAGTCATTTTCAAACCACATTATGGAAGTTGATCACGATTTTTTTTTTCTGAAGAAAATACACGCATTCTTTCGTTGAATAAGCCTCAGTCTTTCTCTCAACAAGCCGAATTTTGACAGCAATTGTATCACGTGACAAAAGTACCGCGCCATCCGCTGAAATTGCGCATCAATTTTTAGCGGTGATAGTTTGACCGTCGTTTTGCGACTGGTGATAGCTTGACCGCAGTGATTAACACAGGCATATGCCAGGGGTCTTATTCAGAATACTTCAAATCGGAAAATGACCTTAATCGGGTTATTGCACGCGTTTACATGACAGGTACGCAATCGGAATATTCTTATATTCCGATTAATACAGGAATATGGTGTGCATGAAAACTGTTTGATTCCATTGCGAACTTTACTTCAGCAGAGATGTTTACCTGTCGTTACGTCATGTCCGGTCTGAGCGTTTTTGAGACACAGAAGTCATTTTACTCACAAATTAATTAAAAAACTCTTTTAATGCGCATATCTGATTAATTTCTTTCAGGAAATGGAGTTCCTACACTGTTCATCTACGCGTTCATTCGCTGGGGTATTTAACTTGCACCATGGGCTTTAAACCTTGATTTGAAGATCCTGATGCGAAGTCATTGACTTTTGTGATATTCATCGACTCTCATAAATGTCTCCATGTAACTGGGCCCATTTAGGGGCCATAGTGCAGTGTAGACGGGACACAAATGTTCATTGGCGGGATATTAAGTAAGCGGATAACCAAAAATCTTGGCAGTACCATTTAGATCAACAAATAATTGGCACAGGCAGGCAAATGTCACATCATTCTTGAAGTATTCACACAATCTCACAATATTCTGCATCATACAAAAAAAAGACAGGTGGTTGTTGATTATTTCTGTTCGTTGAAATGCACAAGGGGTGCAGTCATGTTCCCCTCCCATCTGCATTAGTTTTACATCATTGTCTCCATAAGAGGGACATTTAAGTTCTGTAATTTGGATGCAAAATGCAAAATATCTGTCTTGAGTAAATGATCATCTTCAGATTGCCCCATGCCAAACAGTAACACATCTTGGAGGTTTTTGTTGCTCAGATCAACTTCATGGTTAAAGTATTAACTTAGGACGTCACAGGAGGCCCTGGTAATGAAAAACTCCCTTGTAGACCATGGAAAAAGACCCGAGTGACACAATACTGGAGTTCAGTTTGGTTTAGTTTATTCGGGGCCCCATAAGCTGTTACCCAGGGCAACAATTACTCTGCCTGGGGTCCACACTTAACAGAAGATACATACAGCCCAAATTTTCGACAGCATGAGAACAAAACAAAACAAAAAGAAACAAAACAAAGCTTTGTAAAAGTCAGGAGACATAAAACACATCGTGGCACCTCTTATTAGATCATAAAGAGGCTACATTCTGTTGTGTTCTGGGGTCCTGGCCTTTGGCCAGGACAGCATTTATGGTTTGAACAGTTTCATGTTCCAATTTTCATAGTTCATGTTCATAATTCATATCACAGTTTTAACAGTTTCTTGTATTAGGATTACATTTCATAATTCATGTTCATTGTCCATGTTTTTACTTTTCCGTGTTTTTGTTTTTGCCAGGTCTGCCAAGCCACTCCACCGCTTGTCTGCGTTCCGCCCCGTGTCTTCGTTGTTGCACATTTCTGAGCTCTGGTTGGCTTTGGTATTTCCCCTTCCTTCCATGCTGTGCTGGATTCGGGCCTCTCTAAGCTTAATTGACAATTAACTGTTTTTAAGTTACTAACATTTACTAACACTCACTGGGTGGTGTAATTCTTAGACAGGCACATTACTAATATTACTAATTTAGACAGGGTGTTTATTGTCATGATTCCTGCTTTGCTATTTCAAGATCTTGCTTTGCTTTTCTGTTCTGAACATTCATGCTGCTTTCAAACTGCATACTTAATTGGTACTTAAGCTGAGCCGCTCATTCTCTTAATGAGCAGGTCATGTCATCCAATCTTTGTCCATGTCATGATCTTGCCCTGCCTCTTGTTTCTCCTTCTCCAGGTGTTGCCCTTCATGTCTTGATTTCTTACCCTTTATCAGGATGCGATGGTGGTTGGCTGGCAAACAGTGTCTCGCTCATGTTTGCAAGTTCTTGTTCATGTTTGCAAGTTCATGTTCCCAAGCTCATGTTCGCCAAGTCTTGTCTTAGTTTGTTTTTCATAGTCATAGTTCTTGTCATTTTGTATATAGCCTTTTCATTCTTAGCATCTTTGTGCTTTTCTGTTTATGAATTATCTGCCTGGAGTTTCCAGTGGCTTTTTGTTTTTGTCGTTTTTGATCCTTAGTTCTCAGCTCTGTGAAGCTCACCTTAGTTTGTCTTTTGCAACCCTTTGGGCCGAGTTTTTTGTTGGCCCTCGTGCCTGTTTGCTTTTGTTTTATTAAACTCCTCATTTCCCTTCACCTCGCTTCTGGTGTCTACCTGATCTCGTATCAACATTCTATATCAGGGGTCCTCAAATCTGGACCTCAAATCCAAATCCAGCCCAGGTTTTGTCTGTTATCCCAGGTAAGTAAACGAACAGTTAGTGCCTCTGATTGGCAGACTGTTAACACCTGACTCCCAGGTAAAGGGAGTGTGGAAAACCAGCAGTCCACGGACCTCGGAGGGTGTGATTTTGAGGACCAGGGTTTTATATCATACCACAGCCACCTTCCTTCTGGTGATTCATTTACAACACTAACATTTATTCACATTTAATTCCCTTCACAATTGAGAACTATGCAGATGTCCTCTCCTCTGGTTTATAAAATTGGGGAGCCCAGTGCATTTTACTGCAAAGGTACAGAGTTCACTCTATTTATTATGAGGGGCTAAATAATACCAAAGGCTTGAGTGTAGAAAAGGAAAACAGCAAAGAGCCTTTGGAAACCGAAGGACGCTGAAGTGTTGGTTTATCATCACATTTTCAAGCTCAAGTGTCTGCGGTGGAGGACAGCAGGCAAACGGGCTCATTCTATTGGGCAAGAGGCACATGTAATGAAGAATTGGGCAAAATATATTAGTTTCAGGTCTCTGTATGCAACTCACTTAATATGACAACTCCATTTAAAATGGGAAGCAAGGATAAAGCTTAACTGGCAAGATGTCCCCCTTCATTGCAGCAAACTTTGAAGGTCATGTTCTGATAAACGTTTTAATCCAGTATGTCGTTGGGAGCCAACAGATGGAACCTGAAAAACAGCAGAGGGTGATACACCACCTCAGGGTACAGACTGGGGCTCTGGTAGGAGAAAGGTATTTAAACATCAAAAAATGTGATTATATTGTCAAAATGGAGCACAAAGAAAAATCAAGCTGAGCGATGGTATCAATTCTGTTGAAATGCTTGTGTCAGAGGACATATTTCAAAGACTCCAATCAGGTAAGTACAATCAACGAAACACTTGAGTTTTTATACCATCTACAGCATAGTGGTACCCACAAACTGTTATATTTCTACATTTGGGATTAATACTGAGGAATTATTATTGTTTGTGCACTATTATTCACTGCAATGAGAAACTGCATTTTGCAGACCCATCATTTGCTAAGGACCTTTTCACAAATGCGCGGCAAATGTTCATGGAGGCCCCAAAAGAGTGTAAGTACTTAACGATGCCAACATGAAGTAGGAACAGCATGTCCATCTGTTGACACCAGTTTCCACATGGATGTTTGTAATTGAGTGATTTGAGTGCGTTGTCACCAATAGGTGCTGAGACTGTACCAGCAGGTTCAGCTCAAAACATCACACTGCCCCGACAAGCACTTTATATTCACATCATCTTTTACTCTTGCTGTCATGTATTCTTTGCTTGCAAAACTGAAACCAAGAACCCAAGCTAACTTGGGGCCAGGCTAACATGGAAATATCCCAGGATAAAGGAAGCATTTTATGACAAACTTGGACTGTACGTCTTAATGTAATTTACGTGTATACTAACCATTACACGACACAACCGTGCAGCTATCGCTGGGTTTGGAGGGCTTATCACGCAACTTCGGCAAGATTCTCGCGTAATTTTTCAGGAATCTCGCGCAGCCGGCTTACTCGCAGATGCACTCGAACACGCTCCTTGTCTTCGCATCACTAATTTTCAAAGTCATTTTGAAGCAACCATTTAAGTCAAACGGCAAGTTTCTTAGCTTGTAAAATTGTTTTTTCGATATAAAAACATATTAACTGATCATGGCTCATATCAACCTGGATTAAAAAAATTAAATCCCATAAATCCCATTATCTCACATAATTGGGTACACCCATCACATTTTTGCTGATATTTTGTTATACAGGTGCTCAAATGGGCTTAGGCCTGGAGACATACTTGGCCAGTCCATCACTTTATCTTCAACTTCCTCAGCAAGGCGGTTGTCATCTTCAAGGTGTGTTTAGGGTCATCATTGTGCTGTAAAACTACCATCCCATGCACGCAGCCCAGTTTCCAAAGAGAGGGGATCACGCTCTGCCTGACATTCATGTTTCCTTCCAGTGGCGGCCGGCAGCACTCATGCAGCCCAAGACCATGATGCTACCAGCTTGACTGCAAGGGGCAGTTGCATTGGAGCACCTCACCAGTGTGCCACCACACACTGGACACAATCTGATAAGCAGTTCAAGGACAAAGAAAAATATGCAGGTTTGAATTGGCACTGCGTTGAGAATGGGAATGACCTTATTAGCTACGCAGGACAGAAAAGGGAGATGATGATGATGATGATGATTATTATTATTATTATTATTATTATTAGGCCTATTGTTATCATTATTATTATCATTAGGCCCGAGCCTGGCCGAAGCCGGCGAGGGACTATTAAAGCCGTATGGTTCCGTTATTATTATTATAATTAAAAAAAATATTTATTATTATTATCCTTTCCTCGCTTTGAACGCAAATTTGACCCCTTGAACATTAATGAAAAGCCAGTTTTATTTGGCCAAAAATTCAAGCCTGGTGAAAAAAAATTTTTTTTGAAGTCCCCAAGAAAAAATATTGAAAAATGACTTGGCCTTGCCCCGTCAAAAATCGAAATACATTCTGCTAATGGGAGCCCACCCCAAACTTTTTTCCACGTAGAAACATGAAACTTAGTGGAGACATAGCCCATGTTGGGACAAGTAAAAAATTACATTATGGCCCCACCCTAAACCCAACAGGAAGTCGGCCATGTTGGGCGGAAGCGTGGGCATATGAAATCACACCCCGCATATTTTCAACATCTCCTCCTAGGGTTTTCATCCACTTTGCACCAAACTTTTTAAAAATCACCTACACACATTTGTAGTCAAAAGTTAGTATTTACATTTTAAAAATGTTGGGGGTGGCTGTGATTAGCTTACAACGAAGCGGCCATTTTCAGAAGTATAAAAGTATGCATATCTCACGCATACAGCGTCGGATTGAGTTGGGCCCAATGTATAATCTGTGCAGAATGACAATTAGAACACAATGATATGTAACTCATACAGCTGTGTGGCAAAATGGCTCTTTGATGCCACCTATATTTTTTTGAATTTGACATAGTTAAAAGAAATTTGGTACACACATCTATCATGTCAAACTGAACCAAAAAGCAAATGAGGACACACCCCTATTTTAAATCATGTTCCCATGGCAACAACAAAAATGGTTAATTGAAATAAATGGGTTTTTGGCTTTCACCCCTTGAACATAAAGTCAATTTTATTCGACCAAAAATTCAAGCCTGGCAAAAAATTTCTTTATTTGAAGTCCCCAAGAAAAAATATTGAAAAATGACTCGGCCCTGCCCTGTAAAAAATCAAAATACATTATGCAAATGGGAGCCCACCCTAAACTTTTTTCGAAGTACAAAAATGAAATTTGGTCGAGAAATAGCCAATGTTGGGACAAGTAAAAAATTACATTATGGCCCCACCCTAAACCCAACATGAAGTCAGCCATATTGTGCAGAAGCGTGGACATATAAAACTGTACCTGTCATGTTTTTAACATCTTCTTTTTGGGTTTTAATTCAATTGGCCCCAAATTCAGAGAAAATTACCAACACACGTATGTGGTCAATAGTTGTCAATTAGATTTTTGATAAAATGCTTGGCGTGGCTGTGATGAGCTTACAACGAAGCGGCCATTTTCAGAAGTATAAAAGTATGTTTATTGCACGCATACAGTGTCGGATTGAGTTGAACCCAATGTAACGTTTGTGCAGAATGATAATCCGAACAAACTGATTCAGAAAATTGTTCTCCAGCACCACCTATATTTTTTGGAATTGAAGGAAAAAAATTATTTTGACACAGTCATTTTATGGGACATAAAAACTATTTAATCCGTAAGAACATGACCGCAACACTGTTCATTGACTTCACTTTTTATTATTCAGAGCGAACAAAGCGTTTTGCCTCTAGCGTCCTCTCAGGTTCGCTCACCTGACCAGGCTGTGCATGGACCTCGAGTTGACTTGGAATAAAAATGACATCGGCTACTTGCCCACCTTCTGTCTCTTTGGCACTGGAGTTACCCTTTGAATCAGATGTGACATGATCAGTTAGGCCTTACAGGTTTACAACAAAACCATCAATTCTGCCTTGAGACCGTTGGACTTTTATTTTGACAAGGTATCACCATTCTGTGTTCCACGTTTATGAAAGGATGGGTATGAAGGTTGAATAATGTCTTATGAAACCCTCATGAATGCCTTACGAACAATTCATGACAGCTGCTATGAATGTGTTATGACTGCACCCATCAAGTAAAGTGTAACCCAACTTTGTCTAATGCAGCCGTTGCTGACGACTCCATGTCGGCTGGAGTGTTCAGTAATGGCCGGTAGAATACAGAGGCCAAGTGCAACGACCAGAGAGAAAGAGAGAAGCTCGGACAGAATACAAATACAGAGAATAATACAGACCAAATGAAAGTACATGCGCTTCCAAAGGACATATAATATTCTGAACCATGGAAGCAAAGTGAGATAGAAAAAGGGAGAACAAACTACAATAATTAGAAGATAGAAAGTCATACAAAACCTGACTACAGACATCTTTGGCTATAGCGCAAGGCTAAAAACAGACACTCTAGCAAAGAGGGCGTGCTGGACTTCCTGCGTATATTGAGTCTGGGAAAGCGCCGCCCCAGCTCAATCAGCCAGCCGGGTAAAGAATTCGATAGTCCAGGAATACAATATCGTCCCCGGACGAGAGCCGCAACGAAAAGTCCCAACCACACACAAACCTCACAAACTGTGACACTCAGCCTCTCTAAGACATCCCTCTTATAGCCAATCAAGTTACACACCTGATGCCAGTTAACTTAATTACTTGCTAAATGTTCTATCAGCTGATTCTCCTTTATATTAATTGCCTCTGTCCCAACATTTTTGAGACCTGTTGCAGCCAGAAAATTTGAAATAAGCTCATTTTCTGGATAAAAATGTAAAATCGCTTGGTAAGCTGAAGTGCTGAAATGTGGTCCACTATGGCCAACCGCAAATTGTTTTGTGACACGAAAGGAAGCATGTGGTTGTTGTTTGTTTACCGTGGTGTGTGTTCATGTGCTCTTTGATTGTTGTCAGAATGAATAGCTTCCAATAATTAAAAACTTTCAATAATAAGTTGTTTTTCTAACTAAAGACCATCTGTAATTGAACCGGCCGCAATAACTGCAGGGTGCTGGCGTGACGTAGGGCTGGATTAAAACATGTATAATGAGGCTAAACATTATCTGTCTGACCTATCATACTCATCTACAAACTTATTTTCATTTTTATCCCAGCTAGATGCTGTGTCTTAAGGTTGAATCAAAAACAGACCCAATGTTTTCCTGTTAACGCGGACAGACAAGCATGATTCCAACATCAGCTACGCCTCGCGGCTGATTTGCTTGGTGCCTGGGATTAAAAATCGGTATAACTTTATCTCTCTAAATCCATAATCTGCGCAAAATCCTAATAATTTACAGGCAATCCAAGTTAGTTTACATATATGCTTCTTGCTATGCTTGTACAATGTTTTCACAATTAAAAAATAGTTATTGGTGAGAGCAGCAATTTCTGCGCCATTTTACCAGTTCACTGTTTCTCATTTCAAAAGCTCAAAATTCGTACTAAATACGGACAAACCATTGGGGTTAATATGTATGATAAAATGTTCGTTCAACGCTCATTTTTCGTCGGAAAGCTCCGACAATGGGAGTGAGGAAGTACCTGTGTGTGTGTGTGTGTGTGTGTGTGTGTGTGGGTATGTGTACAGCCATGCTGTCAGTCCAAACCAAACCCACCAATTAGGAATGAGGAGCTGATGTAATGACCCAGCGCCCCGCCCCCAGAAATGATGACACGCTCCTTCTTCCGCCATTTTAAACTTTCTGGCGCCAGACGCTTCCACTGTACTGCGTTAGAGCATCGTTGTAGTTGTGGTTTCCTCATTGTTTTCTAAAGATGCCTGGAAGATAATGTTGCATAAAAAACTTCCCCAGTGCCCCCCACGATTGTCATGGCAAACAGAGAAACAATGGTTTGCCTTATTTTGGTTTTCCAAAACGTTAACGACTGCAGGGAGATCAGGTCTCCGAGGCGACAAGGAGACGCCGGATGGCTGGGGTAGCTGCTGTAGAACGTAAGGATATTACCTTCCAAATTATCCCCATTGTCTTTCAATGTGTTTATGTTGTAGACTTCTAAAGCCCTGAAGTTCACCTGGCATGACATTATTAACCCCTAATATTACCTAGTTAGCTACCTAAGCTTGTTCATTTTTCATCTTTCTTTGACTTTTACTTCTTTGGTCGCATGTATCTACAGCTCCTGTTGCCCATGGCAACTGATAGCGTGTAAGTTCAAAATGGCGCTGCCACCCCCGAACGGGAACGTGTATGACGTAGGTCTTCATTCCTAATCGCCGCTCTCCTCTCATTTGTCAGCGTCCAGTTGAAAGCAAAGAGAACTGTTTCGTAACGAAAAACTATTTAACCTGTTAGCAAAGAGGACTGTTCTGTCACCAAAACTTTTTAATTCGTAATCAAAGTGGACTGATTCGTAATCAAAACTTTTTGTAACGCAAGAAAAGTCGTCTGCTTTAAAAGCATAATTCTCACGTGTGTATCCAAATCCACTTAAACTGAAACCAATACTTTGCTTGTTTTTACTCACAAATTTGAAATATGATTTCAAAACAGTTTTTTTATGCTTGCATGATAAAGACACAGAAATACCTTCATACAGGTGATTGTAATTATAATTTGGTACAAAAATAGCGTTTAAGAAAGGCCTTGCCCTTCATGATCAAAGACTGAACGTGATTGAAAGATTCAAGGACTTTGGGGAAAATTATATGCATAAATAGGCAAGCTTAAGATGAATATCCATGATCTTTGATCATTCAGATAACACTTCCTCAAGAACCACAGCTTATCTCTAAATTATATAGCCACATGGGGTCAGGAATACTTTTGCAAACCTTTGTCAAGAAGTACAGTATAGTTACACATACAAAAAGCCAGTTAAAACTTCACAGTATTAAGAAAACAGTGTCAAGAGGCGCCATCGACTTCTCTGGACTCGAAGACATCTGCGCTGACCAACAATACAGTGGAAATGTATTTTGTGGTCTGACCAGTCAGTATTTCACTTAGTAATTAATTAATGCATTTATTTATGTATTCTTTTTTTTTTTTTTGAAGAAATCGACATTGCGCTTTGGACCAAAAAAGAAAAGGACCATCAGGCTGTTACTGGTAAACAGTCCTAAAGCAATGCTCTGTCCTGCTATGCAAATGTGTCAGTGCCCTTGGCAAAGGTAACATGGACCTCTGTGGAGAAACCATTCACGCTGAAGGGTATTCTGAGACTTCAAACCAAAATATTCTGCCTTCAAGATAGCATCTTATACAGGGGCGCCCATTCAAATTTTAACAAGACCTTGCCAAACTACAATCTATATGCATTACAGAGGCATGGCTGCGCAATAGGCAAGTATGACTGCTAGACTGGCCAGCCTGCAGTCACAACTTGTCCACAAAACAGAACGAGTGGCACATTTTTAAATGCAAAATTCAATGCAACAAAGACAGTGTACTGTTGCTCATTTTTACTTGGCACCATCAGTCCATGAACATTTCATAAGTTTGGTGAAAAGGCATGACATTACATTGAAAGTACGTTGCCATAATCAAAATTCAAATAAGGGATTAATTGGAAAAATCAATTAAAATAGTGATGAGAAGCAACAAATAATGCGCTGTTGTATTGATTTCAATGTAATACAGGCCACAAATAACTTTCAAATCACTGCTGTCACTATTAATTTTAAGTTCACGTACCGTCCCAAATTTTTTTGATTTGGGGTTGCAAAAGCATTTCATGAATTGACACTGAATTAAGAGAGGATAAACAATAAAAGCATTCATTCACAGCCATATTTGGTCATATTTACTAAGGATGTCAATATTAGTGGACGGCACTGTATTTGGAGATCCAATGAAATGAGATGGCATTGTGCCAGATGAAAGAATAACATTCGACTGAATATCAGTTTATGTTCATCAAAATGCAAATGGATCATTATTTTTGAAGATGGGGCGTAATCTCCCAGGACGTCTGTTTCTGTGTCACGTATAGCAGGCTATGATATGGTATGCAATGCATTCATTATACCCTATGTTGTATGCGGGCTTTAAGGCGTGAAGTCAGCGAATAAGACAAGCGGGTTGAACAATAATTAGCCCGCTTACTGGCCCCACATTGTCTCCTAAAAATAACTCGGCAAACATATTACTATTCGAACTGCCTTTTCAGGACGGCATGATCAGTACATCAGTACACGCTCACACATCACTGAGAGACGTGTGCGCGCATATTCATACATATTCATTCGTGTTCACAGACTCATCTTCAGCGGACACTGTAAACTTTCGGCTGGCAGCTGAAGATAATACGACGCATCGCCGAACGCATTTAGAGGAGGCTCGCCGTGTCGCTCTGCTGAACTGCGGCAGAGACGCCGACGACCGCTTCAAATATGTTGCACCAGTAGCGCTTCTTTCCTTCTTGGATTCTCCACCCTCTCGTTTTCTTTTCCGCCCTCTCACTGCCGGTCTTTCCCTCTCTCCATCTCCCCGAGTTCTCTGCTTCGCCACAAGGGGCTGGAGCGGCGGCGATCGTCGCTCTGTGTTCTCGGCTCTCTGGAACGAGGTCTCTCCAAACGCAGCGCGGCTGCAGAGGCAGTAGGACCGAACACGCCGCTGCTGCGCAAAGGAACCGTACATTTGCGAAAACCTCCGCTCAGAAAACTGCGGTCGAAGCTCTGGAGATTTTCTGCTCCAGTCTATAAGGAGTGCATCTTCCACGGTCAAGATCTTCTGAAAGGTAAGAACAGGTGTCTTTTCTTTCCCTTTCCGCGCTTGTGTTCCTCAAATGAACCAAATCTTTGTCTTGTCGCCGAAAAATCGACGCCTGAAACCAAAATGAATTACCCTTGCAAAACTAAAGTAAATAATTTTCCTCCTGTACTGGCAATTACTTTTAAAATTCTCTGAATTATAACTCTGCCAGGAGTCGTATTTCTCACCCAATTCAAACATACCATCGTCATGTGTTTGGAATTGGTGATGAATAGATTGTGCTCTCTATTTCACATTTAGCCTTTATACTGACTAATGCACGATTAACTTGTTGCTAGTTCTGATTTTCTTTTGAAAACTGGCAAGGCGATGACATCCACTCAGTGTTAACAATCGTGAGCCTGCTGTGTGCGAGCATCTGACTTACACCTCGCAGTGTAGAACCCTGAATTCTGGCAAAGTTTACCACATCTCGTCGCGGGGAATGGAAGCAATAAAATCGCAAAAAGAGATTCATATGCGTGTCAATTTGAAAATGATTTTTTTCCACGGCACACGATGACGGTGGGTTATACCACATCAGCAGCTTTATTTGGGGACGAAGAGTCGCTGCATCTGCGAAGCGCCTCGCCGCGCACTCGCCCGTCATGGACTTACATGATGAGGCGGCTGCAGCGCGGCGCGTCCGTCAGACTGAGCGGAGACACTGTGGCCGCGTCTGATCCACTCACTCCGCTGGCATCTGTCTGTAATCCTCTGGACGGTGGAGGAGTAATAAGTCGTGCGTGTTTGTTGCAGCGATTAACCAGTTTTGAATGTACTTCTCAATGAAATATACAAGGGAGATGTATATTCAGACTGCAGAAGAAGTTTTATACGGGAGGAAAGGCTGTATTTCGCGTTTTCTCGTGTGGAGCAGCTTGACACAAGTAATTAACCCACCTTTGCCGTTAGTTTCAGAGTTTCTAAATACGTGGTCAAGTGTCAAACGGCGCACTCCATTTCTTTTGAATTGTTTTAAAATGTCATCGAGTTCGTGATTAGATTTGCTGGCAATTTAATTTTTATTCACGGGTATCCTGTATAAAATACTGAGACTCGTTGTTTTTGCTGAGACTGCTCAATGAGGCGACCGAGACCCGTTGCTCCCTGCGCAAGTCAGTGTGTTTGCGGGCCAGATGCACAATTACGCATCGCAGCCGACAATACGGACCGCGGAGCTGCTCGCGTGGGTCGTGCACATTTCTGTTGCTGCCATGTTTAACATTTTTTTCGTACTCTGGTGGAATAATTTCTCTATTTCCATAATGTGCATTTTGCCTGTCCGCACATTTAATTATAACCAAATCTTATGTCGTGGCCAATGTAGTGGTCTCCGTGGTTACTATCTTTATTATTATTAATATTATTATTTTTATTATTATTATTATTATTGTTGTCGTTGTTGTTAATATCAGTTGCTGTTATGTGATCTATTAGCACGATCTCGCTTTATCTGTTCTACTTGTGTCATGCACGTGTTCTCTCGTATGAAGTCCCATCTTTTATTCTCCTTTTTTTCTCCAAAAAAGATGAGGGATCGGGAGAGAGAGCTTCCTTTCTTCCTCTTTTTTTCTGCTTCCTCATAATGAAATTCGTGGGACGGAAGTTGGTTTACTTGTAACTACACGACTACGTGACTGTCCACTATTGCCTGTCTGCGTCCATTATGAAATTGCTAAAATATACTGTCGGTCTGATATCCAAAGAAACAACCGCCAAGGTGCGCGTTTCAGATTTATGGTGTGTTGTCAAACTACAGCGTAATTTTGGGATATGCAAGTCAAATATCACCCAGAATTGTTTTTCGAAACTTCTTAGGCAATGAGAGCCATTAATCCCCCACCAAAAAAGGATAAATGAATAGCCTCAATAAAGAAATAAAAATAAATCTGCTGTCTACGCAGTATTTTAACTATTTGATTTGAGTTAAGTTGCACTTTAAAAATGAATTCTTCAATGAAGCTTTTATGCTGTTTTTCAGTATCAACGCTGCCTTCTGAGTCCGTGCTTTCAGTTACCTCCTCACTGTAAAGAAAGGAATTCGTTCGCAGAGGTCAAGTTTCTTAAAGTACAGCAAGTGCGCGCGTCCTGCACGCGTGCGTGTGGCCGTCGGCAGTGTCCGCCGCACGCAGGGGTGCGCGGATGCCTGAGCGGCGTCCATGAGGGGGACACTCGTTCTGCTCTGGAGCGGGGTGTCTTTTCGAGTATAATCTGCCAAAAGGCGGCGGCTCGGTGATGTGCTTTTTGACACTCCCTGCCTCAGAAAATATTGGGTTTCAATTCCAACTAAGTTGTGTTTTTTTTAAGCGTAGCCTCCGTTTATATTTGGCTGAGCTCATTTGTTGCATGTAAAGTAATGGAACATTTTAAATGTTTCTGATCAGCAGTTAAAAAATAGCGTTCTGTCGATGTGCGATGTCGGCTGATTTTAAGCAAAGGTAGGCAGCATCGTTGCCCAGCCTGTGTGTTGTGATACAGCGTCGGCACATTCTGAAGGATCCACTCTCATTTGGGACTATGCGTCTTCATCACATTTCAATTCCAGCTGCGGAGATTAAATATTACTTGCAGTGCTTCCCAGCCCTTATCGAGTGAAATGTGTGCCTCAATGTGTTCAATTAATCAAACCATTACCAGTGCCTTCATTTTGAGTTATGAACAATAGCGGTTGTCCTGATTTTTCTGTTGGCGCTGACTTGTTGTTTTTAAAAAGTATGTATTATGACTGCTACTACCGTTCTCATATTTCTCAAACTTGATACATAATTAAGTCAGCGTCAACACTGTGACAGATAATGAGAGTGAGGTGTGTGTGTGTGTGTGTGCTGTGCGTGTGTGTGTGTGTGCTGTGCGTGTGTGTGTGTGTGCTGTGCGTGTTGGACTGAAAGCAGACACACAGGCGCAAATTGAGCAGGTTAAGTATTTGAAATGTTTAGGGAATTGATTACGATCCACTGGGTTGGGAAAATAAACTTTTACAGTCGGGGAGGGGGGATGGGCAGTTTGCGGGCGGCGGGGTTGATTGATATCGCCGGAGGGGCTGTAAAGATGACGGATACGCGCTGCTGATGAGGCGACTGGGAGGCGGTTTTAACGACTGCTGGAAAAGACGCTTGGCTAACTGATCTGGGGTCCGTGGAAAGTTTGTTCTCCGCGCTGCCGTCTGGCACCTGCTTCAGGACCCATCCGGATCAGGATGTGTGGTGAAGTCGTCCTCTGTGCCGCCCTCTCACACCTGTTCCAGGAGCCTGCCCATGCCTGGGAGCTTGGCTCCCCGCACCGGCGGCTGTTAGCTTTACCATAAATGGCACAAAACCACCACTCATCCCCCTAGTGCGGCTCAGGATGGTAGTTAGTGTGTGTTACTGTTATCACTGCTGATTTATTTTGGATTTTTGGTGCCGTAACGGTATTTTGGAATACGGATATGGAATCGTTTTACTGAGAGAAAGAAATAAGTTCTCACAAGTAGCAAGTACTAGCAGCAGTACTAGTCAAGCTCTATCAAAGCCAGAGCGCTGTTTTCCAGGTTTACAGAGCACAGAGCACTGGGCAGGATTCTACATGCTTATCATTTAGTCATGAGAGAGAGAGAGAGAGAGATTTTGGATAATACAGTATCTGTCAAATGTCATTCATCAATGTTCCTAATAAAGGCAATGAAGAGGCAGATTTATTTGACATTGCTAATGAGGCTACACTGTAGATGCAGAGATGTCAATGAACCTCTTGAGTTTAATTAACTTCTTCCTCTCTAAAATCGCAAGACTGTGCGGTAAATTCTGGCTATTTCAGCTGTTCTTGGATGTGGCTGAAATATGAAGCTCGTGGGCCATCCTGGAACTGAATACGTGTTCTGCAAATATTTAGCATTTCTCCAATGTTTGAGGAATATTTTAAGTACCCAAAATTTCTTTCTGGCTTCATACAACATGCCCTTCAAGGCTTTGTGATTGAGCAATTCAAGTAAAGTGAATATATGCACCTCAGAATATGGATCTCTGCGGGGTGGAGTTTTTGGAGAGGAGTGAAGACTTGGTGACATCAACTGTGTCTGAGCAAACATGTCTGTAAAGACTCCGCGGTCAATTATGATGATCATAATTACACCATACTGTGCCAGCTGTGCTCACAGGACCACAGTTTTTACTTGTGATATTTGCTCTGTGACTTTGAACGCCCTGCAGTACTGTGGTAGGGTCTGGTGGGTGGCCTGCTGGAATTATAAATCCATTCACCCATGGCAGCTGTGGACAAGTAATGCAAAAACCATGGTTGTTGGGAGCAAATTTTCATGAGTGAATGGGGTAAAGATGTCATTAAAGAACTACTGTCTCCTGAACAAAATATCATGATGGTCTCTGACAACCTTCTCTGCAATTACCTCTCCTGCACTGGCCAATAAATCCTGGCAGACAACGCCGTTCAGAGCAAAGGCAACAGTGGAAGTTTTCTGTCTCCACAACCTGTATCAGAAACTCTGCTAATCACTGGTTGTCTCTCCAACACCTGACAGCTGGTGTGAAGTAATTTTGTTGGGGAAAACTGCAATGCCAGTGCAGTTGGGGTCTATGATACAGGCATCGGAACGGTTGTCAAAGGTGGAATGTTTGAGCGATGGCTTCCACCAGCTGATCATCATACACTTCACCATTTTGCATCTGAATATCAAAATAAACATTGAAGTGGCATTTACTGCAGGTATTACGCCTCACTGAGCAGGACTTCAGGGCACTACATGTGCGGCAGAACATGGAAACAGTCTCTTTCTATATATGGTTGTATTATGCTTAATTAATAATGGTACCTGTACAACACCTAATCTCTCCAGGGAAAGTTGTCAAGTGTTGTGCTGCCCAACACTCGTATCTCATCATAAAATGTTTGTAGAATTTTTTGAGGACTTTGCCATGGAATTAAAAATCTCTGCACAAAGCATGATGGTAGGTTTTCTCACGACTGAAATTATCCTGTCCCCCTCTGGGCTGTTTCAGGATTGCAGCCCCAAGACAACAGAAATAAACAAATGGAGCTGTCATGCAGCGCAACACGTGACTCTTGGGTAATGAGTCATTTTTTACTGAGTAGAACTATTTTGTTTTTGATGAGAAAGCAATTTGAATGTGAATTTAGTTTTGGTTGCTTGGTGTGGTACCTCTTTCATTAATGGTTGATTTAAATATTGAATTAAATGTCACGGAGAGTTTTAACAACATAAACCCACAAAGCAATACATTATTTTCTCTGAGACATTTGTGTAATTGATGTTTACAAAATATGCCATGTTCACTTATCGTATTTACACATGCTGTGCTCGCACTGTGATTATTTTTTTTTTTGGTCTCTTTACCAACATTTTTTTTTCTGCATACAAACTCCTGTTAAATGTTGTCAATATGGTCAAGATTCCATGTGGGCATATAACTAAATTAAAGCAGGAGTAAAACTCAGCCAAGGGTTGAAAGTGAAGATTGCAGTGAAATTAAATGAAACATGTCTGGTTTGTATTTGATGTTTCAGATTGGTATTATATTGGTATTGGTATAAGATTTTAAAAAAGTGAATCAGATTCAACAGAGAACAGAGAATCAGAACTTAATTTGCATACATCTGGAAGTGCAAAGCATTTTGATTAACCTGAGCAATTATTTCTTTTCCTGGATTACGCTTATCACTCTTACATGGTTATTGTACTTTATAAAATCGAGCCTGACATGGATTCTTCACAGAAAGCCTGATTAGCGTGTAAGACAGGGGGACCTCAGGGGAAGTAAAGATAAGCATTCAGCTCTTGTTGTCCCGGTGTTAGCGTGATGTGGAGCTGTGCATTATGCACAGCCTGTCTGACCTTCCAGTTCATTCAGTGAGAGACGGCCGAATTCATGGCAGCATTGAGTGGGTTTAAAGAATAATGTTATTACCTTAGCGTTTGCCTAATATGCAGAGAAGACCAGCATGTCCCTGCATCAAAATGGCCTTATGGGAGATAAGGGAGGTGCACATGCATGCACATGGTGACTCACAATTTTATTAAACAAAAACGCACAATTCAAAATCATTGTTTATGGAGTATTTATAGATCATTATGAAATATAATTGGACATCATTACACCAGAAAATGCAATATTTGACAAGTCAAATATGCAAGCTCTTCATATGACAGACTGTCATACGTCAGTTTGTCATTTGAAAAGCCAGTGCAATTATCTAATTTTAATGATCACACACTCTGTACTTTTGCTGCATTGACCCTTTGAGCGCCGAGTACATTTTTAATTCCTTGAAAATGTAGTTATCCTGAGCTGTTGAAAACCTATCATGTGGCAACTTGTTTAAAAGAGCTCCCCCGTGGTTTTCAGAGGCATCTGACTCTGATATCTTACATCATTGCACGGCACTGAAAGGGTTAACATTACTCTAGACTCAGGATTGCACCAAGAAACCCAAAAGATCTCTCTGTTGAGTTCACACCTCCACCTGCACTGTCGTTTTTGACCTTTTATGTGATGTTAACATTGACCTTTGATCCGACCAGGGAAAATCTGATCAACACTGACTCTTATCATATACAGTGAAAAAGTACTCGGCCCTTCCCATTTTCTCTATTTTTGAATATTTCTAACACTTAAATGTTTCAGGTCATCAAAACTAATATTAATATCGGGTGGAGATGAGCTGAGTAAAAGTAAAATATAGTTTATAAATTATGATTTTATTTATTTGTCAAATCCTACCAGCAGTGGAGGTTAATACTGTAACATAAGTTTTGAGCGACAAAAATAAAACAAGATTGCAAGACACTGCAATTCCCAGTTGCAGAGCTGCAGTAGAAAGAGTCCAGTCAGATGTGATAATCTGTAAGTGCGTCTCCACCGCCGCCCTCCCCATTTCCTGCGTTTGAAGTGTGTGCCCTACAGTGTCAGTTAAATGTTTGGTGGCATCCACATTTTTCAAACCGGCTAAGATTAGAAGAAGAAAATGTAAAACCTGTTATTATACATAAAGATCTAAATTTTTCCTTAATCAAAATGAAATCATTAATAATCATCTTTGCTGAACACACGCCTAATACCTTTTCCCTTTGAGGGCAGTCCTATGGTTCAGAGAGTAAACATGAAGAACAGTAGAAATTCTGCACTAATGCCCACTCTTCCCATTAAGTCCCAAATTATCTTCATTTAATTATCACGTTTTGGAAAAAGAAATAATTTTGGTGGCCATTTACTTTTTATATAAGTATGAATTTCATTATTAATACCAACATTTTTGGCGCAGTCCTGTCCCACCTCTCGATGTTTTTGACTTTAATGGCCTTCATTGCGCCATGTGAGGTTTTTACACAGGTGAAACCACTGAAATTTCACTTTAGATGGAGAAGTAAAATGTAAGTAAAACATGTCTAAAATATTTGACTGGTACATGCACTTCAAGCAACTGCCACAGTGCATTGAGTTCTAGGCTTGAAGTCCTTCCGGAACATTACACTCCGAATGTGAGTAAACAAAGGGACGATGCCCTGAGGTGATGGCTGTGGCAGCGGAGCCCTGCCGACTGTAGACGCATGAGCTGCCGTGAGCCCTTTCTGGAACAGCAGAGGACCCCGATACGCCCCCTGTTTGATTAGGCGTGAAAATGCAGATCCACGTACTGCGACACGTGGTGCTCAGGGCCTGTCTGTCTGCAGGGTGTAATGGGGGGGGGTTCTGTGCAGTGGTTCCTCGGCCGTTTCTCTGGGGTTGTGTGAGTGGGGGTGAGAGGGGGATTATGGGGGAAGGGTTGATGTGGGGGCGCCTGGCTGTACCATATATGCACCACTGCTGCTCTCCACACAGTCTACCAAAGCAGTCCGCCTAATCTCTGGGGTTGTTCTTCCTTGCAGACTGTTTGGTCTGTGTGCGTGCATGTGTGTGGGTGTGGGTGTGCACGTGCGTATTCGTGTGTGTGTGTGTATGTGTGTGTGCGCGTGTGTGTGTGCATGCGTATGCGTGTGTGTGTGTGTATGTGTATGCGTGCGTGTGTGTGTGTGTGTGTGTGTGTGCGCGCGCATGCGTATGAGTGTGTGTGTGTATGTGTGTGTGTGTGTATGCGTGTGTGTGCGTATGCGTGTGTGTGTGTGCGCGCACATGTGTATGAGTGTGTGTGTGTGCATGTGCGTGTGTGCACGTGCGCGTGCGTATGCATGCATGTGCGTATGCATGCGTTTGTGTGTGTGTGCGCGCATACGTATAAGTGTGTGTATGTGTGCATATGTGTGCGTGTGTGTGTGCGCGTCCGTATGCGTGCATGCGTGTGTGTGTGTGTGTGTGTGTGCGCATACGTATGAGTGTGTTTATGTGTGTGTGTGTGTGTGTGTGCGTATTCGTGTGTGTAGGTGTGTGTGCGTGCGCATGCGTGTGTGTGTGTGTATGTGTATGCGTGTGTGTGTGTGTGTGCCTGTGTGTGTGTGAGTGTGTATGCGTGTGTGTGTGTGTGTGTATGTGTATGCGTGTGTGTGTGTGTGTGCGTGTGTGTGCGTGAGTGTGTATGCGTGTGTGTGTGTGTGTGTGTGTGTGTGCGTGCGCGGATACGTATGAGTATCTGTGTGTGTGTGTGTGCGTGTGTGAGGGGTGAGTGGTTAGTGGCAGACACACAACGGGTTAATAACAGGGCCTCGACTACGTGAATAATGCACGGCCTGATAATGACTGCTCGTCTGAAGCAAATTAAATGAGAAAACCCTCCCGTTTACCCTGGGTGAACGCTGACAATGATAACCAAAGCTCTGCTTAAAAATGTCATTGCTATGCTAGTCAGCGGCGGACTTTTCTCCAAGAATTTTTTTTCTTGCATCCTGGAGTATCGCAGTGCCAGCTGCTGGCATTCAGGCTGTTTGCTGAAGACTGAAAGAGGTGTAACCCAATATTTACGCAGGTATACCCTCCGTTTACTCTATAATCTCCCCCTTCATCTGGCCTCAGTGCAGTATGGGTAAACTGGAGACATGAGGGGATGTATATTTCCCATAATCCTGAGTGCACTGCACTGGAATGCTATCTGTGCAGCTCCTGTGACTCTGTGAGCGTCTCTCAGCACCACCACACTCCCTTTGGCTGCTGACTGGCTGATATTAATAATGGGAGAGGCTGGTTAGTTCTTGAATCGCATACAGCCTTGGAGGAGGCGCTGAGGTTTTAGCAGGTTGTGGGTCTTTCCCCTGACTGTTAATTACCCTTCTCCATCCATCCATCAAAATGGATTTACTGCCCCAGTGCGGGGTCTGGGGTGCTGTTCTGTTCAGGGCCTTTTTAACTTGGTATTTATGCTGGTATTTATTTCTACCAAATCGTCATCCCAGAATTTCAACAAGTGATAAAATTTTCCTAATTGGGCAATTAATGTTTCTAGGGATTGTTTACCCCCTGATGCCACTTTCGTCCGAAATTGCTTTGAATAGCCAGGAGATTTCCATATTCATATTGTATTATATTCATAATTCCTATTTATTACATAAAAAGAATGAAAACCAAAACCTGTAACTGATTAAATTAAAGAATCAATTGGCTTCTAATTTGTGAGATTTTGGATGGATGTTCAATGACTGTAATCATTTCACAAATAATGATGAATTCTGAGACGAAGCACATTGTAATGAGTCTAAATACTTTTTGTGCTGTTGTCATGTTAAGTTTCAGGAATGATCCTTTGAAACAATTTCAAGTTATTAATACACCAGCCTTGAATTTAATCAGTTATAAGTGTTATTTTTGTTGTCACTTGGAAAATAGCAAAATTGACAATAAGAGGGCTGGATTTTTACAATTCATGAAGTGTGTGGACGTTTTGACGTAATATAGTTTGAGGGGGTAAGTAATCCCATTCAGCTGGAAATACCACTACTTGAGAAAAGATAACATATTGTAAAAATTCTGGGATTGCAATTAAGTTTCTCTAATGAAAAATGACTGTAGTGCCAGGCTATAGTTCCCCGATAGTAAATGTATGGTATTTTTGCCTCCACAGTGCAGTATTACTATAGCAAAAATATCGTTATTCAAACTACAGCAATACAGTTGTGTGGACTATAGTAATATCATGGTTCTGTTGACTGTAATCTATCTATAAGCGATAATGTGATGACTTTAGTACAAGAATAATTTTCCAATGCAAAGTATATAGTTAATAATAATAATAATAATAGTTAATAATAATAATAATAATACTATAGTTATGCCATAAATACTATCATATTACCAATAAATAACTAGGATATCTTCATCAGAGTTGGCTCAAAAACTAGATCAAAGAGTTATCCCCGCGAACAAAGTTTAAGAGCCACTGCTGCAGGAGATGATGTTTTTCCTCTTTCCGAGCTGAATCGGTCATTTTCCTCCTTATCTGTGCTAATGTGTGATGCACACCCTCGTGCACAGTGGCTGTCATACGTCTTCTGGATGGAAGGTCTTCATTTCTGGATTTTGAGGTGTTCCTCCAGCCTTTAAAGAGCTCTGATGTCATCAAAGTCCATCGAGCTATGAACAGAAAGTATAATATCATGAATGGTGCTTGATGCAGCTCGAGGTTATGATAGACGATGGGATTGAGAGGAGCGTATTGAAATGGTTTTGCTGACGGTGGGCGATGAGATTGGTGGAGAGGACATAATCATGCGCGCTACATCATTCCACCACTCTGTGCCGCCCTCTTAAACAGCGCTACCCCGCGCACATCTCCTCCAGGAAATCATTTAATCCCCCTCGGCTGTTACACGGCTTTGCTCCAGGGCACACAGCAGGCCTCCAGGCTTTAGGCCCAAAAGGGATCCCCCGTCCGATCGCACTGTGAGACCCCATGCGTGACCCCCAGAAACAGGAGAAAGAATTGATATACAACAGCGCAGCTTGATTCAGCATCCAAACTCTTCCTCTCTCTTTCCCAGATTATCTCTGAGTCCATTTGGCTTTCTCACCGCCACATTATACAGCATCATTTATCCAGCCAACTCCGCTTATCGTGGGCGCCTCGCATTTTATAGCCGATGCTTAATGGTGCTATTTGGGGTGAGTTACTTTCTCCATTAACAGTTTTTGCTAAAAGTGATGCATTCGGGGCCACGCCGACTCCAAATGTTTCTGACGAACCGCTGGCCCCAGACTATTACCCCAGACTATCACCCCAGACCACTTCTGCTCTCCCTCTCCCCATTTAGATTTCTTTTCCTGATGAGCAGCTGTTCTCTTCCAGCATTTCCATTGCAGATGAGCGTTCATCCTCAGGTAATCTTCACTCCTCCAGACTCAGGTACTCTGTTAATGCTGCTGATTTCTCATTCGTTTGTTTACACATCGGCGAATGGCGGCCCCGATGGGCTGAGCATTGCGCACTGTCGGCTGATATCTAATGTTCTCTTTACCGCCGTGACCGCATTATGCTGGTATTTTGGGCTTAAATTGAAGGCTTGTACTGCCACCAGACAAGTACCTGCGGTAATCCTGCTGTCTCTCTGGTAATCTGCTGCTTCAATACGACACATTTTGAGCTCATGTTTGAGATCCAAACACAGCTAATCATCTGTACTTGGACTTCAGTCCAGTCACGGCTGGTAGTTTTCCTCTCTTTATGAATGAACACCTACCTTTGATAGATACATTTATCATTTACTTCCTTAGAAAAACGGGGAATCTGCCCATGCGATACGAGTGCAAGGCACGAGGCTGTATCAGCACGCAGGGAAAAATCCCTCATCATTCCCCATATTCACACTGATGTCACTCAACTTCTGGTTTACTTCCGGGGTGGCGATTGCAGGGTAACGGCTGGAATTCTTCCATGGAGATTCTATGCACTGCTCCAGAATCCAACAAACCTTATTTCAATCAGGAAAGACTAGAAAACAATGACATATGATATTTAACAAAGTATTTATTTATGAACATGAACATGAACTTTGGCGGTTAGACAGCGGCATTGAACAAATAAAGCATTTAGAGAATCTGAGGATTAGATGCTTTGTAGAGATGAATACCCCCCGGGGTCTAAACCAGTGGCGGTCCTACAGGAGGGGCGAAGACATGTCCCTTTTAGTCCTGGCCAGAACTCAATAAATTTCCTTTATTGATGTCTCTTCCAATTATTGTAAGTGGCAACTGAAGACAGGGTTTCTCTCCACATGCGATCTAACAGCGATCAAACCACGGGTTAAATTCAGTACAGTGGCGGAACAGAGAATTGAGTTGCACAAAACAGCCGTTGAAAACAATTATAAATCCTGACCTGTTCTCAGTCATCTTCATGATTAACGAAAGGTTCATTCCGACAGCGCTCCGCATTTAACAGGTGCTACTTTTTCTCCCTAATTAGGTAAGACGACAATCATTCATCTGGACGCGTATTTGCTGTATTTAAATCTACGTTATTCAAAATTGCATAGCCTACCTGTCGACTCTCGCTAATTGCTTGAGCCGCACGCTTTTTATAACCTAGTGCCGAGTGCCACTGTTTTTTTTTTTAATCAGCCCACGAAATACCGAGAGTGAGAGTCTGCGTTTCATTGGAACACGGACCAGTTCAATCACGCGAAGCATTGGCCAATTAATAAGCAAATTATTTTCCTGCACTGAATTTAGCCAATGATTTCATCGCTGTTAGATCGCATACGGTGAAAAACCATGTCTTCAGTTGCCAATTACGATAATTGGAAAAGACGTCTATAAAGGAAAATGATTGAGATCTAGCCAGGACTAAAAGGGACGTGTCTTTGCCCCTCCTGTAGGACGGCCACTGGTCTAAACACTGGTGGTGGTGAGAGGCAGCTGCTGGGATGAGTCCTGGGACTAGAGTGATCGGAGAGCTGAAGAAGGGTCTCGGCCCACCCCAGAGGATGGGGGTGGGGAGGAGGAGGGTTGCAGAGCATATCGAGCGTTTGACAGCTGGATAACTGCAGGGAGAGAGTGCTTTTAAAATTTGACAACTAGTGAATGATTGGTCCAGAGACTCGGAGTAGGATTCCGATTGGTTTATAAGTTAGGCAGAGTAATTTTTAAAGGGCAAGCAGAAAATATACAAAGGCATAGTGGGCACACGAAGCAAGGATGTTTAATATTTCACTCGATGTACAATTGGAAAATGGCCGAGCATTCATTTCGATGGAAATTGCTCAATGGTGCAGCACGCCGACATGGGGGCCAAGCTTCCGGACCCACGCGGACATGCGCTGTGTGACTTTTGCTCACACTTGCGTAGTGTGGGACTCGTGAATGCGCTGGTATCCGAGGTGTCCATGACAACGGCTCGCGCTCTCGGAACTCCGACCCAGGGTGCAGGTTCACGATCACTTTTCACCGGAAATGGAATTCTGGCCACTGCAGACTGCACCCTGATGTAAGTATGAGCGGAACAAAAGAAAAAAAAACCAAAACATGGCCGTCTGTAAAGTTTTAATTATAGTTTTAGATACAATTTTAAAACACAAAGGCAATGTCAGATGTTTAAAACGACTGTTATTTAACAGGGAAGTAAAACGATTGAGTTCAACTAAAAAATGTTGGCAAAATTAGTTGACTTGCTGTTCTGTAACGTGACATTGCTCAGGGGTGCGCTTCCCGAAATCACAGATGCTAACTTACCTATTTGGAACTATTGACTGTGAATGGCCGAATTACTTAAGTTGAGGCAACTGCGCTTTTGGAAAACACCACAGGCTCAGGTCCTCTTTAGTTCAACGATGAATAACCGCATTAATGGAGTCAGACGATTCTTGCTCGTCTGCGTGCGAATTCTATGATCTTTTCCGGATTCAAGACGATGAAACGAACACACAACGCACTGCACGTGCCTTATAAACCGATACGTTATAAAGTCTGGAGCCTTAAACTTTTGACAATTCTGGCAGGCTAATTTACTTGTAGTTAACGTAACTTAGCTTTGCATGATTTATAACCATTTCTTGGAGTATAGTAAAATGTGAGTCTACTGTGAAATGTTACAGACATTGTACTGCGTTATTTTTTACTTTTGTTTTAACGCTCCTTTTTGGTCTTCCCCCAGCGATATCGGAACCTCTTGGAGGGCATTGAACAGTCCATCTACGAAGTTCTGCATGTCAGCGAACTGGAGGCTGTGCCATTCTATTCCCCCCAAAGCCCTTTTCAATAAAGTCTGTCTCGATTATAATTTGAATACTGTCTCTACATTTCATTTCTAAGTGCGAGTTAACATCAATTGTATTTGTGGTACTTGATTTTGTGATAATGGCCGGCTCTGCGAAAGTTAAGCATTTAACCCATGACCCTTTTGATTTTGAGTACTTGAGTTCATCTTCAAATGTTAAGCAGAGCTGGCAAAAAAACAGAAACTGACAAAACACAAATAATTCTACTTGAAAACATTTTTAATATATACATGTAAATAATGCCATTCATCAATTAAAATAAAATTGCTAAAATATTTGCACCATAACGCCAGCTCGCTTTATTGACTTGGCCACGTATAGAATGTTCATCACAGACTGACGGCAAGGAATGCCCATTGTTCCACCCACTTGGTTCGGATTGCACAAAAAAATAGTTATCATTTTGGATCTCATCTGTGAAGTTGCTGAAAAGTTAAGTCATCATGTATGAGGGTCTGTAAGTAATTTAACAATGAAGAATGGTTAGGCTGATAAATGGTTTGCTAAGCAGTGTTCGAATTGAATTTATAAATGCACTCATATGGACATTACGTTAGATGCTACTCAGCTGACACATTATGCATATCGCATCAAAATAGAGTGATGCGAATTGGTGCTATTCAAAGTAATGGAAATACACAACACAGTTAATGGATTTAACCATACCATTTTAATATGAAAAAGTGAGGTGAGTGTTGGCTGTGTACATGGTTCTAGGATGTCACAACAGTGGCCTTCGCTTACTGTACATTTAGTCGCGCTACCTGAAGTGCAGCAATCGAGGTGCTACATATTACGGCCATTCATCAATTAAAATGGAAAAAATATACTGAGCAACAAAGGAAACGCAAGTTAGCTAGTTACTTAACGTGCTCTTATGGTTACTCATAGTGACCGCAAAACAAAAGTTTGATGAAAAGAGTGTAAATGTGCACACTAGTAATAAATTTGATTTTCAATAACTATGCGCAGACTTATTCTCCGGTCTGCCTTTAATTAAATTGCATTTCTTTTGTTGCTCAGTAGATTTGCACCGTAACGCCAGCTCACATCACTGGCTTGGCTACGTCTATAATGTTGATCACAGACGGACGGCAAGGAATGCCCATTGCTCCACCCACTCACATCCGCTGCAGTGCTAAATTCAGAGGAGACGAGAATACGCTAACATATGAAGACCCGTTGGTGTTTGCATAGCCTGAATATAAATAAAACATTTTGTCGATGCCGAGAAACGAGGTATTAATGATTGAAAAGAGAAAAATAACCCGTTTCGGTATCGATAATTTGTGGCAGTCAAAAAAAACTATTCACAGTTTCATCAGCGTGTCTTTTTCAATTAATCACTATGGAGAAATTCCTTTTTTGGCCCCCATGGCATCATGTGACCTTGCATATGAGGTTCACCGCTAGGACCATGTCGGCGTGTGTTCCAGACCCTAGTTGTCTGTCCAGTTCTCCTTATAGGTCCATGATGTGAAGAGAAAGTCTTCCTGCTTGAATTTCTGCTCAGCTTCGTTTAAATTCGAAAGGTAAAGTTAACATTAATACTGTTTTCTGTTTTTACTATCCATTTTTCTTGATAACGTTATCCGTTATATTATAACGTTATACTTTACCATAAGGAAATTATCTTAAATTCGGTTGGAAATATATGCTAAAAACCAATGCTAGTGATGCTGCTGTTGTCTGCTGTGTGTATCACAGGCTTATTTTTGTCAATTTCTTTAAAGCAACACTAAGTAACTTTTCAACTTTCATAAAATATTTTAATAACTTTTGTAATGATACATCGACTTACACCTGGTTGACTGACACCTCTGTCATGGCCTGAGGGGTCTGTGTCGCTTTCACTGGCACTGAGCAGCTTTGACGAGGCGGCAGGAACCCTGCCACACAAAAACTACAAATGTGCTGACTGCTTTACGGCATACCTCACTTTCCCCATTCGTTACAAAGTCGATGCGAACGCCGACGCGCAATTACTGCTATCATGGCAGAAGCTGCAAAACAACCAAAGAAGCGAAAAGTTTTGTCCGAGGAGACAAAAAAAAGAAAAAGGAGGGCCGTCCGGATAAAAGGACAGTCAAGGATCAACAGTGGCCCGGCTTTCACTCGCTGGCGTGAGCTCAAAGACCAGGAGGGATTTCCGACCGATGCTGCCTTAGCCCTGTTCCTGCTGGACTAGTAAGTAGCTTTCGATGCTCAAATCAAAATCATAATGATAATGTTAGCCATCGGAAATTTGCGTGGCAGTAATAAATAGCCACCAGCTTGATTGTTCGCAGTTCCACACTGACACGACCAGCCACGCAACAAACTCAAAAGTGCTGTATATAAAAAAAACAAAAAAACAATGCGATGACTGCAAATCGCAAATATAAAGTTTGAGTAAAATATGTAGATTCCTACTGTGGAAAGATCAGTTTTACTAAATCACTGTGGTATTATCGCGTCAGTTTGTATGTACGTGACAGTAGTTTCTGCTGATTATGTGATAGTTTCAGAGAAAAACGGGATTCTTGTCGTGTTTTTGTTGAGTTGATTGCAGAAGAAGTCAAACCGCGTTGCTTGCTCTAAATAATCAGTAAAACAAAACCCGTGTGCAATGTGCATTGAGTTATGACTTTTCATATTCCTGCTGATCATTAGCACCTTGCGCTGAGTGCAGCTGGTCCTCATGGGAAATGTGGTCCTTCATCAGGCAAAACACTACCGCTTTGGTCCAGCGGCGCCGCCAAAACCAACCAAAACTGAAAGTTCTGAAGTACTGCTTTCATTTTTAGATGATCAAGTGGCGATGCCAGGAAGTCGGTTTTGTTTTAAAACTACAATTGCTTTAACTGTTGAATTTATTTGAATAATAGAATAATGATAGAATAGTAGAATAATAGAATAATGATAGACTCATCCAAAGTAATCATTATATATTTAAGACCACAATAAAAAGGAGTCCCCAGGATTTTTTGTTTTCATTTTAGCTTAAATGTGTGACTGCACCTCGTGCTGTTTACATTTCTGGGTGGGGAGAGTGGGAGTGTGGGAGAGTGAGAGTGAGAGTCACAGTGGGGGAGTGTGAGAGTATGTGAGTGTGTGAGGGAGTGCTGGATAGACACTATTGAGCAGTTTGCACATTGGGCTTGGCTGAGGAGTTTTATTCAGGTAACTCCTGAAAAACTGGGATTGGCGTAAACTCATCCATATTCTAAACCGCCAGCTCTGCTTGTTTGTGAATATTCAATAACTGATCCGGGTGTGACATCTAGTGATTAAATATTGTAACTGCGCACATAAATGTGCAGCTCTATGTCCACTGGCGGACTCATCTGCACAAAGATATCATCGTTGTTCTTCTCGAACACGCCAAATCCAGATAATCCTTACATGAAGAATTACATTCATATTTTTATTTGTAACGAAGTGGCCAGTGTGAAAGTAACGGTGTGAAAGTAGACTTTTTATCTTTTAAACGTAGTACAGTAAAAAAAAAAAAAACATACTGTGACATACTGTTGTGAGAAAGAAAAAGAACAACAATGTTTTATCTCCGTGGTCATATTAACGGCGAGTCTTTCGAACAACACGGCATCTACGCTGATCTCAGTTCACTCCGAAGCAGTCATGTGGCCCCTGGTATTGTTTGTACACAAGAAGCCCGTCTAAATAAACTCTGGAGTTTAGCAGGGGATCCCCTGCTATCGGTAAACCCGGAACAGCAGATGACGTCACGTGAATTCCCCTTATTGGCAGCAACCATTGCCATAGCAACAGTCTTGAGGATCGTTGGCAACGCATCACTTCCGCTGATGAGACGCGCTCATGGCGGAGACTCATGATTCCTCAGCGGCTAAAATGTCCGAACTGGACTGTGTTCTAGAGAAGGAACTTGATGAACATTTATTTGTGAACAGCAGGCGTAATGAAGCGTTTTGCAGCAATATTCACGAGAAGGGCCGTAGTAAAACGTTTAATGCGTAATTTGTCGTAGAAACGCAAATTTATTATCATAATGGAAAAAAATCGAGTTTTCATGCTAGCTAGCTAATTATCTATTTCATTGACTTGAAAACACCGCAGACTAAAAGCAAATGCTAGTGCTACAGGCCTGTAATGATGACAATAATGACCTGAAATAAATAATCTGGATAAAATGCATTGTTAATCATGGTCAAAATCGGTATATGATAAATGGAACATCATATGGGCATTTTCACATCACACTGTGTATCTGGGGTCTCCGGTTGATACAGCGTGTGACATGAAAATGCCTACATGATATTCTTTATATTTAATATACTTTGTTGATGTGTTAGTACTGTATTTTGTACCGTGCACCAAACTATGACATTTATAGGTGAAACTTTCTGCTTTATTCCTTTAAGGTTCTTCTCTGGAAGTAGAAAATGTTCTGCATGTGACTAAATATAAACCATAAATGTCTTCTCGGAATAAAAAAGTTATCTTTTCCTGAACATGGTCTGTATAAGTGCTTCAGATTTTTTCCCCATCAATGCATTCAACAGGACCAGTCATTTGCAAACACAGTGCAGAAAAGAGCGAGCCCATGCTGTGGAGGTCCTGCTTCTATGCCTTTTTATAATATACAGTATTGTGTTGTCCAGTCTCTGAGCTGAGTGTTATCATTGAGTAAAACGTAGTTCAACTAAAAACATTATGTTATTCCATTAAGTGTTGAAACTAACTGCTAATTTGTGCACAGCTAGTCTGGAATGGTATTTTTAAACTTTTTAAATATCTTATCTCCCCTTATGGCAGTCACTTTGTAGTGGTGCATCTGCTGCTTTTAATGCAATGTATTGTATTTAGTTTGTTAGATTACATGCAGAGGCTAAATAAGATGCATTTTAGCCCAGCTGTATCCTTAATTTTTACATTTTGCTCCATTAGTGAATTGGTAGATTTGCACAACTATAATATCAGTGTAACAAATTGCTACGCAGTTGTTCACAGAGAACTTGTTGGTCATTTTATCATGATGAGATCCATAGCTAAGAGCCAAACTAGTGAAAGTGTTTGCAATCCGTACTTGACCTCTAGAGATCAGGATGATTTGGATAGAATCTAGAATTGGGCAAAAATGTGGCAAATGAAATGTAATCTAGCAAAATGTAAAGTTGTACATGTAGTTAATAAAAACATTAGACGGGATTACTTCATGGGAGGTTTAAAACTGCAATGTACTACACAAGAGAAAGATCTGGGAGTGATTGTTAACCAAATCCTCACAGGTTCTAGCCATTGTGCCGTAGCAGTTAAAAAAAGCTAATCGGATGCTGGGATACATTACCAAAAGTATTGAGTACAAATCTAAGGAGGTGATGCTTCTTTTGTACAACACGTTCGTTAGACCTCATCTGGAGTATTGTGTACAGTTCTGGGGACCACACTTTAAGAAAGATATCGAGGCTCTAGAGAAAGTTCAGAGAAGAGCCACTAAGCTTATTCCAGGTATAAAAGATGAAAGCTACGAGAAGAGGCTGAAGATACTTAATCTCTTTAGTCTTAGGAAAAGGAGACTTAGGGGTGATTTGATTGAGGTCTTTAAATATGTTAAAGCAGACCTCCCAACATGTACGAATTAGCCGTATTTTTTACGAATTTTGGGCCCATTTACGAAAATACGCAATCAGTTCCAATTTTTACGTATTGGAAGATCGATTTTTTCAAAAATTGAAAAGCAATTGAAAAGTTTTCGCGCGCTTGAGAATAGCAGACGACAAGCGGACCCGACCCCGTCTCCAGGGCACCCATCTGTGCTGTACTTGAGAGTACAGTGATTGTATCCAACAGTACAGTCACCGTTAGTTCACAGCCGGTTATCTCAAACATTTCGCCCTTCTTACCCATTTCTAACCACGATCTAACCAATGAGACGTATCACCGGACAATTTACCGCTAGTAATAACCACATGTGGCTCCGCGGAACTGAATGTAGTACCGCGTGTAAGTTATAGAATAGAGGGCATTTTGACTGTTAGAATTACGTGAGTTTGCCGTTATGTATTTTAACATCTACTTATTTTCTCTTGCAGTGAAAGTGGAAGTGAGAGCTTATGCGACGCGTGGCTGGTCCTCTGCTTAAAAAGCCTTACAAAAAAGTAGTTAATTCAAGTGTGCTATTAGTATACTTCTTCTAAACTAAAAATAAGAGAGTATACTTTCAGTTTACCTTTGATGTACTTATTAGTGATATACTTACCCTTACCAAAAAAGTAGTTTATTCAAGTGTGCTATTAGTATACTTCTTCAAAACTTAAAAATAAGACAGTATACTTTCAGTTTACTTTTGATGTACTTATCAGAGATATACTTAGCTAAGTAATACAAAAGTACTTACATATACTTAGCTTATACTGAAAAGTACACCGAAAAGTCTAAGTATATTTAGCTAATACTGGTACCTAAACTTTTGATTATCATACTTTTCTTGAGTATATCTAATAACTAAAATATTCATGCATAATGTTCAAGTATAATGGCTTGCAGTTAGGCTACTATCAAAAGCATAAGCACATTAAAATATTTTTACCATACATATTGGCTTCTTTGAAGTATACTGTACTATATTTTTTCTCAGTTTTTACTATCTCATGGACTTACATATTCCACATGTAAGTTCACAGTAACAAGTCAGCTTTGGGCAGCATAGCAGAGTAAATAGCACATGGGTGGAGCTGAACTTGATTTTTATGCAGTGTTACGAACCCACACAGAAATAAACATGTAAGGTAAACATTTGTCTGATTTTATTTGAGAACAAATTTGACAATTATTGCAGTATTGACAGACTTGATACATACTCTTGTAAACAAAAGTGTACCTCAAGTTTAAGCAACATAGATATAAACTAGATGGGTACTTTAAGTTTAAGTTTTATTTTGTGCTGCAAGTACACTACAAGCTCTCGATCAGCCTCTGTCAGCATGTTCCTGTTCCGGCCAACATTCGCTCCCGCTCTCGATCAGCCTCTGTCAGCATGTTCCTGTTCCTGCCAACATTCGCTCCCGCTCTCGATCAGCCTCTGTCAGTATGTTCCTGTTCCTGCCAACATTCGCTCCCGCTCTCGATCAGCCTCTGTCAGCATGTTCCTGTTCCTGCCAACATTCGCTCCTGCTCTCGATCAGCCTCTGTCAGCATGTTCCTGTTCCTGCCAACATTCGCTCCCGCTCTCGATCAGTCTCTGTCAGCATGTTCCTGTTCCTGCCAACATTCGCTCCCTCTCTCGATCAGCCTCTGTCAGCATGTTCCTGTTCCTGCCAACATTCGCTCCCGGTCTCGATCAGTCTCTGTCAGCATGTTCCTGTTCCTGCCAACATTCGCTCCCTCTCTCGATCAGCCTCTGTCAGCATGTTCCTGTTCCTGCCAACATTCGCTCCCGGTCTCGATCAGCCTCTGTCAGCATGTTGCTGTTCCTGCCAACATTCGCTCCCGCTCTCGATCAGCCTCTGTCAGTATGTTCCTGTTCCGGCCAACATTCGCTCTCGCTCTCGATCAGCCTCTGTCAGCAAGTTCCTGTTCCTGCCAACATTCGCTCCCGCTCTCGATCAGTCTCTGTCAGCATGTTCCTGTTCCTGCCAACATTTGCTCCCGCTCTCGATCAGCCTCTGCCAGCATGCTCCTGTTCCTGCCAACATTCGCTCCCGCTCTCGATCAGCCTCTGTCAGCATGTTCCTGTTCCTGCCAACATTCGCTCCCGCTCTCGATCAGTCTCTGTCAGCATGTTCCTGTTCCTGCCAACATTCGCTCCCGCTCTCGATCAGCCTCTGTCAGCATGTTCCTGTTCCTGCCAACATTCGCTCCCGCTCTCGATCAGCCTCTGTCAGCATGTTGCTGTTCCGGACAACATTCGCTCCCGCTCTCGATCAGCCTCAGTCAGCATGTTCCTGTTCCTGCCAACATTCGCTCCCGCTGTCGATCAGCCTCTGTCAGCATGTTGCTGTTCCTGCCAACATTCGCTCCCGCTCTCGATCAGCCTCTGTCAGCATGTTGCTGTTCCTGCCAACATTCGCTCCCGCTCTCGATCAGCCTCTGTCAGCATGTTCCTGTTCCTGCCAACATTCGCTCCCGCTGTCGATCAGCCTCTGTCAGCATGTTGCTGTTCCTGCCAACTTTCGCTCCCGCTCTCGATCAGCCTCTGTCAGCATGTTGCTGTTCCTGCCAACATTCGCTCCCGCTCTCGATCAGCCTCTGTCAGCATGTTCCTGTTCCTGCCAACATTCGCTCCCGCTCTCGATCAGCCTCTGTCAGCATGTTCCTGTTCCTGCCAACATTCGCTCCCGCTCTCGATCAGCCTCTGTCAGCATGTTCCTGTTCCTGCCAACATTCGCTCCCGCTCTCGATCAGCCTCTGTCAGCATGTTCCTGTTCCTGCCAACATTCGCTCCCGCTCTCGATCAGCCTCTGTCAGCATGTTCCTGTTCCAGCCAACATTCGCTCCCGCTCTCGATCAGCCTCTGTCAGCATGTTCCTGTTCCTGCCAACATTCGCTCCCGCTCTCGATCAGCCTCTGTCAGCATGTTCCTGTTCCTGCCAACATTCGCTCCCGCTCTCGATCAGCCTCTGTCAGCATGTTCCTGTTCCTGCCAACATTCGCTCCCGCTCTCGATCAGCCTCTGTCAGCATGTTCCTGTTCCTGCCAACATTCGCTCCCGCTCTCGATCAGCCTCTGTCAGCATGTTGCTGTTCCGGACAACATTCGCTCCCGCTCTCGATCAGTCTCTGTCAGCATGTTGCTGTTCCGGACAACATTTGCTCGCCTGCTCAGCAGTGAAGAGGGAACATCCTACACCAATAACAACCGAGTGAAGGAGATGTGTTGCACTGCGTGACCCAACCGGTGGACAAATCAGATACCAACTGGAGAAACTCTGACATCTGATCGCCATCTGTCAGCGATGACCAATCTTCCAACATCCCGCTTCAACGAAATGAAGTCTGAGGTTTATTGAGCAATGAACCTATTCTCAAAAATTGAATTTAGATTGCAGGCCATAAAGCAATTTTTTCACATTCTTTGTCTTTACCACAGATTAGTAGTAGGCATGTACTGTATATTGCGGAGCTGGAGAAAGACTAATTTAGCCTTTAGCCTTATCACAATGGTATTTGACAAAGACTCCATATTTAAGTGGACCGACCTCATTGTAGCCACATTAGCCCTGAGATCATCAGTATGGCAGTTCAGAATCCAGGATTGGTCCCAATTCAGTGTAACCTGCTGTTATTCAATTTAGATGAAACCATCTGCTGCATAACTTAAGTTATATTTTAACAAGCAGCTTTTAATATGCAGTCCCAGGGCATCCGATCGACCAGCAGAAGCTGCAATGTGGACATGGAGCAGAAACGGTTAACTGACTAAACCCAAACAAAAACCCTGAGTTCTGATGAACCTCAGCTGGATGCCCCTTCACACACACTCCCCCACCACACACACACACACACACACACACCCTCCCCCACTACACACACACACACACCCCCACCACACACACACACACACACACCACACACACACACACACACACACCACACACACACACACACACACACACACTCCCCCACCACACACACACACCCTCCCCCACCACACACACACACACACACACACCCACCACACACACACACCACACACACACACACACACCACACACACACACACACACACACACACACACTCCCCCACCACACACACACACACCCTCCCCCACTACACACACACACACACACACACACACACACCCCCACCACACACACACACACACACACACCCTCCCCCACCACGCACACACACCCGCGCGCGCACACACACACACACACACACACACACTCCCCCAACACACACACACACACACCCTCCCCCACCACACACACACACACACACACACACACTCCCCCACCACACACACACACACACACCCTCCCCCACCACAAGCACACGCACACACACACACACACCTACTGGTGGCATTCAGCCATAGTTTGCGGTCCATGTAGCCGCTACCTTCACAGAAAGAGCCAGATGGCCAACAGTTTTTCTGCATGGTTTTTTCACTCTTATATTTCGAGGTTCTTTGAGCTAATGCTCCGTTCTTGAAGACGGGAGAAGGAAGGAAGTGCCCGACAGAATTACTGGTATTGATTAGAGCAGAATAATAGAGCTTCATCGCCTTTCTCATACGCAGGCTGAACATAAGGGGGTAGGACTGCACTGAGTGGCTCCGCAGTTTGATGCACTTTTTCTGCCTTCATTGTCATGTTTATTGATTCTTATTCCTTTCCAACTCACATTAGGTAACACCAGAGAAGACGCATTCTAGCTCATAGGAACAGTTTTTGTTTCATTTGAACCAGGAGAGTATAAAAAGTGCACAGAGACATTTTCAGAGTTCTTTCAGTTCTTGCAGAAATACCTGAGGGGGATCAAGTGTGCTCTGTAAGAGTTAATTTAACCCTGAACATTTTACTGGGTAGTTTTGACTGATAATGTGCTGTAAAAATGCAGTTTCAGTACATTGATGTTTAGCTTGCACTGACAGAGGATTTTGCAGAGCCTTCACTTAAATACAAGTGCTTTAAGATCATTTGTACTCCTGCCATTTGAAAATTAAATAAAGTATCAAAACGTCTTTGGAATGTAGTTCACTGTTCCACCTCAGCTGTCCCCTGGGGTCTCCAGATAATTACCTCCTGCGGAGCTGACCAGTGCATTATTACTTCTGACACTGTATCAAACGGTTGATTGCAACTCAGCTGATTGTCTCTTTCTTGTTCCCTAGTCTCGTGATGCCTTGTTTTTCAGGTATTGACACTGATTCAGTTCTTATGAAGAGGGACAATGACAATCAACTTGAAATGAGAGCTAGAGGGCAGTAGAGAGCGTATACTGCCACCAGCAGGTTTTCATCCACTCGCACTGAAACTGCACAAAAGCAGAACACTTCAGGGAGGATTCTCAGGGAAGTACTGTGTGAACTAATGGAAGTCAGGACCGTTCCGTACAGACGCTCAGTCCTTGTCCTTTCAGGCAGTCTCTTAGGGATGCGTTGGTCACAAACAGACGCACCAAATGTTTCCAAAAATAAGTAATACATTTTCTGAACGGGAAAAGACAGGAAGCATCTCACCAAACATGTCAGCATTCATTCAGGAAGGTCATTAGAGCACAGTGAGGCACCTTCCACTAACACAAATTCATAACCTAAATCATCATTTCTTCAGTGAAAAACGGCTCCCAAATAAGTTAGAAAAAAAAAAAAACCCAGAAGGCTTTTTAACAGACTCTGGTGAGCAAGCAGTGAGAGAACTATGAGTGAAGCGATGCCCGCTCCGCTTCTTTCTCTCCGATTCCTCCCGATCTCACCTGTCACCGTACTTTTGCTGTGCTGCTGTAGTCTGACCAGGTGTGTAATTCTGAGTAACAGTGACAGTAAACTCTGGATGGGGAGCGTTCACCGAAATGAGCTCCTGTACAGCACACCTGCATTTATTTATCACTGAATTCCAGGGGTACGTTTGCTGTAGAAAAAGCTTCAGAGACAAATAAATCAAATCCCTCCTTTTACCTTGACTCGCAGATAAGTGAACTTGTATTGTCTGCAACAAACACATTTTTGACTGGTTATACAAAACAGAACTCTCCAACAAACTGTGTGTTGAAATGAGATTAGGGTTTTTTATGCCTAATTGATTTTTTTCTCTCTCCTCATAATTGCACAATAACAGTTCAGCTCCCATTATCACAGCCGTGCGAATGGCTCACTGGGGTTAGGTGGTAGTGTTGTATCGCATGACGCGCCTCGGAGTGTTAATACGGTTTCATGCGGCTGTTGCGCATCTGTCGGGAACGTCGCACAGCTGCCAGCACGTGCTCACCTCGCCTGAGCACAGTTTCCCATGCGTCGCACTCGTACACGACTTCACGAGATCACGTGACGCAGCAAAAACTTACCCCGCAAAAGTTTAAAAAACAGAACTTTACCTCAGAATTAGTGCCATTCATTTATTATTTTTTAAAATATTTATTTATTTTTCTTATACAGGCTAATGCAGTGTTTCTATTGATTTCATACGTCATATACTGTATTTTATATATTGTTTTCTCCAGTGAGCTATTCCCTCCTCTGTCCTCATGATAACAGCGTGACATCTCAGTGCCAGTGGCCTTATGGGTAGCGCAGTGTCCATCAGTCACATGCAGCAGAATTCAGCCAAAAGCTGTCAGTCATGTGGGTGTTGTTTGCATACAGTTGGAACCATATGGAATTTTTGGGCATACCACAGAGTTTGCAAATATATTTTCTCTCACTCTGTATTAAACATTTCCTACATCTGGAATATATTTCCTGTTATTGTGAATTTATTATGTATCTCTGTAAATAGGAGCATCTGCCAAGTGATTCTTGTAAGTCATTGTAATTCAATGAAACTTAAACAGTGGCCACTCTGGGCCTTACACTTTCTTTTCTCTGTTGGTTCATTATGGGAACTTATTAGCTGCCAGAATGATATTTGAAAATATAACGTAAAAGTTAATCAATACAATTTGGGGCAAGGCCCTTATGATATCAAGAGAGCCGCACTCGGTCTTAGGTTATCTATTTATTTATTTCACCAGTTTTAAGCTCATAGAACTACTTTCTGTTGAGCTGAATTTCATTTTTTTCCATATTTAAGAAATGACTGAAATATTTTTGAGGAGGTCTTTCCTCTTGAACATGTAGTAACTATGTGAGGAGTGTGTGTGGTCATGTAGGGGTCACGTTATGAGGTGATGGGGGGGTTGGGTTGGGTTGTAAGCGAAACACAATTCCATGTATGCAGATAAGTGAGGTTCAATTTAGGCTTTATCTGAGAAGGGCTGGTGTAATTCCATACCTCAGTGTTTATTACTCTTTTTCTCTTCTCAAGGTTGTCTGTAATAAGCAGATAAACTGCCCATTATAAACAGGCTTTAAGGGCTCATATTAATAATACCACCAGGCAGTAAAATGTTCTAGTTGTGCTTTGAGATAACAGTGTATAGTCCAGCGCTGCCTTTTCTCTGGCCAGTGTTGTCCATAGCCTGGGTGTTACAATGTCTGCATTTTCTGTTTTTCATTCAGGAGATTTTACAGTCTGCTATTTGTGCTTCCAAAAAATAACTGTTCACACTGTAGTGTTGTGAGACTGTCTGCTTAGTGTGTAGACTGAGTGCCAAGGTAAGCACCTCATGTGAAATGGAGAAATGCACTGAAGATGAATGATAATTTGATCATCTCTCTGCTGGCTGTAGTCTTGTAATGAACTGAAGCACACTGGCCATTCAGACTGCAGAATAATCTGCTCCGGGACCATTGTGATGACTGCAGATGACAAATATGGAACAAGTTCAGTGTAAGATGAATGCCTTGGCTAAATCTATATTTGTTATTAAAATAGGGCCGTATTTCTTGGTTCAGATTTGGCATCTTGGTTCCACTGGACAAAATCTTGCAGGTACGGAATACAGTGACATTCAAGATGAACCTGTGCGTCTCACAGTTTGGAGACTGTTGCTCCGTTTCAGCATGACAGTGCTCCCATTCTCTGCGCCAGCTCTCCCCTGCACTCCAAAAAGCGTCTCTCCTCGTCTCCATGGAGTCCTCTGTCCCAGGCCCTGAGATCCTCGGTTCCGAGATTGAGCCATCTCACCTGTCAGAGAGCCCTTGAACAGGATGCTGTTCCTGATGGAAGAGCGGGGTTCCTTTACAGCCTTCTTTATGTCCTGTGAGGGTCCAGCATATATTCCTCTGCCAGTCCCGTACTGGTGCCAGCTGGCCGGTGTGCAGTGCCCTGTCGTCGGGGCGCTGGAGTCACGTTTGCTCTCCTTGGGGCGCCTGATCTTTTAATAGTTTTTCGGTGGCCTCATACACAGGCTGCCTGATGTCACAGATGTTTTATGTGTCTCTGCCAGTTAATCACCTCAGGTGGTCTCTGCTGGAATCTGCTTCTCATGAGTTATTTGGGGGTGGTGAGGGATTACAGATCTGTTGTCATTTAGTGATTGGCTGCAGTGTAGAAATGACAGGAGACGATTGTTTTTGTGGAAGACCGTTTGGCACCACACCCTCTCTGCCTCCTCCTTGAGTAACTCCCCGTCTGTTGGGTCCCATCCCTGGGACCTGATCTCCAGGTTTTGGGCAGGTCAGGCATCTGCCGGCCAGCATATCGAATGCCTTCGCTCAAGGGCAACCAACCAACCCCAATCACCAGCTGGCAACCCTCTGCACTCCCTCCACAGCAAAGTCTTTAGTGTTAAATGAGCTGTAACAGGGAACATCTCACTCTGGTCAGGTACGTCCTGCCCCTACTTAACCCTCCGATGCCAGTTAAATGACATCGTAATCACCGGCTGCTGGAATGAAAAATAAAGCAGTCATAGTGCTTCCTGATGACACCAATCACTGAAGGGTCTATTCCCTCGCATTTGAAATACAAGACTCATTATAATTTGTAATTTAAAAATATTTATAGACACAGCACAGTGGCCCAGAGTGTAGCACTATTGCTTCACAGCATGAAGGCTGCGGGTTTGAATCTGGCCTGGGGCCTTTCAGATTTACATGCTCTCTGCGGGTTTGTGTGGTTTCCTTTGGGTATTCAGTCTTCCTCCCACTGCCCAAAAACACACGTAAGGCCAAATGGAGACTGTAATTGGTCCGTAGGTATGAGTGTGTGAGGGAGTAGTGTATGTCTGTGCCCTGTGATGGATTGGTCAGCTGCCCAGGGTGTGTCCCTGCCTTTCGCCCAGAGACCGCTGGGATCAGCTCACGCTCACTGTTGTGAGCAAGAACATTTGGATGATGGATGTATGAATAGAAAATATATTTATATAGTTTTGAATGTGTGTTGTAACAGTAAATAATGTTTTTTTTTTTAGAAAGCATTGATTTATTTTTCAGCTTATTTTACGATTATTTTATCCTCTACTGTACACTTCTAAACACTCAGGAATCCAAACACATGCTCTTTACTGAAATACCCCACACAGAAAGGCCCTGGGTGCTCTTTACTGAAATACCCCGTACAGAAAGGCCCTGGGTGCTCTTTACTGAAATACCTCACACAGAAAGGCCCTGGGTGCTCTTTACTGAAATACCCCATACAGAAAGGCCCTGGGTGCTCTTTACTGAAATACCCCACACAGAAAGGCCCTGGGTGCTCTTTACTGAAATACCCCGTACAGAAAGGCCCTGGGTGCTCTTTTCTGAAATACCTCACACAAAAAGGCCCTGGGTGCTCTTTACTGAAATACCCCTCACAGAAAGGCCCTGGGTGCTCTTTACTGGAATACCCTGCACAGATCAGCCCTGGGTGCTCTTTACTGAAATACCCCACACAGAAAGGCCCTGGGTGCTCTTTACTAAAATACCCCGTACAGAAAGGACCTGGGTGCTCTTTACTGAAATACCCTACACAAAGAAAGGCCCTGGGTGCTCTTTACTGAAATACCCCGTACAGAAAGGCCCTGGGTGCTCTTTACTGAAATACCTCACACAAAAAGGCCCTGGGTGCTCTTTACTGAAATACCCCTCACAGAAAGGCCCTGGGTGTTCTTTACTGGAATACCCTGCACAGATCGGCCCTTGGTGCTCTTTACTGAAATACCCCACACAGAAAGGCCCTGGGTGCTCTTTACTGAAATACCACACACAGAAAGGCCCTGGGTGCTCTTTACTTAAATACCCCGCACAGATTGGCCCTGGGTGCTCTTTACTGAAATACCCCGCACAGATCAGCCCTGGGTGCTCTTTACTGAAACACCTCACACAGAAAGGCCCTGGGTGCTCTTTACTGAAATACCCCACACAGAAAGGCCCTAAGTGCTCTTTACTGAAATACCTCACACAGAAAGACCCTGGGTGCTCTTTACTGAAATGCCCCACACAGAAAGGCCCTGGGTGCTCTTTACTGAAATACCTCTCACAGAAAGGTCCTGGGTGCTCTTTACTGGAATACCCTGCACTGATCGGCCCCGGGTGCTTCTCACTGAAATACCCTATATAGAAAGGCCCTGGGTGCTCTTTACTGAAATACCCCACACAAAAAGGCCCTGGGTGCTCTTTACTGAAATACCCCGCACAGAACGGCCCTGGATGCTCATTACTGAAATACCCCATACAGAAAGGCCCTGGGTGCTCTTTACTGAAATACCCCGTACAGAAAGGCCCTGGGTGCTCTTTACTGAAATACCTCACACAGAAAGGCCCTGGGTGCTCTTTCCTGAAATACCTCACACAGAAAGGCTCTGGGTGCTCTTTACTGGAATACCCTGCACAGATCGGCCCGGGGTGCTCTTTACTGAAATACCCTGTACAGAAAGGCCCTGGGTGCTCTTTACTGAAATACCCACACAGAAAGGCCCTGGGTGCTCTTTACTGAAATACCCCACACAGAAAGGCCCTGGGTGCTCTTTACTGAAATACCCCGCACAGATCGGCCCTGGGTGGTCTTTACTTAAATACCTCGTACAGAAAGGCCCTGGGTGCTCTTTCCTGAAATACCCCGTAGAGAAAGGCCCTGGGTGCTCTTTACTGAAATACCCTGTACAGAAAGGCCCTTGGTGCTCTTTACTGAAATACCTCACACAGAAAGGCCCTGGGTGCTCTTTACTGAAATACCTCACACAGAAAGGCCCTGGGTGCTCTTTACTGAAATACTCTGCACAGAAAGGCCCTGGGTGCTCTTTACTGAAATACTCTGCACAGAACGGTCCTGGGTGCTCTTTACTGAAATACCCTACACAGAAAGGCCCTGGGTGCTCTTTACTGAAATACCCAGCACAGAAAGGCCCTGGGTGCTCTTTACTGAAATACCCCGCACAGAACGGCCCTGGGTGTTCTTTACTGAAATACCCCGTACAGAAAAGCCCTGGGTGCTCTTTACTGAAATACCCGCACAGAAAGGCCCTGGGTGCTCTTTACTGAAATACCTCACACAGAAATGCCCTGGGTGCTCTTTACTGAAATACCCCACACAGAAAGGACCTGGGTGGTCTTTACTGAAATACTCTGCACAGAAAGGCCCTGGGTGCTCTTTACTGAAATACCCCACACAGAAAGGCCCTGGGTGCTCTTTACTGAAATACCCCGTACAGAAAAGCCCTGGGTGCTCTTTACTGAAATACTCTGCACAGAATGGCCCTGGGTGCTCTTTACTGAAATACCCCGTACAGAAAATACCTGGGTGCTCTTTACTGAAATACCCCACACAGAAAGGACCTGGGTGCTCTTTACTGAAATACTCTGCACAGAAAGGCCCTGGGTGCTCTTTACTGAAATACCTCACACAGAAAGGCCCTGGGTGCTCTTTACTGAAATACTCTGCACAGAAAGGCCCTGGGTGCTCTTTACTGAAATACTCCGCACAGAAAGGCCCTGGGTGCTCTTTACTGAAACACCCCACACAGAAAGGATCTCGGTGCTCTTTACTGAAATACCTCACACAGAAAGGCCCTGGGTGCTCTTTACTGAAATACTCTGCACAGAAAGGCCCTGGGTGCTCTTTACTGAAATACCCCACACAGAAAGGACCTGGGTGCTCTTTACTGAAATACCTCACACAGAAAGGCCCTGGTGCTCTTTACTGAAATACCTCACACAGAAAGGCCCTGGGTGCTCTTTACTGAAATACCCTACATAGAAAGGCCCTGGGTGCTCTTTACTGAAATACCCCACACAGAAAGGCCCTGGGTGCTCTTTTCTGAAATACCTCACACAGAAAGGCCCTGGGTGCTCTTTACTGAAATACTCTGCACAGAAAGGCCCTGGGTGCTCTTTACTGAAATACCTCACACAAAAAGGCCCTGGGTGCTCTTTACTGAAATACCTCACACAGAAAGGCCCTGGGTGCTCTTTACTGAAATACCCCACACAGAAAGGACCTGGGTGCTCTTTACTGAAATACCCCGCACAGAACAGCCCTGGGTGCTCTTAACTGAAATACCCCGATTCTCATTTCTTTAAACTGCATAATTGCTGCTGATTCCTCTCTTTTCTACAAGGGCAGGGATGTAAAGTGGCATTTTGCATCATTTATATTAATTCAATTTAACACAATGGTGCAAGTGACGCAGCAAGTCATCCATTTTATTTAGAAATGATAATATCTATAGCGTCTGCTGTTTTGCCAACATTTTTTTTGGAACCCTTTAAGGATAAAAGTGGACCCTTCTGAACATTATATCTGAGGTGAAATGAAAATGGAAAAATACATTAATAACTGAAATAATCCAAATTGCACATTAAAAATGCTCTCTATTAAATGACCTCAAGTGAACCTTTGGCTACTGGAGACATTGTTTTGCTGGAGTGAAGTTCATTTGCTCTGGCAGAGAGAGGAGGACTCTGTAATCGGCCCTTTAACAACATTTATTAACAACATTCATTAATTTTACTTCTGTCGTATCGTTGTGAAGTACTCCAATATGTTTCAGTAAAGTCTGTGCAGCATTAATGGAACAGGCAGCAAATATTCTGGTGTCTCGACTATAGTTTGGATAATGGGGAACAGCATTGCGCGAAGCACTTGCTTGAATAAAAACATTGAGGTGTATCTCTCTCTGCTCCTTTATCGTGCATAAGGATTCATCCTCGCAGTTCACACGTCTCATTTCCAGCTCCTGTGCAGCTCTTCAAATGAAATAGTTTGGTCTTTCACTGGTATAGCCCTTAGATGACTGGAAATAGCTGCTAAAAAAAGCCATTTTTGGCAGTATGGAAAGACCCTTTTGCGTAGCCAATACACATTTCAGACATACTGGGGGATCGTGGTCATCCTCGAAGTGATGGTAGTGGACCCTTCATTGACCACCTGAGTGATTTTAGTCATCGTAATTTGCAATGCCATCAATACAGTGGAAAGCATTTGAATATTAGCCATTAAAAACCTCATTACAGCACTCAGTATTTTATGAAAATCTGGTCATTCTTGAAACACAGTTGAAGGTATTATGGAACAACCTTGGATGCCAACACTGCCGTCACGGATACTTTGTTCTTGTGTGATAACTAGGACAGTTTTTATGGGTGTCACATGAGACTTATTTTGTTTAAACTTGGTGCAGAGAGGGTGGACCGTCTCGTTTTATGTGGCCCTATAAGCTCTCCTGTACCGCCACCACCAAGTGAAACTGTACATTTCGAAATGCAATGAAACGTTTTGAAGGGAATCATGTCATACCTCCTGTGATAATTTCTGGTGCATGGACGAGGGCTGTTAATGATGTTTTCAATCTATTGCCACTGCTGTAGTGCCACTGTGACCAGCAGGCCAAACTTTAAGAAAAAAAAAAATCAATTACTCCACTTTAATGGGAATCTTATCAAATTTGTTTTCATCATCCCTGATGCCCTGAGGAGGAGGTTGTATAAGGTGGTGGCTCTCTAATGTTAGCTGTAATACCACCACTTATCCAAATGTAATATTCCCAAACGTGTTCACTCAGACCATTTTTCATGGGAATCACATCGCCCCCCCCCCCAGATTGTTCCTGATGTAGAGAGGTGATATTGGTGACCGTATGACCACCTCAGGGGCACCACCTCTGAGCCAAACCCATTTTTAAAAATGCAATAACTCAAATAGCTTAAATGGGAATCCTCTCTTATCTGTTGTCAACATTTTTGTATGTAGAAGAGGACCCAAAGTAATTATTATGGCTCATTTCCTTATACTGCAGTGCCACCATTAGGTGACAACTACTGCAGTGTCATTGCTGCTTGCATCATATAGTGCGCTGCCTGAGCAATTGCTTCTTGCATCGCAAGGTGCAGTTGCTCAAATTGCTCAACATTACTCATTCAAAAAAGAGACTAAAACGTATCTCATGAGTCTAAATGCATTTTCAGCGCAGTTGGATAGAATTTTGATCAACATTGCATGTGAAATTGCACACGTGAAACGCCTCAAGACCTGGCTCACTTACAGGAAGTAGAATTGTGTGAATTCCTTCCTTGGCATCCGAGATCTCGGAGGTGCCAGCCTTCATTTTACCTCTCAGGCGCGTGTGTAGATGCCACTGGTGTGAAGACTGTAAGGAGGGGTTTCCTCACCGTTAGACATTACAAATTTAGAGCTTTGAGTTGAACAGAGCTATTTTTATCATTCAGGAGTACATTTTAGACCTGTCAGGAAATAAATGAATCATTCAAGAAATATCAATTCATTCAAAACTCCCTACTTCACAGCACAATAAACAGTGGATTAGATCAAGTAAAATGTCAGGCTGGAAATGTCAGAAACCTGTCCATCTTGTGCTGAGGAAATGACTCTGTGCTTATTGAAGTGGTCATAACTAATACTCTTACTTTTTGCTTCTAGACCAGAATTCTGAAACTATGAAAGATATCCGCACCAAACTTGGTACATGTATTCTGTGTATTTTCTAGATGTGCCTTTTGCTATTTCAGGATTCCTATTTTTATCATTTCCATGGAAATAAATCTGGACTTAGTGCACATCAGGCCAAGTTCGTTTTGGGAGCAGAGCTCAAATACTGTTCAATATATCTTACTGAAACTTTGCATGTGTATTACTCGCATACGGAAGTCGTGCTTTTTGATATTTTTAGATTTCTGAAAATCTTCTTTTTTTTAATTTCCATGGAGACCAGTTGCATTAGGACTCTGTACAGAGAGAGGTTCATTTCCGGAGCACAACTCAAAAACCGTTCATTATATCTTTCTGAAACTTTGCATGTGTATTACCCACATTCTGAAGTGGTGCCTTTTGATATTTTCAGATTTCTGAAAAATTTATGTTTTTGTTTTAATGGAAACAAGTTGGATTTGGACTCGGAATGGGGATGGGTTTGTTTCTGGAGCGGAACTCAAAAACCATTTATTATATCTTCCTGAATCTTTGTTTGTGCATTACCCTAGTACTGAAGTGGTACCTTTTCATATTTGCACATTTCTTAAATTATTTTTTTTCCTTTCCATGGAAGCGACATGGATTTGGACTCAGTCGCAGGGCTGGGTTTGTTACCAGAGCAGAACTAAAACACTTCATTAATGACCCTTGTTTTTTTTTTTATTGCCTTTGCAAACATGTGCTTCATAGTCTTTGCGAGAGGTTGTCAGTACAAACTTCCAGATCATTCCAGAGGAAAACCACCTCAACATTCTTGTTTGAATTTCTTTGAATGTGTAGGATTGACATAACTTTCACAAATAATGAGGGATCGGGGGATATGTCATCTTCTGATGACTCTTGTTTAACTACAACAAACGTGTTGACCTTACTTATGAATTTGCATAAACTCTGCCATGGTTTTCTGTATTGACATGGCAAATTGGGGGAGGGAACTGCATGAAGTATTAAACTTTTGCATAAGATTTATTTACTTGTATATTACTGAGGAGTTTAGAATAATTGATTTGGTCTGGAAGACTACATGACCTGACCAGACTCGGGTTGTAAATGCACTGCATTACAGTCACTTGTATTTTTCTGGCCTGATATGTATACTTGTGACTGAACACCTGCAGTGACACAGACATGCAGTTTGATTTGTTCGGAGTGCAGTTTCAGTTTAATCTACATCTGAGCAACCAGTCCATAAACAGCAGTTGCATCGTGTATGAATCCATATCGCAATCTGCTGGAGCAACTGAATTGTGCATTTCGGCTGGGTTTCGCTTTTCACATTTCGCCGTTTATTACGTTCAAACGTTCAACATTTATATCGCTGAGCAGCCTAACGCGGCATTTTAACGAGGGCACAGTAGGTACCTACTGGAGGACGTTCTGATCCCCTGACTAATTAAGAAGTGCGGAAATCTTGTCTGAGGGTGAGGGGGTGGGTATTGTTAGGCGACTGCGTTTGCTTTGCATCCTGCTTTTTCTTTCGCTGTAATGTGCTACTGAATCAGGTCCACAGACTTCGCTGCATCTGTCACTACAGGACCGAGCAGGACTCTGCAGTTAACAGTCACACATTTGAATTGTGCCGTATTTTGGCCTCTGAACCACGTTACTGGGATACAGAGAGCAATGTCATATGCACAGATGTAATTTTTTTAAAAATCCAGAAAAGGAAATGCAGGGGGAAAAAAACGACTGTGTTTATTTAGAGACTCGTGAGATTCCTTATGTACAGACACACAACTGAGGCAGCTCAACATGTAATTAATTGAAGTAACTTTCTGAAGTGTGTAGAGATGCTACATATCGCTGCCAGGAACCTCTCAGTCAAACGTCTAGTCTCTTGACTGTAATACTTAAACCCAAACCCTCCAAAGCGCGCTCACACCCACACACACACACACTGAATGTACTGTGTGATCTCCTGAAAAGGTGACTTTACCACAGTTAAGTGCGCATTCATTGCATTTGATCTGCAGAATTAAATTATTTGCTTCTTCAGCCCACAGGATCTTTTGTGGACCCATGAGGTGGGCGGTACAGAGAAACTCGCTGCACTGCTGCTTGGGCGCGTCGGCGCGGCGCTCTGGTATTTGCCGTCTCACCACACGTAAGCTGCTAACAAAAATGAAACGTGATCTCCATGTAAAATTATGCATCGCGACACAGCTTCCGCAGAAGTGAATTCATCTTTAGCCGCGTCTACCAGTTTGGGTGCGTAATCACTTACAGCAGCGTGGGGGCCGTGTGACGGCGAAGGCTATCCGTTAATGGCGCATTTCGAATTCAAGGCACGACCTGCAGACTGCTCCCACCGGGGACTGGGCCTATGGCGGATCCATTATTCATGGCTCAACCTGCGCTTGTATGGCACGCTGACACCTGATCTTCCTGAATCAAACAGGCCTGGTGTGGTCTGCTGTCTGCTGGGAATCTCTGTTCTGCTCCGACGAGTCATCATCCCACAGACAGTCTTTCTTCAAATCGCCATTTTTTATTCATTTTTGTAATGGTGCCTGATCCTTCAAGTCGGCTAATTGCGCGGCAGTTCCGCTGCGGTTTATCTTGCAAATTTGCATAAGGTAACTTAAAGCGCACGGCAGGAATGAGAAGAAAGGAAAATGCGAATGCGCTCAAAGCTTTTTTCTTCTGTGGTTTTATGAAAATATAACTGTGTCATTACCTCAGACCTGCTGCACTTACAACTTCTGCCAGACAGCATTTGCATATGAAGCATTTAAGGTCACTTTATTCCCGAGTGAAATTTGCGTATTTGTCGTAAACATCTGAGACATCGCCAGGTACTGCTTATTCAGGTACTGCGAACTTTAATGACTAATTTATTTCTCGGCGAAATGGCACATTGCGGTTGATTTGAGCGAATGCTTTCCTGTCGCCTGCCCTCTCAAGTTTATGCCACTAATCAAATTGTGTTTGGTATTGATTTAAAGATGAGAGCTCCTCTTTATAGCTTTGTAGTGGCACCTACAGCAACATCATAAATAAACATTTTAGGTTCTGAATCAAAATTGTTGAAAGACCTTATTTTTATTCAGAATCTAATACGCTTGCAGGTTTGTCTTGTAATTAGTTTGTGTGTGCGTGCCTGCGTGTGTGTGTGTGTGCGTGCGTGTGTGTGCATGCTGCGTGCTTGTAAATTTAATCGCTGTTAGATCGCATATGTTTAAACCGTGCCTTCCGTTGCCAATTACGATAATTCGAAAACGCGTCAATGAAGGAAAATCATTGAGAACTATTAATTGCAGTCTAAATGGAACATGTGTTCGCTCCCCTGCTGACTACGGCCCTGTGAATTAAGTCACACAGAAGGTGAGGGAATGTAATGTTGTATTGTTCTTAAACATCCCATAAACGGGGTGAGACCGGATCATCGCTGCGCTCCCTGTAATGGGTCTGTAACCTGGGACAGAGCATTGCAGGTCACTGCAGGCCAAACTGTACTAAAGTTTTACATTCTGTAGTAAATCATGCACCTGTGTGGAAACGTCCTTCATGACCCTGTCTAAGACTGTTGAAAGAAGCTGCAGTACCCAACGCTGGAAACATCACCTGGGACTGCTAACAGGAATTAGCAATTCTTTTACTGACAGAGCTTCATTGGAGTCTAGGGTTGTAGTTACTGTTTTATTGTTCAGCTGTTGAAATGTTGCAGTTTGCCTCTTATATTTTCATTTTATACATGCTGAAGCTTGGATTAATGCTGTTTTATTGTACTACAGCAGTAGTGATGACAAACCACAGCACTGTTTTAAAAAATTTACTGTATCCCTGTGGAGTCTGTTGATCTTCTTTGAGATCCTGGGGGACAGTTAGCTTCTTTGACTGGACTATTTTCAGATAAGTTTAAAACGTTCCAAGTTTCAGCACTCATTATTTTTATTTAACTAAAGTGACACAGTTGTTTCTTACTTGGAAAACCTTTAGCAATCCTCTGTTTGTTCCATGTGGTCATGTGACAGTGTTGTTTCAGAGGGTATTTTTTTTTATTTATTTCCAGATCTGAACTCTACTAACTTGGTTTGTGGGGGGGTTGAGACTGTAACTGTTATATAGATCCCTATCTTGATCGCATGTCGATATGCCCTCCTCTTTGTATTAATTCAGTTGGTACCTTGAATAATTTGATCAAAACGTAAAATCTGATAGACATATGGAGAATTCAGCATCCAGTGATAAAGAGTATTCTTGTTTTCACATGTATATAAACATATGTTCTGTGGGCCAAGGCTCATTTAAGATGGACTGTAGCAAAGTGGCAAAGTGTTCTGTGGTCGGACGAGTCCAAACTTAACATTCTTGTCGGAAATCATGGGCGTCATGTCCTCCGGGCTAAAGAGGAGAAAGACCACCCCTCCTGTTATCAGTGTTCAGTTCAAAAGCCAGCATCTCTGATGGTATGGGGATGCATTAGTGCATATGGTGTGGGACACTTGCATGTTTTAAAAAGTACCATGAATGCTGAAGGGTATATAAAGGTTTTAGAGCAATATATGCTCCCCTCCAGACGACATCTCTTCCAGGGAAGGCCTTGTGTATTTCAGCAGGACGATGCCAAACCTCATACTGCAGCTATTACAACAGCATGGCCTCGTAGTAGAAGAGTCCGTGTACTGAACTGACCTGCCTGCAGTCCTGATCTTTCACCGATTGTGAACAATTGGTGCATAATTAAATGAGAAGTCCATCAAAGGAGACCCAAAACTCTCCAGCAGCTCGAAGTCTGTATTAAACAAGAGTGGGATCAAATTCCAATGGCTAAACTCAAGAAACTTGTCTCCTCAATGCCCAGACGCCTCCACTCTGTGTTAAAAAGAAGAGGGGATGCTACACCATGGTAAACAGGCTCCTGTCCCAACTTTTTTGAGACCTGTAGCAGCCATCAAATTTAAAATGAGCTCATTTTGTGGATAAAATTTCTCAGTTTCAACATTTGCTGTTATCTCTGTTCTATTGTGAATAAAATACTAGCTGGTGTGATTTGAAAGTCATTGCGTTTTGATTATATTGACAATTTACACTTTGTCCCAACTATTCCGGAATTGGGGTTGTACATGAACCATAAGTATTATTCATTATTGGCAGAAGACAAACACTGTTAATACAAATGTAATCCTGTCCCTTCTATCCATCTGTGGCTCTTCATGCTCAGAAGTCCAGCGCAGCGTGATGACGGGAGCTGCACAGCTCAGTCGGCGTGTTGAAAATCGCCACTTTGGGAACTTTATGGGCACCACGGCTACTTGAAACAAGAGCCATCTGGCAATGGCGGATCCGCCCGGCTGTAGGTTGTGTAACAACCTTTAAAAGGCACATCTACACATCATGATTGACGTGCGTCAAGTTTGGTGAAGCTAGCACGCATAGTTTCCGAGATGTGGCCCGGAAAAACTCATGTTTACAGACGGACAGACAGACTGACAGAGCGATAGCTATATCCCCCCGCATTATATGCCAGGGGGATAAAAAAGGGAAGCCAAACTGGCCGTTTGGGTAGTTGGCCATGACGGCCACACAGGGGGGCAACCACGGCATATGCTGCTCGGCCGTGGTATAATTCATTCGCTGGTTATGGAAACTTAACTCACAGGAAGAAACGCTCAACTATAGATGTCTGAAACAATGAACCACTATGGTCCATAAAGTCCTCATGCCACCTTGTGCTGTCTTCTGTTTTTCACTGGCTTTCAGAATAATTCTGTAATTCCATTACTGGTGTAATTCTGTTACCATGTAATTCTGTTACCACAAATTTTTATCCCCCCAGCATATAATACGGGGGATATAGCTATTGCTTTGTCTGTCCGTCTGTCTGTCCGTCTGTAAACATGAGTTTGTCTGGGCCATATCTCGGACACTATACGTGCTACCTTCACCAAACTTGACACACATGTCAATCATGATGTGTAGATGTGCCTTTTAAAGGTTGTTACACAACCTACAGCCGAGGGGATCCGGCATTGCCAGATGGCTCTTGTCCAGGATTACAGCTAAGTATTAAAGAGGTTAATGTCTGAAATTGAGTATAGACCTAAGAAGGAAGAGAATTCTTAGTAACAATAAAATAAATTCAGAAATAAGATGAAGAGAACTATACTGCAATTTCGGTAACAGAATTACGTTGAAAAATGAGAAATTTCACATTGAGCCACTGGAATTGTGTGTTTAAATTTCCCGCAGTGACTTGCAGTCTCAAATACTTTGGCTACCAATGTATGGAAATACAGTAAATACCAGGAAATTCAGCGCCCTCAATAATTATTGGCGCCCCTGGTTAAGATGTGTTAAAAGCCTGAAAATAAATTTTATTTTTATTGCGGAAGCATACTCTCACACTGAAAATTGTAGAAAAAAGGTAACCTTCAACTCAAGTGAATTTTAAGGGAAAAAAAATATCCCTAAATAAGAAATAATTATTCTTCATAAAATCACCTGTTCAAAAGTTATTGGCACCCCTAACAATTCCTTGGAATTAAATGTAATTGAAGTATTTCTGTCATTTCTACAGTAGTTCACAAAGTTGATCAGAGTATGTAAGAACATTGATTAATGAATCATCACTTCCTGTTTCCCTTGAGTATAAATATGACGTGACACAGAGGCCATTTCTCTTATCAACTCTTCAACATGGGAAAGACAAAGGAACACACCATTCAAGTAAGGCAGATGTGTGTCGACCTTCACAAGTCAGGCAATGGCTACAAGAAAATAGCCACTCGCCTGCACCTGACCATATCTACTGTCAGAGGGATCATTAAGACGTTTAAAACAACTGGAACAGTGGTAAACAAGCCTGGACAAGGACGCAAGGTTATTTTTGCCACCACCCACAGTGAGGAGGATAGTAAGAGAAATAAAAAGTTCTCCAAAGCTCACTGTTAAAGAATTGAAACAAATGGTTGCATTTTGGGGTCACAAAGTCTCCAAAACAACTATCAGGCGCTATCTACATGCTAACAAGCTGTTTGGGAGGCATGCACGAGTTGTCTGGAGTTCGCTAAGTGGTACTTGGACTTCAACTGGGACCGTGTGCTTTGGTCAGATGAGACCAAGATAGAGTGTTTGTTGCCAAAAAGCTCTAAGTGGGTCTGGCGGAACACAAAAGATGAGTATGCAGAAAAGAACCTCATGCCCACTGTGAAGTATGTGGGAGGATCGGTGAAGCTGTGGGCCTGTTCTCTTCCAGAGGCTCGGGAAACCTTGTTAGGGTGCATAGCATCATGAACGCTTTGAAATACCAGGACATTTTAAATCAAAATCTGGTGGCCTCTTCCCGAAAGCTGAAGATGAGTCGTCACTGGGTCTTTCAGCAAGATAATTACCCTAAACATGTGGCCAAATCTACGCAGAAATGGTTCACCAGACACAGAATCAAGCTCCTCCCATGGCCATCTCAGTCCCCAGACCTCAACCCCATTGAAAACCTGTGGAGTGAGCTGAAGAGGAGAGTGCAGAGGAGAGGACCCAGGTCACTGGATGATTTAGAGAGATTGTGCAAAGAGGAATGGTCGAAGATCCCTCTTTCTGTATTCTCCTATCTTGTGAAACATTATAGGAGAAGATTAGGTACTGTTTTGTTGGCAAAAGGGGGTTGTACAAAGTATTAACATCAGGGGTGCAAATAATTGTGGCACACATGATTTGAGGTAAAAGAATTATTTCTTAATGTGGGATTTTTTTCCCACAGAATAAACGCACTTGAATTAAAGGTTGGATTTTCCTCTTTTTCATTGTGGTCCTATATTATTTAGAAAAAAAACTGAATTTATTAGAAGCTAAAGAACACATCTTAACCAGGGACGCCAATAACTATGGAGGGCGCTGTAGCTAAATATCTATTAGGAGTTGTCAGCTTTGGAAAAATAACCTTTGATCTTTGTCCTGGAGCTAAAAAAATTTCAAAATTCAAATCTAAATTTTGAGAAGACCGTCAAAGATATTCCAAAACGGTTTACAGTGTCTGATTTGGTAATCGGTCATCTACATGAAAACCTATATATTTCTAATATAAAAGACTTTTTAAAAATAGCTGTTTTAGCAACTCTCATGTGGAATTGCCCCTGTGCTCACTCACAAACCCCCTGGTTAAACTCACGTCAGCATTGAGTAAAGCGCATCCCTCTCTTGCCTGTCCCGGGGCGCACAGGTCGTGTCCGACGATTGGCTTCAGCTTCATTCTGCATTTTGTCATTAAGTGAGAGCTGTGAGGAAGAGCTGCATTTCCATCACTGCGAAATGGGGTATAAATCAGTGCTGTGAATTACCAGTGCAGCTGTAGTCCATTTGGTGTGACTCCTGCTTTTAAGAGTGTCGTTACACGCATCATTAAACATGCTCAATTTACATGTTTTTATTCTCTAAAGGAAACACTGCAAAGACTCTGAACTATCAGCTGTGCGGCAGAACGTTTTCATGGGAGAGCTGCTGCGCAGCTGACAATTTGCTGCTTTCTGATCAGTCCTCCACATAAATGCATGAGACGTATCTGCATGCTTTTAAAACCTGCCTGCTGCGAACATTCTGGCTTCAGCCTACCTGGAAGCTTCATTTGTGGTTGTGAAATGAACTGATTAGAGTTGTTGCTCTTTTTTTGTACTTTGCAATGTCATCTTTTCAGCTGTCAACTATAAAAACTGTAATGTGATGAACTCTGAACTGAAACATAGGCCCCCGACATGCTCCTCGCTGTCCTGTTTCGCAAAGCAAAGTCATTTCATTCCCACAAAGCCCTGTTTTCAGCTAATTTTCTCATGAGGATTCTGTAATTAAAATTAACTATTTATTTAATTCCAAAAAATAAAAAGAACCAGAGCTTTCATTTGTGAGCAGCACCTGTGAGACAGGGATGACTGGGTTTGAATCCATTCCATGCAGATATTGCATGCCCCCCTGGTTTACATGGATTTTATCTCTGTGTCCTGGTTTCCTCCTACATTCCTGAGTGTGTAATTGGAGGCTCAGGATTGGCCGTTGGTGTGAGTGTGAGAGAGTGGTGTGTAGGGTCTACAGTGGCCTTCAGTGGTTTGGTAAACTGTCCAGTTTGCTACTACCTCTGCCCTATTTAAAGGCTGGGATTCCGTTGGCTGCCGTCCCCCCTAAAACCCTGACCAGGAACATAACGTAACATAAAGTAACGTAACGTAACATAACTCGACAACATAACGTAATGTAGCTTTGCATAATGTAACATACTAACATAACATGGCATAACATGCAGTACTCACGCAACAAACGTAGCATTTAGCATAATACATAATGTTATGTAAAATAACAATGTAATCCAACACAACAATATACCATAACAATTTATTAATAAACATAAAATAATATAACAGAAAACAGGCATATAATATAGCATAAGAACATAACATAATAACAAAAAAAGATAATATGACATAACATGATTACAAAACAATATTTCATTGCCAGGGGCGAGAAAACTTTTTTTTTTCTGTTATCAAACTCCCCAAAAGACCTTAGATACTCAAGGACTAGATGGCATCTCGCTTTATTTTCAGCCTGGACTTAAACTCTGAGATTGTGCTTCTACATTATGGACAGGTCAGCTATTCCACATTGTGATCACTCACTGCCTGAAAAGAAATAAATATTTCCTCATCTCAGTGCTAAATTTACCATTTGCTAACTTCCATTTGTGACCCCAACTACTGCAAACAGAACTTGGCCTGAATAATCCTGCACAAATAACTTTGTTAATCCCTTTTTCCTATTTAAAGACCTCAATTAGATCTCCCCAAAGTCTCCTTTTACGGAGGTCAATGAGATTTAATTCTCCTTGTAGCTTTTATCTTTAATACCAATAATTAATTTTCAGGCTCTTTTTAACCTTTTTTAAAGCCTCTATATCTTTCTTGTGGTATGGTCCCCACACAACACCCTGAGTGTGGTCTGACAAGGGAATTATAACCACAGATTTATACTGAACACTGTTGCCCATGTATCCCAAAATCTCCTTGGCCTTTTTGGTTGCTACAGCAAAGTGCTGAGTATCGATTTGGGTTTGGTCAACAATCACTCTCAGATCATATTCAAGTAGAGCACATCCCAATATTGAAACTCTCATAAATTAATACTGTCCTATATGATTATTATTATTGTTTTTTTATTATTATTATTATTTGCCTTATACTTCATGCTATGATGGGTCGTAATAACCGGGCCTGTCCTTGGGCCTAGGGTTGAAGTGTACTTGATGGATAGAGCCTGATTATTTCTTCTTCTTATTATTATTATTTCTAACATGTAGAAATTGTAATGTTAAATTTTATTTGCCACATTTCTATCTACTTTGGAATCCTACCCAATTCATCCTGAATCACCTCGGCAGACTCCATGCTGTTAGCCAAACCCCCCAATTTGGAATCAACTGCAAATTTGACCAGATTGCTCTTATTGTTTCCTTGAAGGTCATTAATGTAGAAAAGGAAGAACAGAGGTCCTAATATCATACCTTGTGGAACTCCACAGTGCCAAGCTCTGATGAGATCATATTGACCACTAGTCTTTGTATTGTATCCCATAACCACTTATGAATCCATTCCAAAAATACCTGGTGTAATTTCTATGCTCCTGAAAAGCTCACCAATTGATAGGCATGCTCAGCAATTTACAAAGTATGCCTTGTTAAATTATGGCTAAAAGTGATGCAACTATGGCCATGGCCGCTTAGCAGGCTGTTACATGCTGTGATTCATGTGGGTTTTGCCGAGACTGATTTTTAATGCTATTGGTTAAGTCATACTTTTTGGGAGGATTGACATAAATTATAATTTTCTTTAAATTGCATGTGCTTATATCTCTCATTTTGTTGTGCAGTTAAAATCCAAGTAAGTGATACTATAGGCCCTGATCTGGTCATAAGTCTTTGTGGCCACTTCAAAAAATCTGAAAACATTCACTCTTCCCACATGTTGGTCATTCATCACGATGTTACCCCTTTCAAGAAGTAATTCTAGCTTATCTTCAATAATGGATTCCAGTATTTTACATGAAATCCAAGTTAAACTGAGAGGCCCGTAGTTTCCTGACACAGTATAGTTCCCCATCTACTATATTGGTACCGTTTCAAATCAATTGGTGTTTCTCCAGCTTCTAAAGAACTAATAATCACTGACAGAGATGATATCACCCATTTCCTTCTGTGCTCCTGGGGATTGGCCACCACAACCTGCAATTTATCACTTTTTATCACTTTGGTCTACCAAATCTCAATTTCTGTAAAAAAATAATAAAATGAAATTAATAAAAATTGCATTTAAAATGCCCTCTGGTACATTAGAAATCAGCCCCATGGTAAAATTCTCCACAAAGTAACTCTTTAAAGCATCAGCAATATCCTTAAATCTCATACAACAATTATGCATTTTTATTTTTTAGGAACTTGACCTCTTCCTTAACTTTCCTTTTCCCACTATAGTACAAAAGAAACATTCATGATTAGTTTTTGTAATGTTCGCAATTTGCCTTTCGTACAGTCTTTACAGTCTTTTAGCTTTCCGCAGTTCGATGGATGGATGATTAATAGACTGTTGGATGAGATAAAGATGCTGTATGGGCATTCGGTCGAAATTGCATTGAATCCATTGTACTTGCTCAATAATGCTTATTACTCTTGCTGTCCATCTGCAGTGGCACGTTGACAGTCAGGGTCTGTAGCGCTGGCCTCTTCTGAGTGCTGTAAGGCAGATATTTGTGCGTATTTTTAGGTGCAGTGTTTTCTGTTAACTGCCGTAGGTTGTTTTTCAGTGTTTACGGACGTTAAAGGTTAATTGTTTTAATGTTGTGACCTCTTCCCCGTAACAGCCTCGCCAGGCCTGTGCTCTCTGACGGGTGACACCTTTCAAATCGCCTCCAAACTGCCGGGTAATTGTCTTAGTCGCTGCTGTAAACTGCCTTAATCGCCAAAGCCGACATGCTTAATTTGTTTTCCGTGGACTCCATCAGTGATCGTGCGGTGTGTGGCTCTCTGCTGAATTCACCTGTCTGTTCTTCTGTTTGAGAGAGATGGAGGGAGAGAGAGAGAGAGAGAGAGAGAGAGAAGAAGTGATAAAGATGGTGAGTATGACCAAGAGAGAGGGAATATTACTAATTTTATGAATGATCTATCTTACATGTCATTGTTAATAGTTTTTCTCCTAATTGCTTTGGCAATATTGTTCATCAGCAGTCATGCCAATAAAGCACTTAATTAAATTAATGGAGACGGAGAGAGAGAAAGTTAGACACTGGTCTGTACACGCCTTTTTTTGAAGGAAAAACTTTTTTTTTCTTTAAATTTAACCCTTTGTTGCATGTTGTCTGATATTTTCAACAGAAGTTAAGTGGGGTTTATTTTCTGTAGGCTAATGGATAAACACAAAATGTACATTTTATTGGACATTTCCAGATAAAAATTTCCTCAAGAGGTGCCTGTCTGATTAGTCACATAACTTACCACAAATAGTCACAATGGCTGCATCCACCAGTAAGAGATAAGTTGATGAAAGTCAGAAATAGTCTTATATTGTTCATGTTTTGATCGGACTGTTTTCTGTGGGGGGGATGGAAATGCATCATACAGCACAAACTGAAAACACATAACCTCTGTAACGCATGTCTGTTTAATGGAGTGCATCTGAGTCTGTGCTCTATCAAAAGTATTGGACATTATGCCTGCCGAGTAAATGGCTCAAATAAGCAATGTCCAGAATACAGATAGATCATCATGCATATCAATGACCAGTTTTCTTCAACTTCACATTATTTCTGTCTCTCCGCATGTATAATGTCCAAAATACTGGATGGCAGTGTGCATCCCACACACACACACACACACACACACAAATATCGCACCGAATCCCAACAAATGTTCCAAATGGCGTTTGTATTTACTCTATGCCGCAAAGGGTTAACATATGTAAAAATTTTGGTGCCCCTATAATGTAAAAATTTCTTTCTCAATAGTTATTGGCACTCCTCTATGAGGGGACGCAGGTCAAATCACACATATTCTTTTTTCCAGTGCATTAGAAAGCTCTGCGGATACATCCCGCCAAAAAAATAAAGCCTGTATTAACCTGAAAACGAGTGATTCAGTGGGTGAGAGACAGAGAGAGAAAATAAAAACAAAACTTTCATATAGAAAAATACTTCTTGCAATCAGCCGATTTACAAGACGCTCTTCTTTCAGAACAAACTGCTTTATTCATTCATGAGCCAAACCGCATGGGCGTAGTTTTTGATTTCAAATGTGGGGGGACACATTTCAGGCGCTAATTCTCAAAAGGGCTTCAGTTCTGAAGTAGAACAAAATAACCATTTTTTAAAATTGTTAAATAAATAAATTTAATAAAAAATACATCTGAGAGTAATGAAATTGATCAAAATATCAGCATACCCCATAAGGTGGAAACGAGCGTAGTTAAACCACCGTGGATCGAGGTGGGTGGGGTGGGGGGTTATGGGGGCGACCACTTAATCTCACGTAATTTTCACCCATTTCTGAAATTTAATAAGAATTTGCAATAACAGTACTCTGATAGCTATCATCAAAGCAGCATGAATATCAAAATAGGTATTTACTTAGCCTTGAGCCCAGCGGCTTTCAAAATCACATCATGTGGGGATTGGAATTTTTCAAAACTGCGCCCCCTCAGGTTCTGCGTGTTAGACCTCTGTTGTGAGTCACACGCTTCACCTTTTAACCCCCCAGGAAAACCGTAAACGCCAAACTAATAACCGTTGAAGAATTTTAAGCTAGTTTAAGATGGTCTGAGTTGTGTTATTAGCTGGTCGTAGCCGGTCTCTATAGCTTGTTGAAGGTGGTCAAAGCTGGTTAAGCTGGTATTTTCAGCTGGAGTCAGCTGGTGAAGGGCTGGTTGACCAGCTAAAACTGTCCAAAACACAGCTTAAACCAGCCTGACCATCTTAGGCTGGTCAAAGCTGGAATTTTCAGCAGGGTTCCTGGCCAACCATTCTGTCCACTCGTTCTTGCTTGGTGGAAGAAGTTCTCAATTTTATTGTTGCATTATCACCAATAAATTGTCGATTTTTTTTCTTGTGTGTTTATTTAATGGGCTATAAGTAGGGTAACCGTTTTATAAAAGGAATAAGCCCCTTGAAGGAGTGGGTTACAGTGATTTTATAACGGCGGAGGGGCACTTAGAATGCCCCTCCGCCGTTATAAAATCACTGTAACCCACTGCTTCTCAGGACTCATTCCTTTAATATCCGCCACTTCTCTGTCGTGCGAGGTTTTTTTAAGCGTGATTTAAGGGTTCCAGTTGATATGTGTATTTCATGATACAAGGAAAGCATTTCAAGAATCACACCATATGTATGTCCCTTGTTGAAGTATTGCACTATCAACTCAAGCTCCTCTTCTATCCAGGTAAACAGTTGAAATTTCGCACTGGCTCTGCTTTTGCGGTATCCAGTGTAAACAGGAAATGATAAATGACTGATGCCGGACAGACTTGGGCTTAGCCAATCACAAATAAGTGCCATGGTCTTACCCTTTCCCGTTTCGTGAAATGTATTTGTGTTCTCTGAAATTTATTTTTCTTCTGTGAAATTTATTTCTGTTCTGTGAAATTTACTTTTGTTCTTTGAAATGTATTTGTGGTCTGTGAAATTTACTTGTGTTCTGTGAAATGTATTTGTGTTTCTGAAATATATTTTGCGCTTTTGAAATATTTATTACGATTGGCCTTCAGGGCCACCGTACTGGGAGACGCCATCCCAAAACACCACCACAGGCAACTACTGTTATTAGTAAGTGTTTCACTTAATAAACAGTTTTCAGTGAATTTTTACCTTAGATTTGTGATAAGTTGGAAAATGGAAATTGTGACAGAAAAAACAAAGTTCACTCGCTCAGACAAACCCTCCCACCCTGCACTCAAATGCCCATCTCGCAGCATGCAGTGTGAGAGAGAGAGAGAGAGATATTAATCTTTAGATTTGCCGGGGCTGTTCGGATTCCGAGCCGCGTTTCCGTGATCAAACATTAAGAAAGAGAGACAGTCCCGAGAGACGGATCTTCACCCACCTTTCCCCGGCAATCAGCGCACAAAGAGAGCGCATCCGGAGGCAGGCGCAGTACAAGTGCCGCATTAAAGGGGTCTTTAAACTGCCTGCTGTTTAGAGAGAGACGGCGATTGACTCTGACAGCAGTTCTGAAGTGTTTTGTCACTTTATTTTTTTTTTTTGAGTGCGCTCAGTGAGAGACTGCTGAAGCCACCAGTGTGCTACAGTACACCTCCTGTTCTTTTGATTGGATAAACCGGACCCTCATTTGAAGCTTTTTTTGCGGAATAAATAATATCAGGGATTACAAGAAGCAGGGGTTCGAGGCAGTTTAGAAAGGGATAGTAGCCTTAAGCGTGAGTGAAAGCTGTGGTACTATAATTTACCCACAAAATATTTTACTTTACATTGGTAATCAGTATTTGTGCGCAGTCAGACATCAGTTATGCAGCACGGTTGGCTGTAGTACTGATAAATGAGTGGTTTTATTGCGTTCAGATAAATGTTTGAGATCAGATGCACTCGGCCCTCATGTTGAGTCCTCCGTACATTTCTCCGGACTCTGCTGAAGAGGATGCAGAGACAGGATGTGTTGGCCTGCGCTCCATCGCTTGGTGGAGTTTGCTCTTTTAAGGCTGCAGCTAACAGCCTGTCTCCACTCATCCCCTCTACTGCAGCATGTGAGAGCGCCAGGCTACAGTTTCTCTTAAAGCAGGAGCCTGTGGGACATCACTGAGCTGCACGGCTTCTTCACAGCTGCTAAGAAAAGCCTCTGCTCCTCTGGGAGAGCTTTACTAGAAGTTAGAACATTGCTGCAGGGATTTTCTTCATTTCTTCCAAGAGAAGCATGGGTTAGGTCAAGCAGTGATGTTGGCTGATTTAAGACTGGTGCAAACTCTGCTTCTCAGTCTAGATCCCAGCGGAGTGTAATTGGGTTTAGTTTGGGGATATGTGCATGCCAGCTAAGTTCTTCTACATCGATCTCGACGAATCATGTATGGACCTGGGCCTGCTTGTGAAACCACTGTCATGCTGAACTGTGTTTGAGACTTAAAATTACAGTACAGTTGGCGATCATAATCCATGCACTTTTTATCAAAATCACTGTATTTCTCCTCACTATCTGCAAGCTGTCACTTCTTAGAACTGTTATGGCCCCAATTTGTTATTACATTTAAAACAACAGCAACAGCAAGGGATGACACACAGGTTTTAAAAACTTAAACACATTTAATTAACAAAGACAATAACTAACAATAACCTACAACTAAATGACCAAGATTGATAAATAAGAAAAACAGAAATAATTACAGTCCCTTTTTGGTAGGGTGGCTTGGTGATGTCCTGGATGATGAAAATGCTCAAACACAGGCAAAGAAATCCACAAAAGAAACGTCACAGGTCTTGAACAGAAATGACAGGTCTGGTCATCATCATAAGACCAGTTCAAAAATTGCAAGAATTTACGTTTTGCACTGTTGTATCATAAGAAGGTTCTAAGTAGAGTTTCAAAATGCAAAAAGAAGAAATGGGAACAAGAGACCAAATGTTTTGAGCAGGCAATTTATTGAAAAGAACAATTTCACTGAAATAGGCTGTTCATCAGCTGATCAAAAGTTTAAGACCACACCCTTTAAAAGCCCAAATCTGTGGAAAAAATTTGGATTCCATGTCATTTTCTGTCAAGTAATCACACTGTCAAGACCTCTTGATGGGAAAAGCAAAAAAACTCACTGCCTTCGAACGTGGCAAGATTGTTGAGCTGCATAGACAAGGCCTCTCACAGCGTGCCATCGCTGCTGAGGTTGGACGCAGTAAGACAGTCATTTTGCATTTCTTAAAAGATCCTGAGGTTTATGGAACAAAAAAATCAAGTGGTAGACCCAAAAAAATCTCACCGGCTCTGAGCCGGAGGATCCGAATGGCTGTCCGTCAAGACACGGGACGATCCTCATCCCAAATTAAGGCCATTACTGGTGCTGACTGCAGCCCAATAACCATCAGACGGCATCTGCAAAGGAACGGCTTCAAAAACAAAAAACGTCTTCAAAGGCCACGTCTCCTTCAACGCCACAAAATTGCCCGTTTGGCCTTTGCAAGGGAGCACCAAACATGGGACGTTCAAAGTTGGAAGAAAGTTTTATTCTCTGATGAGAAAAAATTTAACCTTGATGGTCCTGATGGCTTCCAACGCTACTGGCATGACAAAGAGATGCCACCTGAGATTTTTTCAACACGGCACAGCGGAGGGGGCGCCATCATAATCTGGGGTGCTTTTTCCTTCAATGGAACAATGGAGCTCCAGGTTGTGCAGGGGCGTCAAACAGCAGCTGGCTACGTGGAGATGTTGCAGCGGGCATCCCTCATGACTGAGGGCCCTCGTCTGTGTGGTGATGACTGGGTCTTTCAGCAGGACAATGCTGCAATTCACAATGCCCGTCTGACAAAGGATTTTTTTCAGGAGAATAACATCACTCTTTTGGATCATCCTGCATGTTCCCCTGATCTAAATCCAATTGAGAACATTTGGGGATGGATGGCAAGGGAAGTTTACAAAAATGGACATTTCCAGACAGTGGATGCCCTTCGTGAAGCCATCTTCACCACTTGGAGCAACATTCCTACAAGCCTTTTGGAAACACTCGCATCAAGCATGCCAACACGAATTTTTGAAGTGATCAACAATAATGGTGGAGCTACTCATTACTGAGTCTGTTTTTGAGACTTTAATTTCTGTTTTAGGGGTTTTTTTGAGCTATGGTCTTAAACTTTTGATCAGCTGATGAACAGCCTATTTTAGTTAAATTGTTCTTTTCAATAAATTGCCTGCTCAAAACATTTAGTCTCTTGCTCACATTTCTTCTTTTAGCATTTTGAAACTCTACTTAGAACCTTCTAATGATACAACAGTGCAAAACGTAAATTCTTGCAATTTTTTTACTGGTCTTAAGATTTTGATCAGGAGTGTATACTCTTTTGCAGACCCCACCCACATTTAGACCTCTTTTTTTTAATTTTCTGAGACTTGCCCCGGACATGTCCAGGACATGTCTAAACATGACTCCAGTCTGAGCTTAACAAAAAAAAGGTAAATACTGCCATCTAGTGGCCTATATTCACATTACACCTCCATTCCAAAAGGGAAAAATTTTGACTCATAAAGGCAAAATTTTTCTTTTCAATACAAAATGGTTAAGTGAACACTTGTCTATATATACATATCATACAATATTCAAACACATGATATATATATACACACATTCAAACACGGGATAAGCAATCAGCAATTACATTGTCTGTACCCTTCACATGCTTAATTTCCAAGTCAAACTCCTGTAAAATCAAACTCCAATTCAACAATCTCCGATTCTTGTTTTTCATCTTACTCAAAAACATTAACGGATTGTGGTCAGTGTACACAATCATTCGCTTTTGTCCTGTACAAACATAAACCTCAAAGTGTTGTAAAGAAAGGACCAGAGCCAACAGTTCCTTCTCTATTGTGGAATAGTTCCTTTGGTGGCGATTGAACTTCCTGGAGAAGTATGCCACGGGATGCTCAATGTCATCAGAGTCACTTCTCTGTAGGAGCACAGATCCACAAGCTTGGTCGCTAGCATCGACCGCGATGGAGAACGGTTTGTTGAAGTCAGGAGATTTGAGCACGGGGAAGTGACACAGCAGAGACTTCAGGTGATTGAAGGCTCTCTGGCATGCATCATCCCAGGTGAACTTTACGCCTTTCTTCAGTTGGTTAGTTAGACTGAGAGCAATCTCAGCAAAGTTCTTGCAGAACTTGCGGTAGTACCCGATCATTCCAAGGAAGCGGCGCAAAGCTTTTTTGTTGTCAGGAACGGGAAAGTCCATGATGGCTTGGACTTTAGCATTTATGGGTGCCACCTTATCCTGGCCTATGACGTAGCCAAGATAGGTGACAGTAGCACAACCAAAGTCACTCTTGCTCAGGTTAACAGTCAGGTTAGCCTGGGTCAGGCGCTGGAACAACGTCTCTACATCTTTTAGATGTTCTTCCCAGGAGTCACTCCATGTGATCAGGTCATCGATGTACGCACCCGTGTGTGGTAATCCGGCGATTGTAGACTGTATCATCCTTTGGAACGTGGCTGGGGCATTTTTCATGCCAAAGGGTAGGACTTCATACTGGTACAATCCAGATGGTGTGGCAAAAGCAGAGATGCTCTTGGCCCTCTCAGTTAAAGGCACACACCAATAACCCTTCAATAAATCAATCTTGGTCAGAAACTTTGCTTGCCCTACACTATCAATACAATCATCAATCCTAGGTATTGGAAACACATCAGTTCTAATTACAGCATTAATTTTGCGATAATCTGTACAGAATCTAGTACTTCCATCAGGTTTTGGAACTAGCACACAGGGTGAACTCCAATCAGAGTTGGAGGGTCTGATAATATCATGTTTTAACATGTACTCAACCTCTTTCTCAGCAATCTTTCTCTTTTCAGGATTCATCCGGTATGGATGCTGTTTTATTGGTTTGGCATCACCAACATCTACATCATGAGAGGCTATAGTAACTCTCTTTGGAACATCAGGAAACAAATCCTCATATTTCTTGATTAACCTTCCAAACTGATCTCTCTGTGAGGGTTCTAAGTGCTGGAGTTTTACGTCAAGATTTTGCAACACTTCAGAGTTTGACTATTTACATGAAAGAACTTCAGCTTTAATTCTAGGTTCACCATCTTGAAACTCCCCCTCATCTTCACAAATCTCGGCCATAGGAGAATCTGAAGTGACAGCTGCAACCCTAGCATTTCTGTCATTATAAGGCTTCAGCATGTTAATGTGACACAATTGTTTTGGTTTTCTCCTATCTGGAGTCTTCACAACGTAATTGAGATCATTGAGTTTTGTCAGAATTTCATAAGGACCATGAAATCTAGCCTGCAATGGATTGGACTGCAAGGGAAACGACACAAGGACCTTGTCTCCTGGTTTAAACTCACGGCTTCTAGCCTTATGATCATACCAAGTTTTCATTTTTCCCTGACTTGATTTCAAGTTCTCTTTGGCTAGTTCACAAGCTGCACGCAATCTTTCCTTGAACCTGCTAACATAGTCTAACAGACTGATGTGCAGCTCTTCCTCTTGCCATTGTTCACTCAATAATAGCAAAGGTCCTCTCACTTCATGACCAAACACTAGCTCAAATGGACTGAATCCAGTAGACTCCTGCACTGCTTCTCTAGCTGCAAACAACAGCAAATGAACCCCTTAATCCCAGTCTTTCTCATGGTCATAACAATAAGTCCTCATCATTGTCTTGAGAGTGGAATGAAACCGCTCTAAGGCACCCTGACTTTCTGGATGATAGGCACTAGAAAGAATCTGCTTTGCACCTAGTTCATACACAACCTGCTGAAACAATCCTGAAGTGAAATTGCTACCCTGGTCTGACTGAATTTCCCTGGGAAGGCCAAACAACGTGAAGAACTTTATCAAAGCCTTTGAGATTGCAGTTGCCTTGATGTTACGTAGAGGTATGGCTTCGGGGAATCTGGTAGATGCACACATGATTGTCAACAAGTACTGATTTCCAGATCTAGTCTTGGGTAATGGACCAACGCAATCAACAATGACCCTAGAGAATGGCTCCCCAAATGCTGGGATAGGCTGCAATGGAGCCACAGGTGGGTCTAACTGGTGTTTTCCAACTACCTGACAAGTGTGACAGGTTTTGCAAAAGTTGGAAACGTCTTTCCGAAGCCCAGGCCAAAAGAAGTGTTTCATGATCTTATCAACAGTCTCGTTAACACCAAGATGACCTCCTAAAGGTAAACTATGAGCCATTGTTAAGATCTCATTCCTATAGACCTTCGGAACAACAATTTGCCTGACCACTGCCCAATCTGCATTGGCAGGGATATCAGGAGGGCGCCACTTCCGCATCAACACACCATCCTTGAGATAATACCCAACTGGAACTGCGTCTATTTCTTTATCAGGAAGGGCTCTCCTCTTTAGTACACAAATTTCAGGATCATTAGTTTGCTCCTCAATCAACCGCTTTCTGGACAGAGACAAGTCTCCAGACACATCAGAATCACCAGACCCATCCGGCTGGCTGAATAGAGAACTGATAAAAGTATCTAATAAGTCCTCAAACGGAGAAACCATAGTAGGCCAATCAGAGTCATGAGGCGAACCACCTGAGTCCTGACAATTCAATGTACTGGACGGCACCACATCATCTTCTTCTTTAGTCTTCTTGGCCATAGCACGAGTCACTGCGCAAGAAGGATACAGAGATGGGTCCTCATCCCCATCTTCAGTGCTCGGCTGTGAAGTAAGATGTACAGGGGGAACTACTTTGCCCCCAGCCAGGTCATTGCCTAGCAACAGAGAAACACCCTTTATAGGTAGACTTGACATAAGTCCCACCTTTACCTGTCCTGTAACTAAATCTGACTTCAAGAATATAGAGCGCAGGGGTACAGATACAGTCCTCCCTTCAATACCTTGTACAAGTATGAAATCCCCTGAAGCGGTCTCATCACGTATCTCCAAGGAGTCCATCAACAAATGTGACTGAGAAGCTCCGGTATCCCTTAGGATATATATGGGGACAGGAGTAGTATGCTCATTCAGAGCCACAAATCCCTCTGACACAAATGGGAGAAATTCCTCCCTCACGAAGTCAGCTGTATCAGGCTTTTTAGCCCCACAAGAAGCAGGCAATTTAGCAGATTGGTTATCTACTACAGGGGTTTCTAACCTTGTTTTCACAAAGGCATTTGGTTTGGTATCCTTTTCTTTTTCTTTCTTAGCTTTAAGGAACCAACAGTTAGTTGTAACATGACCAGATTTCTTGCAATAACTGCAAACTAGACCACTTTTGTCACTGTCAGCTTTCACACTTTGATCAGACCTGTTACTGGATTTCTGAGCACCATCACCAGATTTGTCTTTGTCTTTGGGTGAGGAATCTTGGGTATCACCATAACCCTTTTTCTGAAATTGGGACCATCTATTATTACTGCTAGACTGAAATTTGGACTTATGTGTGAGAACATATTCATCTGCAAATTTGGCAGCTGATTGCAAATTCAGTGCTTGCTTCTCATTAAGGTAGGTCTTAACATCATCTTTAACACAGTTCTTGAATTCTTCAACGAACACCATCTCTTTTAGTGAGTTGAAATCATCCTTGACCTCCATAGAAGTACACCAGCGCTCAAAGCAAACCTGCTTTTCATTAGCAAATTCAACATAAGTCTGATTTTCAGATTTCTTCAGACCTCTGAATTTCTGTCGGTAAGCCTCTGGAACCAACTCATAAGCTCTCAAAATAACCTTTTTGACAACCTCATAATCAGAGGAATCATCTGCAGACAAAGCCGAATAGGCTTGTTGAGCTTTACCCTTGAGGACAGTTTGCAACATCAGAGGCCAGTGTTCCTTTGGCCACTGGCAACTCTTTGCTACCTTTTCAAAACACTGGAAATAGTTGTCAACATCCTTTTCCGAAAATGGAGGCACCAGTTTTACCTCCTGACTGGCACAAAATTTATTTTTAGTTTCAATTTTAATTTTTAGTTGCTCCATTTGGAGTCTTTCTTCTCTATCGAATTTCTCTAATTCAAAATCTCTCTGTCTTGCAAATTTTTCTAACTCAAATTCTCTTTGTTTTTCTTTTTCCTCCCTTTCTATTTTCTCTTCTCTTGCTAATTTTTCTAACTTAAACTGCCTTTGTTTTTCTTCCCTCTCAAATTCTCTTTGCTTTTCTTTTTCCTCCCTTTCTTTTTCTCTTTTCTCCCTTTCAATCTCTAGCATTTTTAATTTAAGTTCCATTTCTATATTTGGATTTTCCACTGGAAACTGTTCCAGATCTCCGGGTGCAAACACATTTTCATCAATGTAATATTCAACTATCTCTCGAGCAAGTCTTGCTTTTCGCATGGCTGGTTTCACCTCTGTCAGCTCTAAATGTCTGCAAATTTCTAGCAGTTCTGTCTTTTTAAAAGACTTCAAAACCCCTACGGTTGGTGATGCCAAGAAATCATCCATTGCTGTTGTCTATATATATGTATTCAATTAAAAAAAATCAATTTTACAATTTGAAATGTTAGATTTTCAATAAATTGCTCACACAATGGTCTATCCCGGACCTTGAGCCCCCAATTTGTTATGGCCCCAATTTGTTATTACATTTAAAACAACAGCAACAGCAAGGGATGACACACAGTTTTTAAAAACTTAAACACATTTAATTAACAAAGACAATAACTAACAATAACCTACAACTAAATGACCAAGATTGATAAATAAGAAAAACATAAATATTTACAGTCCCTTTTTGGTGGGGTGGCTTGGTGATGTCCTGGATGATGAAAATGCTCAAACACAGGCAAAGAAATCCACAAAAGAAACGTCACAGGTCTTGAACAGAAATGACAGGTCTGGTCATCTTCTTGCAATTTCTCCTACTACTTTACTGTCTCAATTCTTTTCCTTGTATACTCTTTTGCAGACCCCACCCACATTTAGACCTCTTTTTTTTAATTTTCTGAGACTTGCCCCGGACATGTTCAGGACATGTCTAAACATGACTCCAGTCTGAGCTTAACAAAAAAAAGGTAAATACTGCCATCTAGTGGCCTATATATTCACATTACAGAACATGCTGAAAAAAAATCCGGTTTCAATACACAGCCTGGGCTCTGTATTTAAGCAGGTGAATTTGTGGCAAGGTCCACCCCTCCACGCCCAGGGGCGGGTTCATACTCGTGCACAGGTCAGACACGGGGGGAATTAGCAGGTTGCGTAGCGTGCGCAGTTTGAGTAGAGAGAGACAAGGCATTGCAGCATTTGCGATTGCCGAAAAACAGCCCAAGAGAAAACGGTCGGAGGAACATAAATTAAAAAAGAAGGGCTAAGACCATGAAAGGGCGTAGACCCGGGTCAACATTGGCCTTGGCTTTCCGACGGTGGAGGGAACTCCGCGAATTGAAGGGTCTGAAAATGAACGTGGAGGTAGCCGTCTTTCTGCTGATCAGGTTAGCAACATTAGCTTTGCGGTGCTTCACACAAAAGTAACAGCCGTCAGGCATCCATCACATTGTCTAATCTGCTAAAATGTACCGTTGTTGTGATGTTATCTATATATATCACAAGTCAAGTTGTGGGTACAGTTTTCTGACGTGTCAGCTAACCTTAGCTTTTCAATTTGAACTTGTGGCTACGAGTTCTTGTGAATGTCTGACATCTGATATGAGGAATCGATGGCGAATTGCGCAATCAAACGGTGTACATATGTGCGAATAGATAGAATGAAATGAACCACCTTCGTCTCAGCCACTGTTCAGGAAGAAATTTTGCAATAAGCTCCTGATAACCATTTCTTCCAAAATGAAACAATTCCGACAGCAAGCTACTAAATGAGCTCATAACAGAAACAAAAGGTCTAAGCGTTGCTTGTGTGGAGCTCGCCAATCGAAAACTTGTACCGGGAAAAATTCTGAATCCATTTTCCACTTTTTCAGCTTGTAATTAGCCAGAACGATTTTTAATGCATTCCTGACCGTAGTCTTTTCATGGACACAGACTCCTATTTGAGGCATTGCGCTTTAAGCAAGCATGCTTTAGCAGTTCTTTATATGACAGGCTTATCATCACCTTTGCTACAAAAGTACTAAAACTCGTCTCATGTACTTTCAAAGCAAAAAATATGGCTTCCGCTCACCAACTTACCCTTGAGCATTGGAGGGTTTGGCCTCCGCCATATTGGTGAGCTAAGCAGTTTCTACTGCCGTTTACATGACAATGCACGTCAGTGAACTTCGGGGGTGGACACCGGGCCGGAGTATGAAGGGAGGGGTGGGTCTGTATTCGTTTACACTTCAAATATCAACAACCTCTCTACTCGTGTTCTCCCACATCGCTGACTACACCTTTAAACTCCTGTCTAACGGGTCTCTCCTACGACGGACTCCGTGAGATCATCTCCCAGCTGTGGTCGCCCAGGTAAAGGCTTTGGTTGGGGGCTGAAGTGCTTGCTGTGGTAGGAGCCCCCATCTTTGGCTGGCTCACGGCAGGACACTGACCATACAAACCTCTGGTCAGATTTGACACTCGTGGTGTTTCTCAGAGGCCTGGGATTCCTAACTGTGTTTCTGCAGCTCAATATCTGTCCAGAGCAACCATCACCATGTCCCTAATATTATGGGCTTTACATTGGATTACCCTCTTGCTTCGCATATTGAGTCGAAGCAGGTCGATCTGCTGTTCAGAGGAGCTGGTTAAGTGTGCTAACGAGCAGGTGTATCTGATAAAGAGAGCTGGTTTTAAATATGAAAAATACAGCATTCATTACAAATAAGAGAATGTGTTTCAGAGGTGGCAGTTATACCATCAGCATTTTTTAGTTCCGTGAGGCGGATAAAATGCTGCAGTTTTGATGGAAAAAGTACGGTGGCCGACAGGTACAAACGCGCTGCATATACAAAAACAAGATGCATATACATAAACGACGTGCTGCATATACAAAAACGAGATGCATATACATAAACGACGTGCTGCATATACAAAAACGAGATGCATACGCAGAAACGACATACATATACATAAACGCGATGCATATAAGAAAACAGATGCAAAAGAAAAACGCTGTAAATACAGAAACGTGCTCCGAATAAGAAAACAGATGCAAGAGGAAAACGCTTTAAGTAGAGGAATGCGCTGCATTTAACCCATCACCTTGGCCAAACTACCAACTTCCAATCCTGTTTGTTATGTAATTATTTTTTCACTAATCAATCATAATTGATTATTATCGCACATTATTCAAGTTTGCTTGCGTATTTTTCTGAACAAAGTACACATTCATTTTTGCTGAACAAGCCTCGTTATATCTTTCCATGTCACGATTATTTGACAGCAAGTACATCACCTAACGTTACTAACGTGATTTCTGCTGTATTTGCGCATTTTACCCCTGACCAAGGAACTGGCTTTAGAACTGGAGTCGGTCCTCGGGCGCTGCTCTGTGGCTGCCCACTGCTCCTAACTATAGGATGGGTCAAATGCAGAGGACAAATTACCCCATGGGGTTCAATAAAGTATATTATTATTATATTATTATTATTATTATTATTAGCTGTGACGGTACGACTGTCGTTTTCCGAGCTAGTGATAGCTGGAACGATGTTCAGAAACGTCGCTACCTCCAGGGGGTCAGGCTCATTCTGTCTTCTGTACAGCCCCAAGCATTTTAAAATCCCTCTTGTACGCATACTAATCACAGTATCGCCCACCGTGCTCAATAATAGCATGATCTCGCCATGTTTCAAGACAAGCAAGAAGTAGAACTTAATCAAACCATGTAAATGAGCCAAAAGTTTCTTGTCATAATGTGATGTTTTCGCGTTGAAATAACGTGAAGATATCTTGTTAAAGCGTGAAAATATGTTGTCATAACACGAAAAGGATCTTGTCATAACGAAACTTTTCACTACGGACCCGTTTTTTTCCAGGAATGGCAGCAATACGCTACCGTAAGTCAGGGACTCTACCACATGACCTTGCCCATTCATAAGTTTCAATGTCTCCTTGGAGATGATTGACCAATCAGAGAACAGGTAAAAGGTGCAATAGACATAACGTTTAGAGAAAAAAAATCGCGGCCTGCCTGCGTCATGAATATTCATGAGAAAATGCGAAATCTGGCCTCGCTTGGTTATGAAAAAAAAAGACGCGCGGCCTGGAGCACTTCCGTTGTGTGACTTTCTTATTTGCATGTTTTCTTAAATGCAGCGCGTTCCTGTACTTAAAGCGTTTTCCTCTTGCATCTGTTTTCTTATTCGGAGCACGTTTCTGCATTTACAGCGTTTTTCTATTGCATCTGTTTTCTTATATGCATGTCGTTTCTGTATTTGCATGTCGTTTCTGTATTTGCATCTCGTTTTTGTATATGCAGCACGTCGTTTATGTATATGCATCTCGTTTCTGTATATGCAGCGCGTTTGTACCTGTCGGCCACCGTAAAAAAGAGCCATTTTACTATAAAGAAAGGGGGAAAAAAATCAGCCAGGCATATTAACATCCTGTGATTTATCTTCACATCCTAATGTCCGTGATTAATGGCATGTATAACTTATGGCTTATTATTTGTGTAAAATGAATCCTTAGAAGCAGATTCCTAACTGAGAAAAAGAAAATCACGCACAGAGAAACTAGGCCGTCAAAAGTTTAACCTTCTGTCAAGTTATAGCAGGGTTGTTTGAAGATGCGAATTGTTGTTCAGTTGTGATGCTAATTTGAATTATTTTGTTTATAACAATGACAATAATGATAAATTAATGCCATGTGTGCAAAATATAGCATTTAGTAAATGTAGCATAGTGTTCCAATTTAGGCATAACCAGTACGAACATTCAACGTGTTCTGTTTAGACAGATCTTGTGCTCTTACTACTTTTACTAAAATATTAAAGTTATGTTTTGTTGTATGTTCACAGCTGTTTATTTGGACGTACTGAGCGATGTTTGTGTCCAATGGATTCATTACGCAACATGTATTGTGTGCTAGCATGCGTGGCATTCAGTGAATTGAGGGATGTGAACTTTTGAACTAAAAATAGTCTGGATTTCTGTTCTGACTCAGGCTTTTCCTGTGTGACTGTGAAATAGTGCTTTCAGAAATGCCGCTTCCTCCTCCACCTAGTGCTGGTGGATTCAGGTCCTGCCGTATGCAGTCCTCTCCAGTGAGGGATTTTCATTTCAGAGTTTGAGTGGCTTCATCCTGATGTATGATTTTAAAATCATATTGAAAGCGATGAAACGGTGAAATGAGTTATGAAATGGAGATTCAATTACAAAAGGGACTCTCCCTTCCACCCTCACACTTCCACACTTGCCTCGTAATGCTCTGCAGTGACTGGTGTGCTAAGTGTGTCCTGGTAAGACTGTATATTTCCCTTGTTACTGATGAGAAGGGATCAAATCTTAATCAATTTAAATTAGTACAACAAGCAGGTAAACAAAAAACAAACTTAAATATGTCAGCTGTGAGCTGCTGGAAATAACTGAAATAATTGTGATACTGTGATTGCTCCCCAACCTCCCCGACCCCAGCACATTAGCTGAGCCACCACACAGGAGAGGAATGATTGCCATTGAAAGCTAAAGGGCATCAAGGGAGTCCTGAGGCAGACAGGGCCCCATATGGTTCTGCTGCGAACCAATAGCGCGTTAGCGCTGTCGGAGTGTGTAATCACACTGTCCCTGCTGTCTCTGCAACGACACAGCACAGCAGCGGTCGAGGGCGACACTGGGCGTAACAACAGCCTGACATGGGCACATATAAATGTGTTATAGATGGTGAATGCAGCCAGTATGACCGATGCTGCTCCTCTGATGTAAGATGGCTTACAATTTCACACCTACTACGGTTGAGCTGGCACCTCTCGGTCATTTATACCAATGACTCAGAAATGACATGTCCAAAATGAGATGAGTATATCTCTGCCAAAAAAAGGTAACACCATTTGGGATTTATGTCATGGTGTAAAAATCTGTGTATATGCCACTGAGTCACAGTAAATGAAGATGGAACACAGTATAAATTTAAGATCTCATTTCTGCCAAACAAAATTTTCTTTTATTCATTTTGAAATTATTTAGTTGCAGCTTGAAAAAAAAAACACAAAAATTACAGCTCAGAATCTCACCATTGTCTGTGCCAAAGTTTATTCTAATCAAGTAAATCAGAGCAAAATTAGAGAGGTCTTGGTTCAGCAATATCTGTGTAGCGTCCCCACATGGGCAGTTCAGGCACCTTCGGCCACTGTGTGCTATTTGAGTCTCTCAGGGACCAAACTGTAAAACTCATTTAATTTCACTTATGTCACGACAGGCATACATTCCATCTAAATACAACCTTTTTTTCCGAATTTTATTTTACTTTTTTCAGCCAGTCCTGTATACTGTTTCCCATTCAAAGAAGATGCATGGAAAGAAAATGAAGTTTGACTCCACTGGAGCAGATTTTTTAGAATAAAACAAGCAAATAAATAAAATAAAAAGATCTGGGAAAAATGGCTAAAACTAAGAACAACAAACCTACCAGCAATTATTTATACAAGAACTATGCTTCCACTGCTCAAAAAGAACTTTTACTTTATCAAGGTTTTAAATGCCATTTTAAATCGCGTCATGCATTTAGCAGTTTGTATTTAGCAGTTTGATTCTCAGTCAGAAAACTTCTTTGAAAATGACTGTTGGATATTTTGTGGGTAATTATAGTTAAAATACTAAATATAAACGGATAAGCATTTGTATCGTTGCGCTCTTTGAGTACATGCGCGTAATGGCGCACGGACTCTCAGATAGACACACCGGGAACGCAAGGCTCCATCTCAGGCTATGTCTGTGCCATCACAGTGGTTGAGGGCTCGTCGGAAATGTCAGAGCCCATCCAATCAAACTGCAACCTGCAGAAGTCAAACTGACAGCATCACAAGCCAATCACAGGGAAGAAAATGCATTTTGCGCCGATGGAATGATCAGGATCTGATCTCACTGGAAGCAGTGACCCGGGGGGGTAAAAAAAAAAAAACATGGGTGGAGAATAGTATTTAGTTTCAATTTAAGTTGGACACATTGGGCTAACAATAGCCAGTGCAAATCTACCCTCAATCACAGTATTTTGAAACAAAATATCAAAGGTAAGAAAAAATATTTGCTCATTGCTGTTCAATGCAAAGTGTATGCCTGCTGTTATTTGAGTGTGGTGTTGGTTTAAAATGACGTGGCATATATCTTTGGATTCTGTGGACTTTCCTCTTTCATTTATTGTATCATTTGTACGCATAGCACAAATTCAGTGGAAACACGAGGATTCAAGCTCTGATGTGATTTTGTTTCATGTTATGCTACATGCTTATTTACTTGCTTGCTGCTTGAATTGTGTACAGCTGAGGTGAAAATGATCATCATGAGCTTTTTGCCGAGTTTCTTCCCTTTAAATGGATATGCCAAAAGACAATGTTTCTATTAGGAAACCTGCTGTACTTTTGTTTATTGATTGCCCCTGGTACCGTAAGAACTTGGGTTTAAGAGGTTAAGGTTTCGGTTGCATTTAGATTCTAGCCATTGGCGACCCAAATCGCTTCCAGCCACGTTTTAAAGACAAGCTGAGTTCAAAATCATTTTTCTGCATTTTTTCGCCATTCTGAACAACTTTTATAAATGTATCAGAATTAGTATTCATTTAAAAAATACTATTGTGAAGCACTGAAGCTGATTTCCTTCATGTCCTTGGAAGCACGCTCTTAATGGGTCTTCATCTGGTATGAGAGGGAGGAGTCTGGGTTGGAGTTGTCCATGTATAACGTCTTACCCTCCAATCAGTGACCTTCGTGCGCGTAGTCAAGTCATTGACAATGACAAACTGGTTAGTATCCATTGCTGTTTGGAATACACGTTCGCATGTGTTGGCTGGGAAAGTGACTCCCGTTCCTTTGAGAATTTTGCGGGAAGATTTGTTTCACTTTGTCATTTTGTGGTTCAAAGTTCATCAAATGCACAGAGTCTTGATCTCAGGTGGACTGACGCTTGTCTGCTTCCTGGAAGCCATATTTGGGTGGAGTCACTGCCATCATTTCTATCATTCCATGGGCCAGTGGTGAGTGCGGGACTGAGCAGGCCCCTCTCAGACAGGCTTAAGCCCCGCCGTGAACTCGACTTAAAGATTTAAAGTGTGGCCCCAATATTCAGCTTTATTCCCTCGTTCCTCATTTATATTCTGTCTCGGATTTCAGAAGCTGGGACTCTGGGATTCTGTTCAGTGTAATTCCCTCCTCCTGTGATCTCCAGGCTTGCCCCCGTCCTCCAGCAGCCTGAAGGCAGCCAATGGGCTCTGAGATCAGTGTCATGGTGCTCACGTCACACCCGGATACAGCACCATGTCCTCACGTATAGAATACGCACACGTCTTTGTCGGATCCTGTAAACCAAATACAACAAATGAACTAACATCCCTCTCCCTTTGAGAGGAAAAAAGGTAAAACTTCATATTAAGGTCCTTGTAATAAGTGGTAATTATATCCCCGAACGCCGAATGGCATTTCGGGGATATTATGTTTTTGGTCCGACCGCCGCCGCGCCGACCTACGTGTTAAAGCGATAACTTCAGTAATATTTCAATAAAAAATTACACATTTTGCATATAAGTAAGTATCATAGAGAGGAAGAACTGATTGGATTTTGGACAATTTAAAATTTCTAGTTTGGCCACCAGGGGCCAAAAACTTAAAAATCACATTTTTTATCATATCTCTGGAAATATTTGTCCAATTGACCTCAAATCAAGTGCAGATGAAAGGTCATGACCTGAGGATGTGTCTTACGATTATATACGTGTTTGGTATATAACATTATACCTGTTTGGTTCAAAATTTTGACGCAAGGTGGAGCTTTGACACATAAAATTCACCATTTTTGCCATATCTTTGGAACCATTTGTCCAATTGACATGAAACTATGTGCAACTGCAAGGTCATGACCCCACAACATGTCACATGATGACATCATACCTGTATGGTTCAATATTTTGCCACCAGGTGGCGCTTTGGGTTGGAAAATTACCATTTTGTCCAAATCTTCAGAACCATTTGTCCGGTTGACCTGAAATTAAGTTCAAATGAAAGTCTATTTAAGGTCTATTCAATGATTGGGGAATTGGAGGATTGGGGGCGTTCGGGGATATACCCGAAGCCGTCACCTCCGATGGCATAAGCCTAGTTAATAGTTAATAAGTAATGCATAAGACCTTATAAGATATTTATGAACATTAATAACTCATATAACTCATATGAGTGTTATTAAAAGCATAATTAACATATTTATTTTCTTCTTATAAGACATTTACAAGGCTCTTATATACCTAGCATTCATATTAATAAAATGTATTTTAACATTAATTAGACTTTATAAGGGATAATTAGAGTAACATGTATATTATTGCTTGTAAGAAGCTTTATTAGAAAATTCATATTATAGACAGCTAATAAAAATTAACATTTAATAAAAGAAGGCTGTGTAAGTGTTAATTAAAATCAAAACTAACATATATTATTGCTTATTACCATCCCTATAAGAACTACCTAAAAACTTAACAAGTTCTTTGAGTATACCTTACGAAACTTCATAAAATGTTTACTTACATTAAGGCTTAATGACTATTGAAAAACGGATTAAAAACATTTATTCTTAGCTTGCAAGGTATTTATGAGGACTAACTAGAAATGTTTAAGTTTACAGACCGCTGACCAAACTTAATAAGATGATCATTAACATATATAAGACTTAATCATTTCTAGTTGTTAATAAGTGCGTAATAAAAAGATTTATGAGCATTTATAGGGCATTTATATTAACCTTTTATATTCTCAGTTCTGTCATTAAACATCTTAGTAATGTTAAATGGTCTATAAAAGGTTTCTAATAAGTGCTCATAAATATCGTATAAGCCAATAACAAATGCGTTTTATGATATTAACAGTCATTAAGTGTTAAGAAACATCTTATTTAGGTTGATATATGGTCAGTTAATGTAACCATGTTTTATTAAGGTATTTTATTATCACAAATAGCTTGCGAGACAAAAATAAATGCGTTAACCCCACAGCCCTTGATTGGCTGATGGTGTATCGTCATACCCAGTGGTGTCTGGGTGGGCAGGCGGCAGCTCCATAATTTGTCTGGGCCTGAAAGTGTTGGCCACTGGAGTTTCAAATTTCCTATGCCAGCTCTGTGTGAGGGATAGATGTGCAATCTAGGGGTCATCGGTGGATTTGACCTTTGAACTTAAAAATTTTGTCCAGGCCACATTTCCAAAAGTCTTAACCACAGAAGCTTCATTTTTGATATGCAGGTTCATTGTGAGAGTTAGGCGTGCAAGGTGAGGGTCACTAGTGGATTTGATCTTTGACCTTGGCACAGTGACCTTTGCCTTGCCATAGGTGATGCAGCTATTTAGGAATAATTAGTTAAATTAGTTTGAATCCGCCATCATCTGCCGAGGAGTGGGATTACACTGAAGTTACCTGCTTCTGGCCGTTTATTCTTACTGCGCGTCTGGCTCACTTCTGCGTTTCGGCGCTCATGAAAGGAAGGTGTGGCGTTTCACTGTTTCACTTTTAGGTTACAGACGATTTTAGTAACCATGAGTTTTAGTTTTAATTAACACATAAAGTCTTATGAAATTTTTTTTAATGCTATGATTTTTATTAGCTGTCTAATATTACGAATTTCCTAATAAAGCATCTTACAAGCAATAATAAAACGGGTTTACAAAGTCTAATTAATGTTAAACAATAAACCTATTGATGTGAATTTATACAAGTACAAACTGAACATCTTTCCAGTAAGAACCTGCAAGTGTCTTATAAGCAGGAATAAATGTGTTATATATGCCTTTATTAATACTTATCAACTTAATTGTTTTTAAATATCGTATAAGGTCTTATTTGTGACTGATTAACAATTAATTACCGCTTATTATAAGGAATTATATAATAATATTCCTATTATTATATAGGAATTATTATGAATTATTCTTTGTGCTGACAATCTCGGCAAATGCCCACCCACTCTAAACACAGCCCACAGCGACACTACACCCACTCTAAACACAGCCCACAGTGACACTTCACCCACTCTAAACACAGCCCACAGCGACACTACACCCACTCTAAACACAGCCCACAGTGACACTACACCCACTCTAAACACAGCCTACAGCGACATGACAGGACGACTGCTAAATCCTTCAAAAAATTCTGAATATTATGGACACTAAAAGTTGGCCTAACGCAGGTTCAGCTTTGTGGGTTTAATTGTTTTAAGGCATGTATTTGCCCTGTATATTCTAATAAAACTTTAAGTCAACCATTAACTATTCTAATCATCTGCAATCACACCCCAGTGTATTTTAAACCACTCCTCAGATAATTCGAACAGCTGAGCCAGGATGCTACGCGAACAGCATCGACACAACAGTGTGTGTCCGGGGAGCCATTTTAAAATGCGCTGTTTTGACTGCGGGATTGGAGTCATTAATGAGGTCAGGTAACATGAGAAGTGAGTGGGAGTGGGCCTTTTCATTTTTACATTTTTAAAAAATTTATTCTATTATATATATATATATATATATATATTTTTTTTTTTTTTTTTTTTTTGCATTAGGTGATCATTATTACTAGAGGGAATCAGACATTAAATCGCTGTACACTTTTATTTGGGATATTAACAGGCAATTTAAGCAACTGTGGGATCCCCCGATCCAACTGGGAATTTAATCCTTAACCTGCATTACAGTATATATTTTCTTACAAATACAACTGTCCAAGAGCAGTAGGTCAGGCCAGGTGGGAATTTTGGTGTTTAAAAGCACTATATCTGTACCAGGGTGGGGAGCCATGACTTGAGTGGGCTGCTGTGGTTTAAAGATGGCCCGCTGGCGCAGTGCGCTGCTGAGGTTTTAAAGATGGCGCGCTGGCACAGTGGGCTGCTGTAGTTTTAAATATGGCGCACTGACACAGTGGGCTGCTGTGGTTTTAAAGATGGCACACTGGCACAGTGGGCTGCTGTGGCTTTAAAGATGGCACGCTGGCGCAGTGGGCTGCTGTGGTTTTAAAGATGGCACGCTGGCGCAGTGCGCTGCTGAGGTTTTAAAGATGGCGCGCTGGCACAGTGGGCTGCTGTAGTTTTAAATATGGCGCACTGACACAGTGGGCTGCTGTGGTTTTAAAGATGGCACACTGGCACAGTGGGCTGCTGTGGTTTAAAGATGGCACACTGGCACAGTGGGCTGCTGTAGTTTTAAATATGACGCTCTGGCACAGTGGGCTGCTGTGGTTTTAAAGATGGCACGCTGGCGCAGTGCGCTGCTGAGGTTTTAAAGATGGCGCGCTGGCACAGTGGGCTGCTGTAGTTTTAAATATGGCGCACTGACACAGTGGGCTGCTGTGGTTTTAAAGATGGCACGCTGGCGCAGTTCGCTGCTGAGGTTTTAAAGATGGCGCGCTGGCACAGTGGGCTGCTGTAGTTTTAAATATGGCACGCTGGCGCAGTGGGCTGCTGTGGTTTTAAAGATGGCACGCTGGCGCAGTGCGCTGCTGAGGTTTTAAAGATGGCGCACTGGCACAGTGGGCTGCTGTAGTTTTAAATATGGCACACTGACACAGTGGGCTGCTGTGGTTTTAAAGATGGCACACTGGCACAGTGGGCTGCTGTAGTTTTAAATATGGCATGCTGGCGCAGTGGGCTGCTGTGGTTTTACATATGGCACACTGACACAGTGGGCTGCTGTGGTTTTAAAGATGGCACACTGGCACAGTGGGCTGCTGTAGTTTTAAATATGGCGCTCTGGCACAGTGGGCTGCTGTAGTTTTAAATATGGCGCTCTAGCACAGTGGGCTGCTGTGGTTTAAAGATGGCACACTGGCACAGTGGGCTGCTGGGTTTTAAAGATGGCACACTGGCACAGTGAGCTGCTGTAGTTTTACATATGGCGCGCTGGCACAGTGGGCTACTGTGGTTTTAAAGATGGTGCGCTGGCACAGTAGGCTGCTGTGGTTTTAAAGATGGCATGTGGGCACAGTGGGCTGCTGTGGTTTTAAAGATGGTGCTCTGGCACAGTGGGCTGCTGTGGGTTTAAAGAAGGCACGCTGGCACAGTGGGCTGCAGTGGTTTTAAAGATGGCGCACTGGCACAGTGGGCTGCTGTGGTTTTGAAGATGGCACACTGGCACAATGTGCTGCTGTGGTTTTAAAGATGGCGCACTGGCACAGTGGGCTGCTGTGGTTTTAAAGATGGCGCACTGGCACAGTGGGCTGCTGTGGGTTTAAAGATGGCGCACTGGCACAGTGGGATGCAGTGGTTTTAAAGATGGCGCACTGGCACAGTGGGCTGCTGGGTTTTAAAGATGGCGCGCTGGCACAGTGGGCTGTTGTGGTTTTATGGTGCCCCACTGGCAAAGCGGGCTACTGTGGTTTTAACGATGGCGCACTGGCACAGTGGGCTGCTGTGGTTTTGAAGATAGCGCACTGGCACAGCAGGCTGCTGTGGTTTTAAAGATGGCGCACTGGCACAGCGGGCTGCTATCATTTTATAGATGGCGCACTGGCACAGCGGGCTGCTGTGGTTTTAAAGATGGCGCACTGGCACAGCGGGCTGCTGTGGTTTTAAAGATGGCGCACTGGCACAGTGGCCTGCTGTGGGTTTAAAGATGGCGCACTGGCACTGTGGGCTGCTGTGGTTTTAAAGATGGTGCCCTGGCAGAGTAGGGTGCTTTGGTTTTAACAATGGCACTCTTGCACAGTGGGCTGCTATGGTTTTTAAAGGTGGCGCACTGGCACAGTGGGATACTGTGGCTTAGCAGAGATTGCGGTGGTTTTAAAGATGCCATGCTGTGTGAGGGTGTGTGTTTGATTGGAGCACAGATACCCTGCGAGAGCAATGGATGGAGAGTCTGTGTTTGATATGAGCACAGATGAACTGTGAGCACAGTGGATGGAGAGTCTGTGTTTGATATGAGCACAGATGAACTGTGAGCACAGTGGATGGACAGTCTGTGTTTGATATGAGCACAGATGAACTGTGAGCACAATGGATGGAGAGTCTGTGTTTAATATGAGCACAGATGAACTGTGAGCACAGTGGATGGAGAGTCTGTGTTTGATATGAGCACAGATGAACTGTGAGCACAGTGGATGAACAGTCTGTGTTTGATATGAGCACAGATGAACTGTGAGCACAGTGGATGGACAGTCTGTGTTTGATATGAGCACAGATGAACTGTGAGCACAGTGGATGGACAGTCTGTGTTTGATATGAGCACAGATGAACTGTGAGCACAGTGGATGGACAGTCTGTGTTTAATATGAGCACAGATGAACTGTGAGCACAGTGGATGGACAGTCTGTGTTTGATATGAGCACAGATGAACTGTGAGCACAGTGGATGGACAGTCTGTGTTTGATATGAGCACAGATGAACTGTGAGCACAGTGGATGGAGAATCTGTGTTTAATATGAGCACAGATGAACTGTGAGCTCAGTGGATGGAGAGTCTGTGTTTGATCTGAGCACAGATGAACTGTGAGCACAGTGGATGGAGAGTCTGTGTTTGATATGAGCACAGATGAACTATGAGCACAGTGGATGGACAGTCTGTGTTTGATATGAGCACAGATGAACTGTGAGCACAGTGGATGGACAGTCTGTGTTTAATATGAGCACAGATGAACTGTGAGCACAGTGGATGGACAGTCTGTGTTTGATATGAGCACAGATGAACTGTGAGCACAGTGGATGGAGAGTCTGTGTTTAATATGAGCACAGATGAACTGTGAGCACAGTGGATGGACAGTCTGTGTTTGATATGAGCACAGATGAACTGTGAGCACAGTGGATGGAGAATCTGTGTTTGATATGAGCACAGATGAACTGTGAGCTCAGTGGATGGAGAGTCTGTGTTTGATCTGAGCACAGATGAACTGTGAGCACAGTGGATGACAGTCTGTGTTTGATATGAGCACAGATGAACTGTGAGCACAGTGGATGGAGAGTCTGTGTTTAATATGAGCACAGATGAACTGTGAGCACAGTGGATGGAGAGTCTGTGTTTGATATGAGCACAGATGAACTGTGAGCACAGTGGATGGACAGTCTGTGTTTGATATGAGCACAGATGAACTGTGAGCACAGTGGATGGAGAATCTGTGTTTGATATGAGCACAGATGAACTGTGAGCTCAGTGGATGGAGAGTCTGTGTTTGATCTGAGCACCTGATGCCGCGAGCTCTGGCTGATAAGGAACCTGAAATGATCTGCTTGTGATTAAATGTTTGAGTGCGGGACTGTGTATAAATAATGGTCTGATGAGCAAGACAGGCGCAGTTAGAGAAGGACGCCTCGTACTCTGTACTCCGGTGCGTCCGCCGCTACGCTTCACTAATTTAATTACTCAGGAGGGGCTCCCTTTGAGTGCACCAGTGTAACTGTGGAGGCGTGTTGTTTCTACAGAGAGAATGGCACTGCTTAACTTTGTGTGTGTGTGTGTGTGTGTGTGCAGATGCATTATGCGTGCGAGGGCGGTTAGGGTTAGGGTCAGGGTTGGTATGCGCATTGATTGTATATGTATGTGTGTTTGTGTGTGTGTGAGGGGGTGTTAGGATTGTGTGTGTGTGTTTAGGGGGTGTTAGGATTGTGTGTGTGTGAGGGGGTGATAGGAGTGCGTGTGTGTGTGTGTGAGGGGGCGTTGGGAATGGTACATGGAGTTGGAGCTTACAGGTGGGGTTGATGTGTTGGGGGCTTTAGGATTGTGTGTCTGTGTGTGTGTAGGGGGGGATAGGATTGTGTGTGTGTGTGTGTGTAGGGGGTGTTAGGATTGCCTGTGTGTGTGTGTGTTTTAGTGGGTGTTGGGTCTGGTACGTAGAGTCAGAGCTGGCAGGTGAGGTCAGGTGGAGAGGGTGCTGCGGAGCGGAATGAGGTTACGTCTGGAGGGAAATCTGCAAACTGCCCCGGAGCTATCGCTGTGCAGCTAACGCTCTGTGCTGTTAATGGAGAGAGCTAAAAGGCGTCCTCTGACGCATTTCTTCTGTTTTGAGTTTCGTTCTGAGAGATGTTTTTAGCAACAAGCCCTCCTTGATCTAAGGCTGTCAGCGCTACACTGTCGCACTCTCTGCTTCCAATATATTACCCTTTGGTGCTCTTTTTGGCAGTTTATTAGGTACACAGCTTCATGTAAATAGCCCGCTCCTCACAACAGCAGGCCTTCTGACTCCGACTCATAAATTCAGCCCCGGTGAAGAGGTATCACTCATCCAGACGTGAGAGGGGTTATCCGTATCGACACATGATTTAAGTGACCTTGGCCACACTTTTGTATTTGCACTCCTGACATGGAGGATCCTACCTTTGGAATTTATCTCTATAGGAAACTGCACTGAAACATCCGATGCGCGGCAGCTCTCTGGGGATTGAAGTCTTCTGGGGGAAGCGTTTGTGTGCTTGTAATCAGGCTTTCAGGGGTTGGTCTGGTGCGTTCAGCCAAGAGCAATCATAAAAACATCAAAAACAGCAGCCCACACTGCACAAAAGTCAAGAAACAACTTGGATGCTGGAAAAATATATTTAATAAAAAGTTCTCAAAGTGAAAACAAATATGAACGATGGTCTGTGGGACCAAAACATTTCTCGTCACTTCAAGCACTTTTTATTAAACATATTTTTTCGGCATCTAAGTTGTCTCTTGACTTTTGTGCAGTGTTGAGCTCTCTGGTGAAGACATTTTGTTACGGAAGGAGGTCATTGGAGCAACCAGAACTTCCACAAAGTTTTGAGTAACAGCCGTTTATAGCAATAGTTTGCAGGGCAGTATATCTTCACACAAAGCAAAGGATCAGTCAACAGAATTGAGCCTATTGTGAAATGCAAGTCCACTCTTTAAATACAATATCAATCAGTATTCATTGAAAATGTTCAAGTGAAATGGATTGAACTCTGATCAAATAGTTCTGTGTATAATTTCACTTGGACGGCACATAATACACAAACGGTGTTTTCCCACATTCTAAAATATTCAGCACTAATTCTCCTGTTATGCTCTATGATCATTTCTTATTTAGAGCTCAAATAATATGTCAATTTTTTTAACTTATTTATGACAGCTTTGTTAACTGTGGATATTGTTGGAGAAAGTTGGGATGGTTCAGAAAATGCAAATAAAAGCTGAGAGCAGTGATTTATGAATTTATTTTCATTAGTATTTCATTGCAGACAGTATGAAGACAAGATATTTAATGATCTGTCTGAGCGATTTTATTTTATTTGAGAATATATACCAGATTCTGCCTGCAACACATTCCAAAAGAGTTCGGGACGGGAGAGTTAGGACCAGTAATGAGGTAAAAACTTGAATAATGAAGTGATTTAAAACAGCTGATGTCAGCAGGTAATTGTAAACATGATTTTGTGCAGAAGCCGCATCCAGGAAAGGCCTTGTTCTTTCGGAGCAAAAACTGTGCTGAGGATCATCATTTGAACAGAAGCTCTGGAGAAAATCATTGAAAAGATTTGAACACAATTTTCTTTTCAAGAAAAATTCACAGGAATTTGGATATTTCACCTTCTGCGGTGCATAACATAATTTTACCTCTCAGGGAATCAGGGGGAATTTAAGCGAGAAAAGGGCAGGGATGCAAGCCTAAAATGAACACCTGAGGATCACTCGGCAGCACTGCGTCAGGAACTGGCATTTATCTTCGAGAAATTTTAACACATGGGGTCAGTATTACATTGGCAAACCTTTGTTAAATACTTTCATACAAAGTTACAAATCCCAATTCCATTGAAGTTGGGATGCTGTGTAAAATGTGAATAAAAACAGAATACAATGATTTGCAAATATCATAAACCCATATTTTATTCACATTAGAACATAGACAACATATCAGATGTTGAAAGTCAGACATTTTATTTTTTCATGAAAAATATTAGCTCATTTTGAAATTGATGGCAGCAACACATCTCAAAAAAGTTGGGATGGGGCCAAGTTCACCATTGTGAAGCATCCCCTCTTCTTTGAGCAACAGTTCAATCAGTCGAGACTCAAGTGAAACCAGGAAATATTTATCATGCGTTAAAGTGGAAATCCATCCATCCATTTTCTATACCCGCTTACTCCTCACTAGGGTCACGGGGCGAGCTGGAGCCTATCACAGCTGACTACGGGCAAAGGCAGGGACCCACCCTGAACAGCTTGCCAATCCATCGCAGGGCGCACGCACCATTCACACACACACTCATCCCTATGGGCAATTTGGTGTCTCCAATTAGCCTGATATGCATGTCTTTGGACTGTGGGAGGAAACCGGAGTACCCGGCGAAAACCCACGCAACACGGGGAGAACATGCAAACTCCACACAGAAAGGCCCCAGGCCAGATTCGAACCCACGACCTTCTTGCTGTGAGGCAGCAATGCTAACCACTGTGCCACCGTGCCGCCCCTAAAGTGGAAATAACAGGCTTAAATCAGACAGTCTTTGGCGCTCATCGGGAGACTCGTAGAGCAGGAGCGCGGCTCAGAGCAGCAGCAGGATAATCCCCCGAAGAGTCCAGACACTGGTGGCTGAAGGCTGGCGGAGCTGGAGCGGCAGTACGGAGGGTCTGATGGAGCAGGGCGGCGTTGGGGAGGAGGAGGGTCAGCGAACGGCAGCATGAACCAACTAGAGCAGAGAAAAAATACATTTTTTTTTAAAATAGTGACATAACGATTGGCTAGCGATGCGACTGAGTTGTGCCGCGGTCGGATGGAAGACATCAGCTGCTACACCAGCTGACTGCTCGATTGACAGCCCCAGACACTGACTGCAGAGGTTTATGGGTGAACATGCGAGTGAATGATCAGAAAATAAGCTGAGTTGAAGTGTGCAAGAGAGTCTTCCTGACTGAACTTTTGCTAAGCTTCATTCTGTAAACATCTGGGAAGTGAGGAGACCAATTACTGGAGTTTTGGAAGAGGAATGTTGACCTAATTTAGTGTGAAGGATTCCAGCTGCTCAACAGTTGTGGGTCTTCTTTGAAAGATTTTTTGTTTTATGATTCACCAAATTTTTTCTCCTGCTGACAGGTCTGGACTGCAGGCCGGCCATTTCAGCACTCAGGCTCTTCTACTGCAAAGGCCTGCTGCTGTGATGGATGCAGTATGTGGTTTAGTATTGTTTTGCTGCAATGCGCAATGCCTGCCCTGAAAGAGACATTGTCTGGATGGGAGCACATGTTGGAGTAAAACCTCTTTATACTTTTCAGCATCGATGGTGCTTTTCCAGGTGTGTAAGCTGCCCACACCATCGGCACTAAGGCAGCCCCATTCCGTCAGAGATGCAGGCTTTTGAACTGAAAGCTGAATGGTCTCTCTCCTCATAAGTCTGCCTGAGAAGGTGCCCATGCTTTTCAAAAATTATTTCAAATTTTGATTCATCTGACTGCACAACAGTTTTGCCTTGGTTCATTTATTCATTAGTTTTTTATGAGATTTGCAAATCATTTTATTCTGTTTTTTACATGACGTTCCAACTTCATTGGAATTCATGGGCACCATGTGACGTCACTGTGCTTTCGTGCCGCCATATTTGTGTCCAAAATGGTCACAGCTGCATCTCACTGCCATTGACTGCAGTTGGCTGATGAGACATAAAGGTCCACGAAATACTGAAATGAAGTGAATCCAAAATGCCCGGGATATGTAGTACAGTTCACTGTAACAACATTCGTCAGAGAATCTCCAAATGACAGTTTAATTCCATCGCGAAAGACTTCCCTACACTGGCAGAATAAATGGTTGGCTTCCTTCAGAAGGGACCACTGGCCGCCTGCATCTAACTCCCAGACTGTGCTGTCAGCGCTTTGTTTTCAGCAAGATGCGTTTGTCTTCAACTTAGCTAATTATTATCTTTTATCCTTTATCACTCTTTGCCAAGAAAACTTTAGGCAAACAATCTAAACGCTCAAATACAGTTAATTAACTTATAGGGAAACCGTCATTGAGTCGCGCTATTAATTGTTCGGTTTTTTAAACCAGTTCTTGATATTTTACTAATTAACATTGTTCACTTGCTAGCCAGGTAGAGTAACGTTACAGAACTTGAATGGGTTTGGTACAAATGGTGACTTGGGCATTGCTTACCTGCGAGATATAATCGCACGCATTTGTCCTGTGATGGCGCTTCCGTTACCTGCATGAATATTCCTCGGAGGTTTCGTTTATCTTAAAGGAGGACTATCATGGCTGGGAAAGGTGGGTATTATTTCAATATATAATGATAAAAAGCTCCTATGACTTAGTTTTCTTTATTTTGCGATTTCTTTCATTTTTATGAGCAATTTTACAAAACTAGTGGACCGAGCCATTTTCGCCACAGCGGACGAAAATTTACCCTCAATCCGCACCGCGACGTCAGTGCAGCTGTCAGCGCCATGAATTTCCATTGTCCTGCGGCCCTGCATTGTGATTGTTGAAAGACCGAGATATTCCCGCTTCCTATGGGGGAGGCAGATGAGCTTGATTATTACCTTTTTAGAGGTGAACTTACATCAGAGACCAGTTGAAATGCTTCCGGAGAGAAAAGTGCCATCTAAAGTCTGCTAATTACCAGCGAGGCTGGACAGCTGCCGTCACCTTGGCATAATTCGCTCACCTTAAATCAATTCTCTTGCACTTTGCCTAACTTGTAATCAAGCCATTTATTCAGCCAACTGACCAATCAAAACTAAAATCTATCCAATACTGATTTAGAAGAGATAATGAGAAGCAGACAAACCGAACCAGGCTACCGTGTTAGATTGAAATAAAGTCAGTAATCTGAATGAATAGCAGACCTCTGAATTCCACCTCTCGTCGGAAAACTTTCACGTATTATTAAAAAAGATTTCTTAAAATTAAAAACCAGCACCATCTTAACATGATTTTAAGTATTTCAAAATATAAACAAAGTAGAAAACATTGGGTGAAGCACATTAAACGTGAATGTGAGAGGAATTATTTTTTCATTGCAAGGAATGGACAAATGCACCGACGACTGGGCCAGCACGTTCAGGCAAATCTGTGCTACAAATTTTATTCATTTTTTTAAATTTAATAATTGAACAAGATTCGCACACAACGGCCAAATGTAATAATCTAGCAAACACATTCAGGGAAACTGTGAGCTGATTTAAGCACACAGAGTCTTCAAAATCATCCTCCTTTACGAGACAATTGCTTTCAATCCCTTCCCATTTACTTGGCTCAATTTGCAATCAAACAGTTCATTTGCTCAATGAACAATTTAAAATTGTTTGGTAGTCTAATTTATTTAGATATCCATGTATTCAGACATTTTGAGATCGAATGCATCGTGGACATGAATGCATGTGGCAGCCGCAGTGACGTAATGATCTCACAACTTTTCATGCCACTTGTGGCATTAATGGCGGCCCCCTGGAAACAGCAATTCTGGCTAATTAATGGTCATTTAAAAGAAGAGGGGGTATGTATAGAGAAAAAAATCGACCGTGGATATTATTTTGGAGTTAATTACAATAAGATTATGTCCAAATGTGTTGGTCAGTATGGTCCTCCTTTAATGGCAACGTTCAGCGAGACTATTATATCGAGTGATGACATAGCTTTCGCTAATATGCGTTAGTTTTGCTAAGCAGTACTTTCATTTAAGGTGGACTGCTAACAGTAGCATATCGCATTCATTAGCATTCGTTTCTCTTTTTAACAGTTCATTCCTAGCGAACGTTTCATTGCGTTTGATGGTTTGACACAGAAAGCAGCGTTTTAAAATAGTGACGAATTAGCTTAGACCTGCCAGTAAAAATCAACAGCCTGGAGTATTTGCTAGGTTACCTTTTTAAGATTAGGAAGCAGAAAAGCTGCTGAAGAAAACATTAAACTGCCGAAACCTGCAACTGGTAACAAAATTGTTCAAATAAATACTGATATGCAAATCAAAAAATGTGTGGTATTCAGTTGTTTTAAAGCTCAGAATAGGCAAATGACCATAATACACTGCATGAGAAGTCGCACCTGTAGCCTACTTCAAATCAGACAAGCTAAAAGTAGCACTTCAGATTTAATCACCGCCAAGATAACCAGGCTGCTTATTGTTGCTGAATTACTCAATGTCCTATTAGCACGTAGAAATTTTTTGTGTCCAGATGTGTTGCTCACGAATCCTGCTACTGCATATTGCATACTGATTGGCATCCATACTTTTGAAAGCCTTCAGGCTTTGAATATCAGGAAATGTTAGTTGGAGAGGACACTTAGCAAATGGTAACAAACAAAATAAAATAAGGGGTAATAAACAAGGATCACAACCGATTATTGATGTTTTTTTTAATGAATAACGCTGACTCTCTTCCACATTTAAATGTGCCATGTCCGCTGTCATGAGCGAGGGAGAAAAGTGGAATCGGACATAAATATGGCGGTGGGAACATCAGAAGTGACGTTTTTGGTACCTATGAATTGGGGATTGTACCAGTGGCGGCTGGTGAACTGGCGATAGGGGAGGCTCAATACAATCCCTTAAAATGAATGATTGGTCACAACCTGTTTTCACTCATTCTTTTAAATTACCATCACAGAAACTCTGATAACTCTCAACATTATCAGATATGGCCAGTTTTCATAAATAACGCAAACCGATTGGGGGGAGGCTAAAATCCTGTTTAAACAATTTACTTCCACCAAGAGGAGGGATGGGTGACACATATAACCATGTTTTCCTTTTTATTTATTAAGTGACAACGCTGGTCAAATCTTGTTTAAGAATCTCCTTGAAAGTGAGCAGAAACATCATTACAACCAATACAGCAGATTAAATTTGGGCCAGAGGGTATTTAGCTCGCAGGCTAAGAGTTTACTGAAGCAGATCCCCGACCCAGTCCCCAGGGAAGGCGAGTCTGTGCCGAAGTCCTCGTCATGTTCCTGATAAAGGAAGCACCCGTTACCTGGGAGGAGAGCTGCACAGACAGACGGGCTCATCTGAGGATTCACTGCCGACTGATGAACGGAACCAGACCCAGTCCAGGCTGAGAGGGCGTCGGGCTTTAGGCGGTGAGGCTCGAACAGACAGGGCAGGCTGCTCAAAGTTTTCAGAGGAGTCGAAGCATGTTGGCACCCATCAGAGGAGAATTCAGGAGGCGAAGTGTGTGAATCACATCTCTCACTCAGAGATGAAAACTTTCATCTCATCGAGATTCCTGACCCTGTTCATCAGCTTGATACCCTGTGATCCTTCTGCGACTGCCGCTTCCTCGCCTCTGGAAGTGGCGTGAGCTCAGCTGTGTTTTTGGGCGGGGCTCCCTTCCTGTCCCGCTGTGCACCCGCTGTGGGTCGAGGCAGAGTTCACACACAGAACAGAAGGAGGCTCCTCACCAGCCGCAGGGCTGAATAACACTGAGTCGAGTGTTTCCCTGACAGTACAGATACTGAAGCTTTACTCTCTGCCGTCCTCTGGGTGTGTTTAGCACAGGGGTCACTGCCAGAGGGGGAGGAGAGAGGAAGCGGATTTCATATGAAGTGAGTGTGTGCAGTTAAGAAAACTCTACAGGTCATTTCCCCTGTAAGTCCGTTCCACTCGCTTTTAAAAATCTCCTACTCGCTGAGAGTGTGCCAAGTGCACGCGCTCAGAAGCAGCCGAGACGTCCACACACATAGTAGCTCCCTCGGGAGCGATGATGCCAACGGGCACGCTGTGAAAAATGCCATCTGATCTAGGATCTTACCTTGGCGCTAAAGCACACACTGTGTACTACTGTCTGTCGGTATTTGGTCAGTGGGAGTTTGAGAGGCAGCAGATATATACTCACAGGCATACGCTTTCATACATATTCATACAAACACACACAAGATGAGCTGTGTCAATTTCAATATGAATCTGAAATGGTAATGTGGCTCAGAGGAGATCAGAAGAAAAAGTGTTCCACATTCACTTAACGTTACTAAAACATCCAGTCTATTGGGTTTGGGCCTTGGGGTTTCGAGATTTGTCATGTTTTAAAATGTATGAGGTGACATGATTGGAATTGGCGGTCTTTAAATTCAGCAGTTTAAGCTGAACTCAGAAGAGCTGTGTTTCCTGGGTGTATTTATGTTAATGTGACAGTGTGTGTGCGTGTGTGTGTGTTGAGTTCCCCTACTGTGTATTTTCTTTAGACTGTACAAAAGCCTTATTATCCCATATCAACAATTGTTTTCCCTCAAATCGCATAAAATTAGGTATTGTAGCAGGTGAGTGAAATCTCATCCTTTGTCAGAAATATATTGTCTGCAGACACGTTGTACAACACTGCTGACTGACACCAGGCTAATAATATTCACAATGACGCACGAGAAACACAGGACAGCTGTGGGATCCCAGAACATGAGGTGAAGACGCTCATATGGTGCTCAGAGGATCAGTGCGGGACCGTGGACAACAACCACCTTCCTGAGAGGGCGTGACGAGACTAAGGATGGGATCAGTCAAATTCAAATGGCTCCACTGGACCCACTGCAGCTCCAACCAAATTTAGGTAGCATTACTACACTACGGGTAACACTACAGGAACATGGATTGCACTCTACACTATAGAGCTACAATATTATGGTAGTGCTGTCCTTCAAATGGGGCACCTGGGCCATGGATAGAACCAGCCCAATTCAAATAAATGTAGAGAGTCTTGGACAGAACCAGCCTCATCAAATTGCTCTGCAGGACCATGGACAGCACCAGTAAACTCCAAATACCTCTGCAGGACCAAGGACAGCACCATTCTGACTGAAATAGCTCTGCAGGACCAGGGACAGCACCAGTCTAGTTCAAATTGCACTGCAGGGCCATGGACAGACCCGTAAAATCCAAATAGCTCTGCAGGACCATGGACAGCAGCAGCTGGAGGAACAGACACAGTAAGTGTCTTCAGCGTGTCTGTAATCATTTCAGCTGCTGCTTGTAGCTGGAATATTAGTGAGTAAGGCCTGGTGCTGTAGTGCTGCATGGGGATTACTCTAGGCCTAGCTGCAGATCTGAGATCAGCTCTCTCCCGACCCCAGCCATCACACCTGACAGTATTACTGTGTCTGATCTAACCTGGCTCTCCAGATACCGTGCAGAGGTGCTGATCTGTGTTTTCCCTGGGCGACATCTGAGATACAGCTGGGGGGGCACAGTGGCACAGTGGTTAGCACTGCCACTTCACTGTAAAATGGTTGTTGATCTTTGAATCCAAACACATGCACATCAGGCTAATTGGAGGTATGAGAGTGTGAATGAATGGTGTGTGTCCCCTGCGACAGGTTCCTGAGCCCAAGGTCAGCAGGGATAGGCTCCAGCTCCGCCCACGACCCTATAATGAATAATGGATGATCACAGCCGACACTTATTTAACTCTTTAAATCTCACAATTTTGATTTTGCTTTATTGATGTTCCTTAATGAAAAGCTTTTAAGAGACAAACTGTATGGCTGAGATGCAAAGAAAAGGCCTCACTTGAAAGACAATATCATCTACATCAGGTTGAGCCGGATTTTTTTCTCTGGCGATCCGGTGGGTCCTGTCAGGTAAAATGGCTCACAGTTGAATGGTGATCCGTTGGGTCCTGTCCGGTGAAATGGCTCACAGTTGAATGGCGATCCGGTGGGTCCTGTCAGGTAAAATGGCTCACAGTTGAATGGTGATCCGGTGGGTCCTGTCTGGTGAAATGGCTCACAGTTGAATGGTGATCCGGTGGGTCCTGTCAGGTAAAATGGCTCACAGTTGAATGGTGATCCGGTGGGTCCTGTCCGGTGAAATGGCTCACAGTTGAATGGCGGGGTTTGTCTGCTCAGGACCACAGTAGGTTTGAGGGTCTCGCTCAGTTTCTGCTCTTATTGTAGCTCAAGTAAGGCTTGAACTAACAACCATCTGGATCCCAAACAGAGTCTTCAGCTCTGAAGCTGTTATTAAACTCATAACTCAAGCAGCTCATTTCACTCCATAGTTCTACCTCTTGAGGTATTTGAAAATTGAGGTGATTGGAAGGAAAAATAGTGGAAATTTGATTAAACTGGATCCCTGCGCATCTCACTGTTCTCCATTACTGTCTGGATCAAGCAGGTTTGGCGAGACCTCATTTTCGAGTCTCTCCTCTGATGTCTTGTGGAATGGTACTGCTGATATGACCTTGAATCCTCCAGTGTCTGGTCTTCACTAATATTGGTTACATAAAACCACCCCAACAACACGCACCATCAGTCTCTGTCTCTCACTTTCTCATCCGTCTTCTTTTTAAGCAAATGGAAATATGCTTTAATTTGCTACACTCTAAAATGGCTGGTTTATCCTAAAAGCTGAGACACCTTTCAATTGTGGTGTTTATTCTGATGCAAAACAATGCAGTATTATGATTATGGCAAAGGAAAAACTGGGCTTTTCAGAAAATGAGTAATATCGACGCTAAAATTTGTATTCCAATGCCTCTTGCTGACTAGATTTACTCAATGCAAAAAGGGAATCTCACACGGTAAAATGGCTTTTCTAACACTGGTGAGAGGTTACTGGGGTCCTGCTTATATTGGGCTCAAGAGGGCTGTGTGTGTGTGTGTTTGTGTGAGCGCGTGCGTGTGTGTGTGTGTTTGTGTGTGAGCGCGGGCGTGGGTGTGTGTGCGTGCGTGCGTGTGTGTGTGTGTGTGCGTGCGTGCATGCGTGCGTGTGCGCGTGCATTTGCGCGCGTGTGTGTGTGTGTGTGTGCGCGTGTGTGTATGTGCGTGTGTGTGTGTGAAGAGAGTCTGTAACAGCGGATGTTGTGTTTTTGCCACCTACTTGCATGATTCTCCAGTATGACCATATAACTGAGGTAAAATATTGCCAATTTTCAATAAATTGCTAATATTTTTCTCTTTATTGTCTCAAGGATGGTTCACTGAACATAATGCTTTTGCTGAATCAAACTGCTTCTGCACAATTATTGGACATGATGCATTTACAGAACTGAGCAAAGGTTGAAGGCACATTAAACACAATTTTTTGAGCTCAAAATGCTTCTAAAAATCATTTAAAGTTTTTGAAATATTGAAAAAATTACTTCAGGGGCTTTGAACTGTGAACAATTAAATCAATATTTTGTGATTTGGGACACTGCCCTGCAGGTTGTAGTTTTATAAGATCATTGGCTGTTTGTGAGTGTATTGGAGAATATGCCTCAATTCCTCTGCAGGATTTCAGTCTCCCCAGGTCTGCCAATGCAGCCTTAATGATGTTGAGATCAAGGCTGTCATGTCACATTAGTTCTGTCAACCGTATTTACTGCAATCTGTAAGATTTTTTTTTTATTTGATAATCATTCAATGCTTCCTCAATGCTGTCTTCAGTGCCATTAGCATGGAACACAAAAATAAACATCCAACATCAAATTTGAAAAAAAAAAAAAACTCTGTTGTCTCAGACATCAGCGCAGTACTATCTGTTTATCGGTGAAAATGGTAGTTTCCTTGATCCTGCTTTGAAGTGCTGTAACATTAAAATGTTATTGCACTTGGCACTGGTACATTCAGATCCGCATGATTGTATTGAAACGTACTGTCCAACCTTTCAAGACGTGCATCAGTCTCGCTGACTGCTGATATCAAAAAGGAGTCATGGCTCCATACCTGCTAGTGGACTAAGAATCATTAAAAACGCAACAGCATAAACTTTAGACTTGATGAAAAGGACAAAAAGGCCCATTTAAATGTACCTGATGTCAGAATACGGTCATTTGTTACCATGACATTGTTTCTGAAGTCAGGCTTGGTCATGTTTTAAAATTTTTGCACTTTTTGCACCTCAGAACATTTCATGGGAATTTCATTAATGTCGAATATTGCTTGGGAATGTCTTTTACACCAGCGGATGTATAATTGAATTGAGGTAATATAGCAGCCGTGGATTTCTGAAGCGAATAGAAATGTGTGTCCTTGTTTCCTCAGTGGGTAGGTGATGTCTCCGGCTGCATAAATGACCCAGTGTGTCGGAGGTCATGACCTTTCTGTGTTTCTTCAGCACTGTGCTGTTCTACATGTTTATCTGGTGCCCAGAGGTCATTGCTGGGGGATTAAATGAATAACATTATTTTTTCAGACACAAAAATCCATTGGCCAAAGCCAAATCTTTTTAGACTATTATTTGAAGAATTTTGTTAGTTAGTTTGAATCCCTGGATTGCTTCTGCGTTTGTGTTGCCTTCATTGCATTGAAACATTTTTGTTTTCCTCCTGTGGAAAAATTTCTATCCAACTTCACAGATATAAAGTCTGTACGCAGATGTAATATGTTTGAATAAATCTCCACAGTGGTGCAAAGTACATTTGAGAAGGTGTTATATAACTTCAGCAGATATACTAGAAATATATTTTTGAAGGTTTTTTTGTACCATGAAAACTTTTTGTCAAATGATTGTGTTGATCTTTACCCCCTAAAATGTGAACGCCCCCGGTACCGGCGGTCGTTATGCATGATAAACACAGCATGTTTCCTAATCGCAGCATCGTCATGCAGCTCATCCACTTTACATGAAAAAACTCGGCAAAAAGCTCATGTTGACCATTTTACCTCAACCAAACACAGTTCAAGCACCAAGTAAATAACGCTGAGTCACTAGCATTTTTAATGATACCTCAAATGAAAGAGGAAAGTCTACAGAATCCAAATATGTCAGCCTTGTCATTTTAAACTGACACCACAGACTTAAACAGATTCGTTGCAGAGATATAGTCATTTCATTTTGGGCATGTCACTTTCAAGCCAGAGACTCAGGGCTGAAGGGGTTAAACAGATATGACCAGTACTGCCCAACCTTCCCCCTGACCCAGTCAGAGCATCTCCAGGAGTCGGTGTTAAAGCGCTGCGAGAGCACTGTTGTTGTGTAACAGTGTGTTTCAGAACTACAGTGCTGTTTGTCTCCCTAAAACTAAGACGTCTTGACAGCTGGAAGGGAGGTGAGTTTAATTGTCTATGATGTTTTCCCCTTGACATCTTGTTTAACGAATAATTTGACAGGACAAGTGTAATGTGCATCGATGAAAAATATTTAATTACTGGGAACACATTCAGATAAAAGACCGACTAAATGAATCACCTGCAGACTTGGTGAACTAAACTGCAAATCTGTGCTTGAAAATCGTCATGTAGTCGTGTATGAGAGGGAGTGTAAGGCTGAGAGTGAGTGAGCAAAAGTGTGAGACCGATGGGGTTAGTGTGTGCGAGAGTGAGGGTGAGTTAGTGAGTGAATGAGTATGGGAGTGAGAGAGTGTGAGAGTGAGTCGGTGAGTGTGAAGGTGAGTGAGTGATTATGGGAATGAATGAGTGAGTCAGTCAGTGAGTGATTATGGGAATGAGTGAGTGAGTCAGTGAGTGATTATGGGAGTGAGTGAGTGAGTGAGTGAGTGAGTGTGCATGTATGTTCATATCTAATTGTGACTGCTGCTCTTGCCACAGGCTCTGATAACAGGATATGACTCCTCCTTGAACTCATGAGTGTGATACAGGGGGTAGAAGCCATGTTTGAGTTAAACTCATGAGTGTGATTCAGAGGGTAGAAGCTGTGCTTGAGTTAAACTCATGAGTGTGATTCAGGGGGTAGTAGCTGTGTTTGAGTTTAACTCATGAGTGTGATTTAGGGGGTAGAAGCCATGTTTGAGTTTAACTCATGAATGTGATTCAGGGGGTAGTAACCGTGTTTGAGTTTAACTCATGAGTGTGATTCAGGGGGTAGTAGCTGTGTTTGAGTTTAACTCATGAGTGTGATTCAGGGGGTAGAAGCCGTGTTTGAGTTTAACTCATGAGTGTGATTAGGGGGGTAGAAGCTGTGTTTGAGTTTAACTCATGAGTGTGATTCAGGGGGTAGAAGCCGTGTTTGAGTTTCACTCATGAGTGTGATACAGGGGGTAGAAGCCTTGTTTGAGTTTAACTCATGAGTGTGATACAGGGTGTAGAAGCTGTGTTTGAGTTTAACTCATGAGTGTGATACGGGGGGTAGAAGCCATGTTTGAGTTTCACTCATGAGTGTAATTCAGGGGGTAGTAACCGTGTTTGAGTTTAACTCATGAGTGTGATACAGGGGGTAGAAGCTGTGTTTGAGTTTAACTCATGAATGTGATTAGGGGGGTAGAAGCCGTGTTTGAGTTTCACTCATGAGTGTGATTCAGGGGGTAGTAGCTGTGTTTGAGTTTAACTCATGAATGTGATTAGGGGGGTAGTAGCCGTGTTTGAGTTTAACTCATGAGTGTGATTCAGGGGGTAGTAACCGTGTTTGAGTTTAACTCATGAGTGTGATACAGGGGGTAGAAGCCGTGTATGAGTTTAACTCATGAGTGTGATACAGGGGGTAGAAGCCGTGTTTGAGTGTAACTCATGAGTGTGATACAGGGGGTAGAAGCCGTGTTTGAGTGTAACTCATGAGTGTGATACAGGGGGTAGAAGCTGTGTTTGAGTGTAACTCATGAATGTCATTCAGGGGGTAGAAGCTGTGTTTGAGTTTAACTCATGAGTGTGATACAGGGGGTAGAAGCCGTGTTTGAGTTTAACTCATGAGTGTGATACAGGGTGTAGAAGCCGTGTTTGAGTTTAACTCATGAGTGTGATACAGGGGGTAGAAGCCGTGTTTGAGTTTAACTCATGAGTGTGATACAGGGTGTAGAAGCCGTGTTTGAGTTTAACTCATGAATGTGATTAGGGGGGTAGAAGCCGTGTTTGAGTTTCACTCATGAGTGTGATTCAGGGGGTAGTAGCTGTGTTTGAGTTTAACTCATGAATGTGATTAGGGGGGTAGAAGCCGTGTTTGAGTTTAACTCATGAGTGTGATTCAGGGGGTAGTAGCTGTGTTTGAGTTTAACTCATGAATGTGATTAGGGGGGGAGAAGCCGTGTTTGAGTTTCACTCATGAGTGTGATTCAGGGGGTAGTAGCTGTGTTTGAGTTTAACTCATGAATGTGATTAGGGGGGTAGAAGCCGTGTTTGAGTTTCACTCATGAGTGTGATTCAGGGGGTAGTAACCGTGTTTGAGTTTAACTCATGAGTGTGATTCGGGGGGTAGAGGCCGTGTTTGAGTTTAACTCATGAGTGTGATACAGGGGGTAGAAGCTGTGTTTGAGTTTAACTCATGAGTGTGATATAGGGGGTAGAAGCTGTGTTTGAGTTTAACTCATGAGTGTGATACAGGGGGTAGAAGCTGTGTTTGAGTTTAACTCATGAGTTTCAAACAGAGAGTAGAAGCTGTGTTTGAGTTTAACTCATGAGTGTGATACGGGGGGTAGAAGCTGTGTTTGAGTTTAACTCATGGGTGTGATTCGGGGGGTAGAAGCTGTGTTTGAGTTTAACTCATGAGTGTGATACAGGGGGTAGAAGCCGTGTTTGAGTTTAACTCATGAGTGTGATACAGGGTGTAGAAGCCGTGTTTGAGTTTAACTCATGAGTGTGATACAGGGTGTAGAAGCCGTGTTTGAGTTTAACTCATGAGTGTGATACAGGGGGTAGAAGCTGTGTTTGAGTTTAACTCATGAGTGTGATACAGGGGGTAGAAGCCGTGTTTGAGTGTAACTCATGAGTGTGATACAGGGGGTAGAAGCTGTGTTTGAGTTTAACTCATGAGTGTGATACAGGGGGTAGAAGCCGTGTTTGAGTGTAACTCATGAGTGTGATACAGGGGGTAGAAGCCGTGTTTGAGTTTAACTCATGAGTGTGATACAGGGGGTAGAAGCTGTGTTTGAGTTTAACTCATGAGTGTGATACAGGGGGTAGAAGCCGTGTTTGAGTTCAACTCATGAGTGTGATACAGGGGGTAGAAGCCGTGTTTGAGTGTAACTCATGAGTGTGATACAGGGGGTAGAAGCCGTGTTTGAGTGTAACTCATGAGTGTGATACAGGGGGTAGAAGCCGTGTTTGAGTGTAACTCATGAGTGTGATACAGGGGGTAGAAGCTGTGTTTGAGTTTAACTCATGAGTGTGATACAGGGGGTAGAAGCCGTGTTTGAGTTCAACTCATGAGTGTGATACAGGGGGTAGAAGCCGTGTTTGAGTGTAACTCATGAGTGTGATACAGGGGGTAGAAGCCGTGTTTGAGTGTAACTCATGAGTGTGATACAGGGGGTAGAAGCCGTGTTTGAGTGTAACTCATGAGTGTGATACAGGGGGTAGAAGCTGTGTTTGAGTTTAACTCATGAGTGTGATACAGGGGGTAGAAGCCGTGTTTGAGTGTAACTCATGAGTGTGATACAGGGGGTAGAAGCTGTGTTTGAGTTTAACTCATGAGTGTGATACAGGGGGTAGAAGCCGTGTTTGAGTTTAACTCATGAGTGTGATACAGGGTGTAGAAGCCGTGTTTGAGTTTAACTCATGAGTGTGATACAGGGGGTAGAAGCCGTGTTTGAGTGTAACTCATGAGTGTGATACAGGGGGTAGAAGCCGTGTTTGAGTGTAACTCATGAGTGTGATACAGGGGGTAGAAGCTGTGTTTGAGTGTAACTCATGAATGTCATTCAGGGGGTAGAAGCTGTGTTTGAGTTTAACTCATGAGTGTGATACAGGGGGTAGAAGCCGTGTTTGAGTTTAACTCATGAGTGTGATACAGGGTGTAGAAGCCGTGTTTGAGTTTAACTCATGAGTGTGATACAGGGGGTAGAAGCCGTGTTTGAGTTTAACTCATGAGTGTGATACAGGGTGTAGAAGCCGTGTTTGAGTTTAACTCATGAGTGTGATACAGGGTGTAGAAGCCGTGTTTGAGTTTAACTCATGAGTGTGATACAGGGTGTAGAAGCTGTGTTTGAGTTTAACTCATGAGTGTGATACAGGGTGTAGAAGCCGTGTTTGAGTTTAACTCATGAGTGTGATACAGGGGGTAGAAGCCGTGTTTGAGTGTAACTCATGAGTGTGATACAGGGGGTAGAAGCTGTGTTTGAGTTTAACTCATGAGTGTGATACAGGGGGTAGAAGCCGTGTTTGAGTTTAACTCATGAGTGTGATACAGGGTGTAGAAGCCGTGTTTGAGTTTAACTCATGAGTGTGATACAGGGGGTAGAAGCCGTGTTTGAGTGTAACTCATGAGTGTGATACAGGGGGTAGAAGCTGTGTTTGAGTTTAACTCATGAGTGTGATACAGGGGGTAGAAGCCGTGTTTGAGTTTAACTCATGAGTGTGATACAGGGTGTAGAAGCCGTGTTTGAGTTTAACTCATGAGTGTGATACAGGGGGTAGAAGCCGTGTTTGAGTTTAACTCATGAGTGTGATACAGGGTGTAGAAGCCGTGTTTGAGTTTAACTCATGAGTGTGATACAGGGTGTAGAAGCCGTGTTTGAGTTTAACTCATGAGTGTGATACAGGGTGTAGAAGCTGTGTTTGAGTTTAACTCATGAGTGTGATACAGGGTGTAGAAGCTGTGTTTGAGTTTTACTCATGAGTGTGATACAGGGGGTAGTAGCTGTGTTTGAGTTTAACTCATGAGTGTGATACAGGGGGTAGAAGCTGTGTTTGAGTTGAATTTATGAGTGTGATGCAGGGGGTAGAAGTTGTGTTTGAGTTTATCTCATGGGTGTGATACAGGGGGTAGAAGCTGTGTTTGAGTTTAACTCATGAGTGTGATATGGGGGGTAGAAGCTGTGTTTGAGTTTAAGTCATGAGTGTGATACAGGGGGTAGAAGCTGTGTTTGAGTTTAACTCATGAGTGTGATACAGGGTGTAGAAGCTGTGTTTGAGTTTAACTCATGAGTGTGATACAGGGTGTAGAAGCTGTGTTTGAGTTTTACTCATGAGTGTGATACAGGGGGTAGTAGCTGTGTTTGAGTTTAACTCATGAGTGTGATACAGGGGGTAGAAGCTGTGTTTGAGTTGAATTTATGAGTGTGATACAGGGGGTAGAAGCTGTGTTTGAGTTTAACTCATGAGTGTGATACAGGGGGTAGAAGCTGTGTTTGAGTTTAACTCAAGAGTGTGATATGGGGGGTAGAAGCTGTGTTTGAGTTTAACTCATGAATGTGAAACAGGGGGTAGAAGCCGTGTTTGAGTTTAACTCATGAGTGTGATACAGGGTGTAGAAGCTGTGTTTGAGTTTAACTCATGAGTGTGATACAGGGGGTAGGAGCCGTGTTTGAGTGTAACTCATGAGTGTGATACAGGGTGTAGAAGCTGTGTTTGAGTTAAACTCATGAGTGTGATACGGGGGGTAGAAGCCGTGTTTGAGTTTAACTCATGAGTGTGATACAGGGGGTAGAAGCTGTGTTTGAGTTTAACTCATGAGTGTGATTCAGGGGGTAGAAGCCGTGTTTGAGTGTAACTCATGAGTGTGATACAGGGGGTAGAAGCCGTGTATGAGTTTAACTCATGAGTGTGATACAGGGGGTAGAAGCCGTGTTTGAGTTTAACTCATGAGTGTGATACAGGGGGTAGAAGCCGTGTATGAGTTTAACTCATGAGTGTGATACAGGGTGTAGAAGCTGTGTTTGAGTTTAACTCATGAGTGTGATACAGGGGGTAGAAGCTGTGTTTGAGTTTAACTCATGAGTGTGATACAGGGGGTAGAAGCTGTGTTTGAGTTTAACTTATGAGTGTGATACAGGGGGTAGATGCCGTGTTTGAGTGTAACTCATGAGTGTGATACAGGGGGTAGAAGCTGTGTTTGAGTTTAACTTATGAGTGTGATACAGGGGGTAGAAGCTGTGTTTGAGTTTAACTCATGAGTGTGATACAGGGGGTAGAAGCTGTGTTTCAGTTTAACTCATGAGTGTGATACAGGGGGTAGATGCCGTAGTTGAGTTATGTCCTACACAGAAGCTCAGGACTGTATTTCACCCTCCTGTCAGGCCCACAGAAATGAAGCTGACGGAGACTTGTTCTCATTTGTCTCCAGTCCCCCTGAAACACAGGCATGAAATATGAATGAGCCTCTGGACATATTTAATTTTGACTGTGAAACACTCCCTTCCTCTGTGGTGATGTATTTTAGTTTTATGTTGCTCTGAAAGTGACTGGTTCAGGAGTTTTTCCCTGTTATGTGAAATGTGTCCCTGTGCTGTATAAGCTGCTGGGGGTTTCAGTGACGGGGGCGGATGGGGGGGCTCGGCGGGGCTCGGAGGGGCTTTAGGGAGCTGAGCCCATCTCTGCCGAACCCCCTCCAGCGTGTCTTTCTCTGTAATCAAGTCCATCGCTGCCTCTCCGTCCTCTCCGATCTCCCCAGCTCCCATCATGCAGTTCTTTGTGCTCTTGTTGTACTCATGGGTGTGAGTCGGTGGGGAACCTGCCGCTGAGGAGAGATGGGTAATGACTTCCTGTCACTGAGCAGCAGGGAGGGGACTTAAGCTCCGGAAGAGGGGAGGAGGGAGCAGCCCTGCACTCTGATCTATTGGACACATTCAGAGTTAACGAGAGAGTGGATTCGCTGTCGATGCTGACCCCCTCCCACCCCTGCCAGTGGTTGGGTGGAGGTATGGGGGGGCGGGGGCTGGATTTAAAAAATTGAAAAAAATTGGTGGAAGACTTAAGTATCAGAAAACAGAAGATTGCAAAAGAAAAATCTAAATCAACAAATTGTGATAACGGTGCATTAAAGAAATTTACTGATGATTAAATGTAAAGAAAAAAACAATGTAAAAAAATATACGTGGATATACACTGCCCGGCCAAAGAAACAGTCGCACGCTCAGGTATTTAGTTGAGACCCCTGAAGCTTTGATTACAGTGCATATTTGGCTTGTCATTGTTTTGACAACTATATGCAATCCCAGGACATTTATTTTTGATCAGAAATGCCATAATTTTTGGCTGAGATCTTGTTTTCTCGACATGATGGTTGAGCCACTCGGTGGATTGATCTTGGTAGTGATAATAGCTGGAGACACAAAATAAATAAATAAATGGAGCGGAGACAGACGTAGACAGAGGGGACTAATATTATTTATGAAATGATAGTGATTATTACTCTTATATTCTTTCCAGCCTACAGTTTCCCCTGCCCTATAAAAAATCCTGGGGTATATGGGTGTCTGTGGCTGTAGTCAGACCTGATCCTGCTTAAGGATGTTTTGTTCAAATTTATGTTTGTTTGTGAATTCAGTCACAGATTGCCAAACTTTAAGATTATATGAAGTAAAAATAAATTTGTGTCGATCATTTTCAATGTCAAGATTTATTCACTGCAAAGTGCTTTTCTGAAAGCCGAGGGTGTAAACACACACACACGGAGCAGTGCATCATGCAGCTTGGGATGTGGGTTATAGCAGAATGTGGATGTGTGTTTCAGCACATTGTGTTTTCATATAACCGCAGCAAATGGACAAACCATCTTTAAAAAATGTTTGGCAGTATTTCTCCAGAATTTTTTTGTTCCCTAAACCGTCTTTCATCCTGAAGATTGTAAACATCAGACAGTAGAGCTGCTCCCAGTTCAGTGAAAGCTGGGTTTTTGGAAAAAAAAACCTTGCTGTGACTTACTGGTTGCAGAGGTGTTCGGTGGTTTTTTTTAGCCCACCGGTCCTACGGGCTGATAAGCTGTTGTTGTGGTCCATCGTCTTTAACATTTTTTATTTCTTTTTTTGGCCTGATGAATTTTCGTGTAAATTTGCGATAGCATGATACTAGACCATATCTCTGTCCGTTTTATGGGCCCTTGAAATTTTGGCTCCAATGTGAAAGATAAGACTGAGAAATTAAAAAAATAATTTCTCAAAAACAGCATGATAAAATTTTTTCTAAATCATGCAATCATCTTACCTTGGTACCGTCAATGTACAGTGCGAGTGCCACTTTGATTGAATAGCCGGAAGTGGGTCGATTGGGGGGGCTGTACTTCAAAGATCAAACTTCACATTGTGAAATTTCAATGACTTCTATCACCAAAACTATTACAGATAGGGCTTAGGTTTGTATTGCCGGTATATAGGAAGTCCTGTATGAAGTTTCATTGGGTGACCGTGAACTTGACATTCAGTGACCTTGAACGGCCAAACTATACCATGAAATTTCATATATTGACGTTAACATTGACCTTTGAAGGTCTAACTTGACCTAAAGAAAATTCAATGACTTCTATCACTGAAAAGGTCACAGATGGAGCCAAGGTTTGTGTGACTGACATAGGAAGTCACATATGAACTTTCATTTGGTGACATTCAACTTGACTGTCAGTGACCTTTTGAGGGTCAAACTCCACAGTGAAACTACAATAAATTGTACCACCAAAATGGTCACAGATTGAGCCATGGTTTGTATTGAGACATTTAGAAAGTCATATATGAAGTCCACATGCTGACCACAACATGACATTCTGTGACCTTTAAAGTTCACAGTTGTTATATTGAATTTTCAATTACTTGTATCGCCAGTAGTTGCTTCAGAGCTTAGGATTGTATGACAGAGGGAAATGCAAGTGAACTTCTATTTAGTGACCTTGACATTGATTTTCATTGATTCCAATGTCACAGTTTTCATGAAATTTTCACACCTTGTATCATAACTGTAAGGTCAGGACCCTTAATCCTATTTGTATCAATTTATTTTTTTACGTACATTTTACAGCCTTTCAGTCATGTCTCATCCCCCTAGTGACATCATCAGAGGGAGATCTGCTGCCCTTACAATGGAAAACTTTCTCAGCTGGAGACAGAGGTGGCTCCCTGACACCAACAGCCGAGACACTCACATGTTCCAGTCGGTTACCCTGCCGCTCCAGCAGAAAACTAGAGAGCAGGTTGCTGTTGTTTCCTTGTCTTATTTTCAATCTTGACAGCCTGATCCACTGGAACATCAGCCTGTGAGTTTTTCGCCGCTCACTGCTGTTCCAAAATTTAGAAATCCATCCATCACATCCAGTGTCATGAGTCGGGGAAAGGATTTGCGCAGGACCTTTGAAATCCTCGCAGTAATGCGCAGGGCTGCTCAGCATTGCAGATTTGAATGCAGGTTTTGTGGATCCAGACGTGTGGGGATGGTGTTGACATCTCCTTGGCTCAAGTCGTCAAGCCGGGACAGTTGTCAGTTTAACCGATACGGAGGCTGTTCAGTGATTTTCGCTTTGAAGCAGCAGAGATGTGATCAGTCCTGTGGCCCCACAGGATGTATTCAGGTAGTAAGCGATACCCAGTTCTGTCTGTTACAGCCCTGCTTTCCCGGCTCCAGGCTTCCGTTTTGAGCAGCAGGGCCTTGGTGTTTGTGCAAGTCTTCAGCACCAGCTGTGTCCTGACAGACAGCTGAGGCCCTTCATCAGGAGGGTCAGTGATAACCAGAGCCGTCAGAGAGGCCTCATGAGGCGCTGGAGGTTCATGAGCTAAAGGAAACAATAAAAACTCTGGAAACAGAATCTTTAACAAGTCTTTCAGTCTTATTATGACACTTGACTTGACAAGTGATTTTTTTTTCAATATTATCTCACCTCATTGCCAAATTTTGTCATAAGGGTAGTAATAATACGTAATAATATAAGTCTTAATACGACATTGAAATGTTTGGTAAGATGAAGTTATTAGTCTTTTTTGCCATTGAATCACACAACACATGAATGAGAATCAGGAAAGACAGGGACTCTGCATTATAGGTGTGAAGTGTCTCCATCTGTTGATGCCCAGACTCTAACAAGCACAGACTGACATGAAGACATTTTCCACCCAACATCACCACATACACCTTATCTGCCCCCTAAAAGAACAATAATCCACATTTTCCCACAAGTGATGCTACTGGTGGAACCTACTGCTAGTGAGTCAGTAACGTTATCATATGGCTGAATTTGTTTGAAAGTTGCACGTTTTGTCGGGGGGAAGAATCATGCTAAAACAGAAATGCCACTTCACCTTCGTGAGCAGGACTGTCTGCAGATTCTGCACACATCCAAGGCAGAGCTGCTTGCAGGCTTCAACCGATTTACACTCCGAAACACATGCAGCCCAAAAGCGATAATTCATAACGTGCAGGTATGTGAGTGGAGGCCGTGTGTCAGAGTCCAGTCGGTCTTGGGCAGTCAAGTCTTATGGATCTACATTGTCTATTGTGCTTGGCTTGTCTACATAGAGTTGGTTCACATTGCAGTTCAGTTTATATCTCTCTTTATTCCCATCACCACCTCGTCCCGACTCGATCAGAATCATCGAATCAAAACATTTTCAGCCAAACAACAACAAAAGGTAAGTAGCTTAACCTCAAGGGAGGCACAGGAACTGAAAACGTTCCTGAGAAGGTCGCGTCCTCTTCCCAACCGGTGAAGTGGCTTCATCTACCTTCACGTTCCCTATTATTGGTCCTGAATGCCAGGTTTTCCTGCCGCCAATCTCACGGGCATGAACTTCAGGAGCGCTGCTTCTGGCTTTCTGTTCATGTTGGCGACTGCATTCATTTTACATACTGAATGTGAAGGAATGCAGGGAAAATGATAATCGATGCCCACTTTTAATGGTGCGTCTGCGTTAAAGACGAGTGAGTGCTGAACCAACCCTTAAACTGTCATTACAGTCTGTATTACAATCCAGAGACTCTGTTCGTCATGCAGTCCTGTCTCCAGGGTAACTGTCAAAGCAGCCGTGAACTGTTAGCCTACCTGTCAGGAAGCAGTGACACTAATTATCTTCCAGTAGTTTGGGTTTAGTTTCATATGCTCTGACTTCCTAATAGATCCGCTGAAGCCGCTGCTAGCGTTCTCGGTGAGATTTAGCATTCAGATATTGCAGGCCTGTTAGCCTCTCGAATGCTGAAACTCTTGCTGCTCGTCACTCCTCATCACCAGACAGCATCTCAGATGTCTCAGGAGCGCCTCCTCATCCCTCTGGCTGTCTATGCAAATGTTCAAAATTCAAGCCACACTTCTCCGCTCCATCAAAACTAGACTTCTTTTGCATGCAAGGCTGCTCCTATTTTAGGATTCCGTTAAATTAAATTCGTTTAATTTGTTTTGCGGGGCAGTCAACCATGGGACCCTCCTCGTGGGAAGACTGTAAACCCAACACTTACCCTTCAATAACCCAGCGCTAACCCAACTATGGAAATTAGCTAATAGGTTGAGGGTATCTGCGTGCGTTCCCCCTCAACATTGTTGCAAAAAAGATCTATTCAAAAGAGTTATTAATTATTAATTTAAGAAGTCAAATTTCAATAGAAGCATATCATTTAGCTTTAGACTTAATTTTTGGAAGAATCCAGTACTTTTGTACTGCTCTCAGAACAGTGTAAGCTGGTACCACAGCATGTCACACTGGCCAAAATGCACACGTCTCACCAGCTGACTGGATATCTGCAGTAACTCAGAGTGCGTAAGGTGTCACTTCTGCAGGTGTATCTGATACAGGGACTCAGGGACTCAGGAAGGCCAACAATTGCTATCTCTGTTCTTAACATTAACTTAACACCATACACCGAGGAGACTGATTTGATGACAGAGGTCAACGGCTCCAATACTCCATGATACAATCAACTTAAATATTATCCTTCCTTGTGCAGCATGGGGGGGACTCCACATTATATATTAACAGAGAGAGTCGCACAATTTTCAATTATTAGCCAGTTTGGTCACGTAAAGTCAGTTACAATCTAAATTAAACATTTGTCATAACACTTAAAATGTATTTCTAAAATTGAGAAATACAATTACACCAAATTTAAAAAATCAAAATAGATCACATGCATACCTGGCAACAAGCTACACATGAGGCGTCATACGAGAGTCTGGCTGCAGAATTCAACTTAGGGTTTGTTTCCTCACTTTAAGTGCACGAACCAGCCATATTATCTTTTTGTTTTTTAATCAATTAATTAATTTAAAATTGACATCTCCAATCCCACCTTAATCTGGAAGAATTAAAGAACGATGTCCACAAGCTTGCTCGTATGCGACCCCATGTTGCCATCTCTGGAGAGCGAGACAGCTCACGGCTCTCCTCGAAAGCATGCGTCTGTCAGCCATTGGCTCTTTTTACTATCAAAGCTCGAAACTTTGCAAGCTCAGAACGAGGGCAGAGGATACTCGAACATGTGCTAGGTTAGATTTAACTGACGAGCACCCAGCTGGCCAACAGGAGGCGCTAGAGCAAACAATGCTGCAATTGTATCATACTAAACTGCCAGTCCCTCCCAATTTATTTCCCTGCAGCGCAAAGCCAATTGTGCGCTGCTCCAGAAAGGCCACCAGCACTGCTATGACCGGGGATCAAACCCGGGTCATGATGGTCACTACTGCTCTGCAATGCGGCGCGTTAGTGGGCTAACCCGGTAGCCCAAGGTGTTTGATCCTTTAATCATAAAGCCATATATGAACAATGTAAAATTTTGAGCCACAGCTCCCAAGCCCGCATGAGGTGGGTGCTGATCGAAGTGTCGGGCCGTGTTGCCTCCCTGGAGGTAGATCTCCACACTGGTGCAGTTTACTGCCAGGTTCTCAGTTGTATATTGTTATGAATTGAAAATCACAACAAGGAAAACCAGTAATGACAACTTAAACAAATTTATTTACTGATATTCGGAAATATTTCTTCATTTACAACAGCTTGCCTGACCATATTGTTGAGGCAGAGACCTTGGGGGTTTTCAAGAGCAGGCTTGACTTAAAGCTAGATACCATTGAGTCAGTGAGTATCTGAAGTGATATATTCACAATAGTATACTGGTGAGCGTAGTTGGGCTGAACGGCCTGTTCTAGCCATTCATGTTATGTTATTCTTCACTGATTTAAAAAAAAAAAAAACATAACTTCTATAAATAATGCACTGTTTAATCTTATAATAACACTCTAATGCCACAATGTAAGTCTGTTGCCAAAACAAAAACTCTGCCTCTACTGACCAAAATCGCAGCATTTATATAGACTAGCAACATTCTGGAAAGAGCAACAGGATTCCTGGGTGATCCCGCCCCCTCCAGGGAAGCAGAAGCCAGAAACCTCTAGAAAGCACCAGTCTATTTCATCATCACAAGTGGTACTGCATCCGATCATGTTTTACTGGAGACACACCACCAGAGGGTGCTGATGAACAAAATAAATAAACAGCTGACCAGTAAGGCAACACAAAATTGTATGTAACAAATCTCCATTTACAAATGATAGACAGTGCTTTACATAAAACACTCATCCATAATAATACTGAGACCTAGAAAAACTGTCATGGAAATCAGACCATTGCTCCCGTCATATTGAGACGAGCACAATGACACCAAACGTGACAATGCTCCGAACTTGGATTGTCATGTAACCTCCCCTGTCATGTGCAACACTACAGTTACCCAAACCTGAAAGGGGGGGGGAATGAGAGATGTTTGGAGAGACCGTGGAAGCTGTCATCTCACACATTCTCGCTCTGAAGGAATGTTAAGGAGGAAAGGTGGGGCTCGGAAATGAAGCTTTCGGCAAACGGAACAAGTGATATCAGCTTTATAACTACAGAGACAGGAACTGGAATCTCACTGATGCGGAGTGATTGTGGCAATAGAGGTTGTTGTTGAATTCAGTCTGTCTTACACTGATGCAGTGTGTATGGATCGTGATATTGGAAAATTACAAGATGATCGTCATTGATGATGCTGCAAAACCCTACATTTGCAGCTGAATACAATAACGGCCTTTTCTATGTAACACTGTTAGACTCTCACTATACTGGGAGCCCTTGTTCTTTTGTTATCACTTTCAAGTGTGATGTATAATTTCCCTGTCTTGTAGGATCCAGCTGGCAGGTGCTGTGGCTGTGTGTACAGGATGCTCTCCATCTCCCGAGGGCGATATCACAACAGAAATCTGCAGGCAGGATATTTAGCGCCCTGCTCTTCCTTACAAAGGCGCTTTGAATCCCTCTGTAAGAGACATTGTGCTTATCGCTCGCTTTCGCACTTTTATTCCAATTATCCCGTCGAGACTCTCGATGCGATCTGGATATCTTCACATCCTGCCCGGCAACTAAAACTTATCTGTAAATGCCTGTCAGCTGATAGAGAAAATGGCCCATGCCTTTCCCAGGAATTCCCACTGGTTTGGTAAATCTAAACTTCAAACCAGACTACTGGCGGTCAGTGAGCTGTACTGCCACACCACTTACAGCGAGCTTGAGTTCTTTATCTCTGAAGGACCTTAAACGCCTGCTGGGAGTGCATGCAGTTACAGGTATATGAGTGAGTGCATCTACTTCAGCTTCAAAAGATGTTTTAACCTTTATGTAACCAGACGCTTTGCTCAAGGATGAGTTATTTACAAGTATGGCCTTTGAGAAAGGTCACAGAGAACTGGGGGGTGTTCAGTGTTCAGCCCCTGGAGCAGTTTTCAGGGTAAGAGTCTGGAAGTCGGGCCCAAGCCCAATTCTATTTCTCTTCATCTGAGACAGACTGTCCTGCTCCACACAAGGGCTCAATCAAACAGCTCTGCAGCTGTCAGTCAGCTGATATCCTGCCCTTCTACCTGACACAATGTGGCCGCAAATTGGGGTTTCAAAGGGTGTTGGGAGGGGTGGATTATAGAGGGTCAACAAGAAGCTGTAATTTGACCCCTGGGGTCCGTAATGGTAAAATCCGGCCCTCAAATCCAAAGTCGGCTCTGGTAGTCAGGTAGTTATCTGGACAATTACAGCAGCTGATTGGTTGGTTTGTCTTCATACCTGACCACCAGGTAAACAGGGAGGATAGTCTTTCAGTATTTGACTGTAAATTGAGGAACTTAGATTAATGGAATTGTTTAAATGATCAGGTTACTTCAATTCCACAATTTCAGTTTTTACAACCCCAATGATTTCATCCACTGGTCTCAAACTGAATTAACAACAGAATCATAACCTCTGTCTAATGGCCGGTACACAGTGTACGAATTTAGCAATCTTATAAGACCATTGCATGACACACTATGTGACTCGGATCTAATAAACTTTGGTACGACGTCAAGTTTGATATGTGCAGATTGTACGATGACAGGTTACAACGTATGTCAATATGCAACATCATTAGTGCACGACATCCATCTGCGCTACCACGTTCATTGTATTCACTGTTATTTTAGCTCTGTGCTTAATGGTAATGTAAGACGCTGATAAGATAACGTGCAGCTAATATGGTTATACAATCAACAGTACTTGTGATAATGACACAATGAACCATCTACGCCATCTACGTGAACACTTAAATGCTTTTTGAAGAATAATTGTTCTGTAAGGTTAATGGTTCATTGCCTTCAAAAGCCGATGGGTTGGCAAGTTGTATTTGTGAAATGTTTTAATGCTTGTTCTCTTTGAGAATGCTTTGTATTGAACTGATTTGTATTTTATTTATTATATTCAGTTCGCACGGCATGGCAAACGTGTGGGATTGTATGCCATTGAATGCCTTGTGACCGTGATTTGACTCCAATGTGTGTGTACATGAATCACTGTCGGCATCAGCTAATGCGTAAACTATTAATGATTCAGTTTATTTTATTTAAAAAAATAAACGATAATAATTTTGTTCCTTACTGCATTTGTATTGGCCGATTAGTAGACGTAGGTTGTAGCAGCTGTCACACTGTGAGATAGTCATGCTAAATTTCTGACACCGTCAGAATTTAATCTCAGGTTACCTTTGGTCGCAAGACGCTGACAACGGCCGTCCTTTAGCCTGTCTCACAGTGCGACGTAAGACCACCGTTTTAGAGCCAGGACCAAAGATTTCTCCACGTTTCTCCTACGATGGTCATCTTTCGTCTGGGACGGCCCAAAATCATATATTGTGTACCGGCCATAAGGAAACCTTATGTTACTGAAAACAGTGTGGAGATATAAGGCCCACATGATTGATTATTTGTTTTTTGTTCCACGTTGCTGAATGTTCTCAAACTTATTTCTTTCATTAAGAAGCTGTAAGAAGTTGAAGTGACGTGAATAATTGACTTTGATTGGTACAATTTTATTTTGCCATGTCGCTGATACCAGTGAAAAGGGTGGGTAACTTTGATTATTCAAACCTCAGTTACACAAGTAAAAGTCCTCGTGCAAGAGAGATGAGCTGTGTCATGGCCTGGTGACCTTATGCTGTTCTGATGAGTTTTGGGATCAAAGTAGCGGGGAAAAAAATGCTCTGATTGTTCTATTTAATCACAGTTTACCTCAGTCTCTGAAACACAGAATTAATTCTGTCTGCTGTTTATTTCATACATTTTTAATTACATTTAAACATACGGAACTGCCTGCAGGTGGTACTGCGCACATCTGACAGGGGCATTACATTACATTACATTACGTTACACTGGAAATGAGCCAGATGTGATTACTGGAGGCTTTCACCGGCGCAGATTTTAACAACATTCAGACTGACACTAATAGCAGTGTAGAGCTGTGATTCTCGGAAAAGCATTTTTCCAGCTTCCTGACAGCAGATGAACAATTCATGGTGAATCAAAATCTAACGCATCTCACCCTCTCGCTGGCCTTGGTTGAAAGCAGCAAAAGTTTCCCTAGAAAATCAAAGCTTCTTGTATTGATTTCACTGTCTCTTTATACATAGAAAAGCTCAAGACTCATATATTCAAATTCTGCGACCGCATTTGGCTTCTTTTCAGCTTTGAAAATGTCCAAAAGTTTTCAGTTGGATTTTTATATTCCATTTGCCCATATTGTTTTATCTATGAATATGTTTTGTAAGCAGAATATGATGGCAGCATTAGAAGCAGCAGGCTAACTGACGTGTACATAAAGAAATTAAACAGTAATTAATGAAAGAAACATTATCCATTTGTCATTGCGTCATTAGCATATGAGAGAGACAGAAGTGAGTGAGCCCAGGGAGAATTACAGCAGATAATTCAGAGGAACTGAAGGGGGGAGTACATTCTGACCCAGCGTCACAGACTGTGTGGTGTTACAGACCCGAGCAGAGGAGGGAGAAATAAACTGCATGTCTGGCTGAGAGCAGCTCATGTACAGCCTGTTCCAGAATCTCCAAAACCACAAGGAGAAATCATTTAGGCGCAAAGAATAGCAAGTAAATGAATGTTAAAATTGACCAAAATGTTTAATTTGAAACACACAAGGAAACACATAATGAGGTCACAGAAAATTGATGACCAGTCGCGGCTGCTTAACAGGAAACTGCAGTATGACATCATCATATGTATGGATGAGAAAATGGCTCAAAACATTGTGATGTAATTTGCATTGTGATGCAGGCCTTATAAGTCTTCAAAGATGCTTCCACATGGGTGCCTCTAGGAGGGCGATGGCTCTCAGACGGTGGTCTCTGTGCCTTGTGGCCATGATAACAACCCCTCCATCTCCACGGCTCCAGCCATAACAAAGCTAACCTGAGCAAAGCTGAGCATGAATCACTAACCTGTGCGCAGTTATCTTCTATGGCTACGCTACTCTGTTTGTTCTGCCATACCAAAACCTACTAAAGAGCTGTGAGAACTTTAGCTCAGAACAATAACTATCGCTGGGGCTATCTAGTATCTGACCTCGAAGGAAATACATTTTCACACTGTCAAGGAAATATGACAATGTTTTTTGATTGGCACATTATGATTGATTGAGATAGTTGCTATATTAGTGATCTTACCTTTACTTGCATTGGCCAATCTTCAGTGATGATGACGATGGCGTAACTTACCTTTGGTTAATGAGCAGTGACCAGGACAGCAGCACAGAGCAGAACAAATTTGCACAGAACCAACGATCTAATACTCAACCATAAATAAATGATTATTCATGGATTACATGGACTGTAAGGTGATCCTATCCCCGTCAATCAAAATTAGTGCTTATTCAGTGTCTCTGATATCAGCCAAGGAAAGCACTCAGATTATTCAGTGTAACATGCAGGTGATATCAATGCAATGTCTCAATATCAATTACAAGCCCTCAACTTGCATCGATAGGCTGACATCAACAGCCAAATTGATCATTTGGAGGAAAGAAACAACATATTTTCAATATCACCTAACTATTACGGCTTGCAGTGAAGGAAAGCAGTCTGACATTGTCCTCTGTAACATGCAGGTGTGAAGTTCTTGTCTCTTATCTGACAGACTGCTAATTCCCAAAAAACTTTGGTTTGTTCTACCCTGTCAGGCACTAAACATCACATGAATGGCGAGAACAGGCCACTAAGCCCAACAAGGCTCACTAGTTTCTTTATACTATTGTGAATATATCCAGTGGCGTTTTTAAGTGTAAAAACTTGGCGGGGCAAGAATGTATTTCAGGTCTGGGTAAGTGAATTTCTGAATTTCTCTGACTAAAATGGAAAAAATCCTGCTATTATTTTGTTATCTAAAAAGTACACAATTGTAAATCATTCCTGCATAGGACTGGATTACACAATAAAAATGAATTGAGGCAAAATTTTGCTTAACACTTCACTAGAACAAATTTATATGAGGTTGTTTTGGTCAACGTTTAATCCATTGGTAGGTCAGTATGACTCAAATCTGATTCTGATTGGTGAATAGCCTACAAGAACATAGAATGGAACAGATAGCTGAGCAGTATGCAGAAACGCTATATTCGCAGGCAATCATTAAAAGCTAGCCAGGCACACGAACGTTTCTGCCAGGTCATTCACTATGGCTAATGCAAAATGTAGATATGCAACTTTGCTAACATTTGTAAGCAATGTGAGTTTATTATGCTAAACTAAGTTTATCTAGCTAGTTAAATTTACAGATAAAGTTTGCCATCACAGCCGTCTACAGGGACTCTATTACCTGAAAATGCGAGCTAGACGAGTGGCTAGTTAGTGTTGCGCTTCCCATTCATGAGTTTTTATATTTTCGACATCTCGAACAGTTTCATGTAAAATTGCGCATTAATATTTATTCCTAAATGATTTTCGATCACAAATATGTTAATCTTTTCAGAAAACCCCTTATTCGGCTGAAAAAAGCAGGAATTTCTACAAATTAGTCTATGGGAAATTGAGAAGTTCGGGGCGAAGCGGCAGCACCTCTCTAGTTCTATACACACTCATTGAGTGGGGCTTGGGGCTATCAGCCCCACATGTCAACAAATTTGTGCCACCTTCACTAATACTGCCAACAATCTGAGCATGCGTACTCATGTTTTCACACGTATCGTAAACATTGCATTGCGTAAGGGGGACGAGCCCCATTCATGCGGACATGGATCCGGAGATCAGTCTGAAGCAGCAAAACAGAGACCAATAAACATGAACTTAAAATTCTATGCAATTTAGGAAAATGCTAAATTAATTGACAATACATTTTACCAGATAATAAGAAAATGTTTCAGAATTAATAATGTAATTTGCCTGCGGTCCTTTCTGGTGACACCAGCCCCTAATGACCAGCCGCCACTGAATATATCACTTCAGATACTCAATGACTCCATGGTATCTAGCATTAAGTCAAGCCTGTACTTGAAAACCCCCAAGGTCTCTGCCTCAACAATATTATCAGGCAAGCTATTCCACATTGAAATTACTCTTTGGGTGAAGAAATATTTTCCGATTATCAGTGCTAAATTTACCTTTGGTCAACTTCCATTTGTGACCCTGAGTTCTTCTAACAACACTTGGTTGAAGGAATCCTACATAATTCACTTTGAGGTCTTCAAATATGTTTAAGGGATTAACAATCTGATTACCCATGAGTCTGCTTTTCCTAAGACTAAAGAGATTAAGGATCTTCAGCCTCTTCTCATAGCTTTCATCTTTTATACCTTTGAAAATGCCAGAGGGCAATACGAATTTCCAAATCTGGTAAGATGGTTACTTCCAGTAAAAAAGAAAATATGCAATGGAAATTTGTTGCAGTGAAAACAATGTGAAGTTATTCTGATGTAATTTTTTTTATAATGTCAGACAGGAGTTTTAAATTCAGATTTAAAAAGTAAAAGTCCTTCTTTGTTTCGTGTTCCAGCCATAATGTCTGTCGATGTACTGCCTGAGTGTCTGTGTGTGGAATATTTACATGGCAGGACTTTTATTTTGTAACCCCTGGATTTTCTGTCTTTGGTGCCAGATGAGACGTGTTTGATTTCCAGAAAAACCAGACACTCAGGACATCAACCCAACTGTGGAAAACAAAATACATTTCTGACACACGTCATGCGAATGAGCAAAAAAGATCGTACAAACCAGTGATGGGCAACTCCAGTCCTGGAGGGCCACAGTATCCTCGGGCTTTTGAGGTCTCCTTTCGATTAATGCCTGGAAATATAGATGTGTCTCATCATCACCCAATCAGTAAATTCAATTAATCCCGCTCATGTCAAAACCTCAGAATAGTACTTAATAATAAAACCATACAAAAGGTATGAGAAATGAAATTATGAGAAATTAATATTTCACCAGTTCCATTTCATCCGGTGATAAATATGAGGTTTCCCTTACATGAAATCACCTTGCTATCCATATTTATTGAAAATGCAAAACACTTTCACCCAAAATGGACAGATTAGGATGAGGAGGATGGTAAGGCTGGCATAGAAAAACCTAAGGATCACACCCTCAGAGCTGCACAATTCAGTGGACTCTGTCTGTTATCAAGTTTCTAAACCAGGGCGGCCTGACCCTGTTCCTGGAAATCTACCGTCCTGGATGTTTTCACTCCAAGCTACACAAAAGACACCTCATTTAAAACTGAGAAATCTTGTTGTGCTACTAAGTAGGACTGTCAGATATGGGACAGGGTTAGGTAGTTGTTGGAGGCTCCATGTTAATCTACATGTTAACAAGCTGTTTGGAAAGCTTCGGCTAGAGAAACTTGTACTAAGAGCCCCCCACAGATTACAGATTACAGTACCCCAACTTCTCCAAGAATTACTGCAGCTACGATTAGAGTATTTCTCATCACTGAACTGTGTGTGTGTTTGAGAGAGAAAACGCTCACATTAGGTATAAGTTCAAGTACAGAATGTGCTGTAATTTCATCAGTGTCCTAAACTCACTCTGATAGCCTTATTCAGTTTTTAGGGGCTTGTGCCTTTACATATTGCATTTATTTTTTGCTGTAAATAATGCTTTCTCCTCCCGTCTGCAGTGATATTTATGTTCTTCATGGAAAACAGATGTTATAGATGTCTGAGAGCCGGAAATCTCTCGGTCTTTCTCCTCCGCCTCGGCTTCTCTCTGTGTCACACTGATTAAACATACAGCACAGATTGAGCTCCAGGCTCTCTCTCTCTCTCTCTCTCTCTCTGTCCTTCCCTGAAGTTTACAGATGTATATTGATAGCGGCGCAGAATACATGTCTGCGGATGACTTCTGCTGCTGTGCGGAGACGCCGGAGGGGACTCGGCGGAGAGCTCGGAGACTCTGTTTGAGAAGGTAATGAATAAGAAGTGGCGGGTTGATGAGGGTCCTGTTCCTGCTGGTGTTTGAAGGCTCTTACCCTGGAGAAGGAGGCTCTGCCCTGAAGATCCCTCAGCCTGTCGCTCCAGACGCAGCCTCTGCCTGTTCCAGAAGGACACCTGCGCCTGTCAGGCCCCGATTTCAGTCATTACTAATGACTCTTCCACTTCTGAAGAAAGACTCACGAACAAGGGGGAAAAGAGTGAATGTGATGAATTTCCAAGCTTTTTTAGGTCATGCCGCAATCAGTGCGCACTTTTAATTCAGAATTTCCATTGTTTGATTTATTATTTCTTTTGATGTATCTTCACACAGAATAAAATTGGATTTGTAAATTTTTGCTTCTGTGAGTCCGATTTCAGTCCAACTTTTATTTCTATAAAATTATTTCAATGGTATTGCCAGCGTGGACTTCCAATTATTGTTGAACACCAGGAATATACTGTGATCATGAGGTAGTGATCAGGTCCCTGTAAGATATTCGATGGTAATTATGAGGTAGTAATCAGGTCCCTGTATTATATTATGATATTTTGATGGTAATAGGAAGGATAGGGGAACAGATTGCATCTATTCGTTCGTGCTCGTCAATCAACTTATCTTGACTTTCAAGATGGAGGCGACTGAAAACTACCTCAAGGTACTGTTTGTATAAACAGTCTTTTTTAATAAACTACCAGTGCATTTTCAAAGTTCTCAGTGCCTCGTTTTAAATGTCAGGGCCCTCAGAATTCTACCCATGAAGTGTGGAGCTACTTTGAGCCTTGTAAATGATGAAAAAATAGCGATTTTTTTGCATGGTAGCACTATGCCCAATTCACTGTCATTGTAAGCCTGTTGGGAGCTTCGACAAAAAAGCCATGTATTTCGAAATGTTGCGTGCGTACGGAGGTGGGGTATGTGACAAAAGTTAGTACTCGTTATCATGTTTCAATACACCTCAAGTCAATTTCACCCCAGAATTCTCCTTTCGGGGCCTGGGAAAATATTGGTTTGAATTACGTGGAGAAGACCAAATAATGAAAAGAATTTCAAATGTGCGCTTCTTCTCGCTTCAGAAGTTATTTTCCGAAGAGGAACAGCCTCAGGGAAGCGTGTTGCCGTACACATAATGGCTAAGAGACGGTGACACCGCTGTTCGTTTTGGGGAGAGGTCCAACACAATCAATGAATTTTTGTTTGAAAGGATTACCCACAGCAGGTTTAGGAACGAGTGGAGCAGGCGGGGTTACCTGATTCGTTTTGAAATAAGTTGGCAAACATGACAGGACCGGCAATAACCTTTTATATTCATTGGTTCAATATGTTATAGCCCGCATACAGTAAAAACGGCCTGCTGATACATCCTGTATCGGCCGAGTTCAGTATGTGCACCAGTAATCATTAGCAACTGTGGTATTGACTCTCTCCAGAGAAGCAGACGACAGTCGCAGACTAGCATTAGCTCTTCAATGGCTCTTAAAGTCGCGTACTTCAGAAGTTATCGTCATTATATTGTCATGATAACACAACATACTTAACCAATGAATAAAAATATTATAAATTGCTTATTTTCACATTGCCTTGGTATTGGCCTTTGGGTTGCAGTATTGGACCTCTGCCTACGGCCTCGGGCTAATACGGCGACCCTCAGGCTAATACGAAGGCAATACAGAAAAAAGCAATTTATAGCATATAACATCCCGTTTTAAACCTGTAATGTGGTAAGAAGCCACTAGATGGCAGTGATGACTTTATTTATTTATTTTTTTTGTTAAGCCCAGTCTGGAGCTAGGTTGATCAGCCAATCACAGCACGACACTCTTCCACATCACTTGACTGCGCACACATGGTGCTTGTTTACCTTCCTTGCACGACACTCTTCTACGTCAGAGATTATCTCAATGGTGCTTGACATGAACAATACTTTGCTCTTGGAAGAACAGCCTCAACTGAAGGTTCGTTCCTCGTGTTCATTGTGTTCTTCGCAGTCGTTAACAAAGCGACAGTTCAGTTTCCAAACTCTGCATAACTGATGGGTGAATGAATGCTCAAGTGAAGTGGCACACGCCCACCAATGACAAGTTTTTCGCCAAGGTCATGCGAATTCAAATTTAAATTCGACCAGGCATTGCATGTTAAAAGAATGCGCACACTGCCGCGATGATGCTCTCATATGCACTGTCGTGCACTGTCGAGTCTATGACAAAACGCAGACTAGGGTCTACAGATCCAACAGCATAGGCTCAATACGTACAACAAGTACAATGCTAGGCTTTTAAAATACGACATTTCGTATGTAGGCGTAAGTATATTAGGCATATTAGGCTTTAGCACAAGGTACGATTGTTCGGTACTGTGCCACAGTGAGAGTGTCTACGTCTACCACCTGGCGGTCTCAAAGTAGGCTTAAAAGTCCTGTGAAAGTCTTTGATCAAATTCTTGTCCAGAATGTGACGCGTGGGAACCCATGAGCGTTCCTCCGGGCCGTATCCTTCCCAGTCCACTAAATATTGCAAGCCCCTTCCTCGGCGATGAACGTCCAGCAGCTTGCTCACAGTGTAAGTTTCTCCTCCATCGATGAGCCAAGGGGGAGGAGGATTGGTCGGGGCAGGGGTGTAGCGGAAAACTTGTACAGGCTTGATACATGACACATGAAAAACAGGGTGGATACGGCTCATGGAGGCTGGCAACTTAAGCTTAACAGAGACTGGATTGATGATTTTTTCAATAACAAAGGGACCAATGTAACGGGGGGATAACTTGCGACTCTCAGTTCTCAAAGCAATGTCCTAAGAAGATAACCAAACCCTCTATCCTACTTTATATTGTGGAGGAACAGAGCGACAGCGGTTAGCTTGGCGACACATCTCATCTCCAGCTTTAAGGAGATTGGAACGAGTCTCCTCCCACGTCCTTCGGCACCTCCGGAGAAACTCTTGGATGTTGGGGACGTTGACCTCAACCTCCTGGGAGGGAAACGGAGCAGGTTGGTAACCGAGGCAAGCTTGAAAGGGGGACACACCTGAGGCAGCCGTGGGAAGGCTGTTGATGGAGTATTCCACCCAGGGCAGTTGTTCGCTCCTGTCCCCCTGGTCTCAGGAGGTGAGGCACCGAAGGACGCTCTCAATCTGTTGGTTGACCCTTACAGTCTGTCTATTGCTCTGGGGGTGAAATCCGGAGGTTAAGCTGACTTTTATGCCCAGGGCCTGACAAAAAGCTTTCCAGACTTGAGAAATGAATTGGGGACCACGGTCTGAAACAATGTCAGATGGGATGCCATGTATTCTGATTACGTGTTGGGTCAGCAGGTCTGCAGTTTCTCTGGCAGAGGGCAGCTTGGGCAGTGGAACGAGATGTACAGCTTTAGAGAAGCAGTCAACGAAGGTTAGGATGACTGTGTTACCTCTGGATGGCGGAAGGCCCATCACAAAATCCACCGCGATGTTGGGCTATGGTCTGGAAGGTACCGGGAGTGGTTGCAGGAGACCAGCTGGTGCCGTGTGGGTGGCCTTGTTCTGGGTGCAGACCGGACAAGCAGTCGTCAGATCCTTTACATCTCTCCGGACCGTCAGCCACCAAAACCTGCGAGTCAGCATGGCCAAGGTCTGGTTGGCACCAGGGTGGCAGGCGAGACGGGAAGAGAGGGCCCACTGGAGAACTTCGGCCCGAAGGTTGTCTGGAACGAATAGACAGTTCTTGGGACAGTTAGTAGGTGGCCCCCCAGAAGGTTGTGACCTTCTAACCCGGTTTTCCGGTTCCCATTCTAATGTGCCCACCACAACTCGACCAGGCAGGATGGTCTGTGGCTCCTTGGGAGGAGCGTCTGGTGAGAACTTGCGTGGGAGAGCATCAGGTTTCTTGTTCTAGGAGCCTGGGCGATAAGCTAAGGTAAAGTTAAATCTGTCGAAGAACAGAGACCAACGAGACTGGCGAGAATTTAACCTTTTAGCTGTGTGGAGAAATTGAAGGTGTTTGTGGTCGGTCCAGACTTGAAATGGAACCTTAGCCCCCTCTAACCAATGACGCCACTCCTCTATTGCCAAATTCACCGCCAGTAACTCCCGATTTCCGATGTCATAATTACGCTCGGCTGGGCTAAGTCTGCGGGAGAAGAAGGCACAGGGGTGTACCTTGTTATCCTTATCATTGCGCTGCGACAGGACTGCCCCCACGCCGGTGTTAGAGGTGTCTACCTTGACAAGGAACTGCTTTTCAGGATCTGGCTGTAGGAGAACAGGAGCAGAGGTGAATCTTTGCTTTAGTTCCTGAAAGGCCTTCTCCGCCGATGGGGTTCACACAAAAGGAACTTTGGGGGAAGTCAGAGCAGTTAGTGGGGCAGCAACGGTACTATAATTACGAATAAACCGGCGGTAAAAATGGGCAAACCCTAAGAAACACTGTAATTCCTTGCGTGTTGTGGGGGTAGCCCAATCACTGACCGCCTTCACCTTTTCTTTATCAATTAGATACATTAGAATGCCTCCTGGAGTGACTAGAAATCCGAGGAATGGGACTGTGTCCAAGTGGAACTCACACTTCTCAGCCTTGGCATAGAGTTGGTTCTCCAGGAGGCGCTGCAGAACTGCACGAACATGGCGAAGGTGTTCTTCCTTGGAACAAGAAAATATTAGAATATCTTCCAAGTACACAAACACAAACTGATTAATCATGTCATGCAAAATGTCATTAACAAGGTTTTGGAAGACAGCGGGAGCGTTAGCCAGGCCAAAAGGCATAACTAGGTACTCGTAGTGCCCCTCTAGTGGTGTTGAAAGTTGTCTTCCATTCATCCTCTTCCTTAATCCTAACAAAGTAGTAGGCGTTGCGTAAGTCGAGTTTAGGGAAAATGGTAGCTCCCTGCAACAACTCAAAGGCCGAGTTCATTAATGGAAGGGGGTATCGGCTCTTTGTAGTGATGTTGCTTAGACCTCTGTAGTGGATGCATGGCCTGAGGGATCCGTCCTTTTTGCCGACGAGAAGAAGAAGCCGGGGCCAGCGGGAGAGGAAGAGGGACGGATGATTCCAGCAGCCTGGGACTCCTCCACGTACTTCTCCATAGCCTCCTGCTCAGGGTGAGACCGGGAATAGAGACCCCCTTTAGGGGGCGCTGTGCCAGGTTGATGGCGCAGTCATACGGTCTGTGAGGAGGCAGAGACAAGGCACGTGACTTAGAGAAAACACTTTGGCCAGGTCGTGGTACTGACTGGGAACCCTTTTCAGATCCGGGGCGTATGGAGGCTCACTGGATTCTCCCTCAGTCTGCTTAACAGGCGCCTTGCGGAGGCAAGAACGCAGGCAGTGGGTACTCCACTCAGCCACCTGCCCAGTCCTCCAGTTGATGGTGGGGTTGTGTTGTTGCAACCAAGGAAGGCCCAAGACGATGGGAGCAGAGGAGGCGGTGATGGCGTGGAGCCGAATCTGTTCCTGATGGTTGCCAGAGACAATGAGTGTGAGTGGGGGTGTAATCTGGGTTACCTGACTCAGCAGCTGCCCACAAAGGCCTAATGCTTGGAATGGCGTGGGTAGACTCTGGGGCTGGGGCTGGAGCTGGTCGCACAAGCCGGTGTTGATCAGGTTGATGTCAGAACCTGAATCAAACAACACATCAGTAGTGACTGAACGTTTGCTGACCATCAGCGTAACAGGAACCAGCTTACGTGGATTGTTGTTATCCAGGGTCGGCTTTCCGACTCTCCCACTCACTCCTTCCTTCTTCAGTAGGGGGCAGCACTGGATACGATGGCCCTTCTGATCAAAGTACAGACATGCCCCCGTGCGCAGTCTCCTAGCCCGCTCTCGTGGCAATAACCGGCAACGATCAACCTGCATGGGTTCTTCCGACTCCCGGGGCTCGCCGGCCTCCTGGAAAGGAGAGTCGCCCCAAGGAGATCGCTGGTCTGACCGTTGGGGCTCTGAATAGCTCCGACGCTCCCGCGTACATTGTTGAATGCGGGAATAAATCTGGATAGCCATTCTTATGAGCCCCTGCAGGTCCGAAGGGAGTTCCCGAGACGCCAACTCATCCTTTATGTTCTCTGCCAATCCTCCATAGAACACATCAAACTGGGCTTCCTCGCTCCAGTGAGTAGAGGCGGCCAAGGAACGGAATTGGATGGCGTAATCGGAGACACTGCAGCTGGCTTGCCGTAAGCTCAAAAGTGCACTTCCTGCCTCTCGCCCCTGGTAGGACCGGTCAAACACCTCCCTCATCTCCGCCATGAATTCTTCAACGGTGCAGGTGCTGGGGTGGCCAGCCTTCCACATAGAGGTTCCCCAATCCCTTGCTCTACCGGTCAGGAAAAGTGATGATGTAGGCCACTCTGGAACGTGTGGTAGGGAAGGTTAGGGGCTGTAGCTCGAATATGATGGAACACTGGGACAGGAATGCCTTGCAGGTGGTAGGTTCTCCGTCATACTCCCGCGGGGGAGTAAGACGTGGCTCCCGAATGGGAGCTGCCTCTGCTGGCGCGACTGCAGGACTGGGAAAGGTGGGACCCAGAGTGAGACACTGTATAGCGGCTCTCATCTCCTGCAGATCGCGATGCTGTTGCTGAATGACCACCTCTTGTTGTTGAGCGAGGCGTTGCAGTTCAGTAGTAACCGCTGGAGTCTGTACTTGTCGACTCGTATTGAAAGGAACGGGCTTAGACTCCAAATGCAGTTCAGCATTGGCAGGGCGTTTATTAAGATTAATACAGCTCATGGTCAAAAACAGAAACAGATCGATAGCCAGGCAAACAGGGTAATGCAGAATAGTCAAAATCAGAGTCAGGGGACAAGCAGAAATATTCGGTAACCAGAAAATCAATCCGCACAAAGACAGTAACAAAGGGACTGAGCTAAGGGAATGGAAGGGGAAGGAAAAAGGGAGGTAGATGGGATAAGGGATAAACACAGGAGAATCTAAACAGATGGGTACAAAATGGGAATAAGGGAGAACAAAGTACTAAGCAATCAAACAACGTAATACAAACAATCAATAACGAGACTTACGGGAGAGTTCACAGAAAACGACCAATCAATAATCGAAACCAAGAAAGCGCAGAAACGAGACTTAACCAAAGCGAGCTATGGGAAGAAACGAGTCGACAAGGAGCTGCGGTAAAAATGCGTCTTTTAAACACAAACTAATCAGTGTAATCCCAGCTAGAATGCAGGACAGCTGTAGAGGGAGGCGGAACTAGAAAAGCAAGGACGGTGATAGGAAAGCGAGGGGAAACAGGTGGAGTTCTAACTCTGATCTAGCTAATCACCTGTGCCTCGCTAACTATTCTTCGGTGCGGATAGCCAATGAGAACAGCCAGAGAGAAGGAAGTGGAATTACCTCACCAAAGTATTGGGAAGAGAGTGTGAAGACTGACAAGACGCCACAAGACGGAAACAAAAGGAAAACGTTCCACAACTAAAGACAGCGCAATCGTAACAGAAATATACATACTCTAAACGAATAAATATGATAAATAAATAAATAGCAATAAAAATTACTAGAACATACAAAAAACAAACATACAAATCAGCGATTCTTAACAATATGTTTTTGTAACTCCGAAATGACCAGGCAGGCCATCATGCGCCAGGCTTAAAATGTCATTTTAATTCGGAGCTGGGACAGTAATTTTGTCTACCGCATTCTCAGCCAACTCAGAAACATCCGGTGTCCATTTTCTCATCAGGACTCCGTCATCTAAATAGAAATAAGGAGTCTTAGGCTACGTTCTGCAGCAGGTCTTAATGCACAATTCGGATTTTTTGGAGAAATCTGATTATTTTGTGTGCTCGTTCATATTACACATTATATGTGAAGTCTATCAGTTTTGAGTAAGAACTGAATGCGACCCTGAAGTGACTCGCATGCGCAGAAGAGGTCCTGAGGTAATGCGTGACACGCCGGCACACACCATTTGTTTACGGAAATAAATACTGAGGCATCTTGTCTTAGCACGTGTGGCGCTGAAAAAGTTTATCTACAACCGAAGTCAGTACCATTACAGACAAATAATGACGTAATGAATAATGAAGTTGGTCTGGGTCGGACTTAAAAAAATCGGATTTGTGCTGTTCAAACTGTCTTTAACAGATCGGATACAGGTCACATATGGGCAAAAAGATCGGATTTGGGTTACATTTGCCTGCTGTCTGAAGGTAGCCTTAGTCTCATCAGTTATGTCAGATCTGACCATACAAAAAAAAGTAGAGAGACTGGGGTCTACAGACTGAGCATCAATTAATTTATCACGCGACAGGGGAGGCGCTCTGAGCTATTCTTTTGCAGTTGAGACAGAGACTTGTGGTGCAGGGGTGGACAAGATGGCTAGGAGTTTTTCGGGGCTAACCATGAATGCGTCGTGCACGTCACGGTCAGAGGGAACAATCTGCTGTTTTGCCATAGCACGCGTGACAGCGCTCGATGGAAAGACATCAGGGAACTGCTGGCTGCAGTCATCTAATTCTGAAGTTGACGGCATGGCGGAAACTTCGGGAGAGACACTAAAACCATTAAAGACTTGATGTCCTGCAAGATCATTGCTGAAGATAAAATCAATATTGAGGACAGGCAAAGAAGGACGAACTCCGACAAAAACGTAAACCTTATTGATCTTATAAAGTGGTAAATTGATGAACATGATCTTAATCCCTCCAACTACAAACCCCAATTGCAATGAAGTTGGGACCTTGTGTAAAACATGAATAAAAACAGAATACAATGGTTTGCAAATCTCTTGAACCACATAATGTCATATTTGGCAACAAGCTCAATAAGCTACTCTTTTTTTTCGAATAGATCCTCAGAGCGATCACTCAGAATTTAGTCCACGAGTGACATGGTATCTAAATAAAAATAAGTTGAGAGTTTTAAGAAACTAAATCCAACAATGTCACAAAACAGAATATGCTAGAATGAAGTGGCCACGAAATACCCCTTTACAAAATGACCACAGATATGCAAATGGGGAACTCAAACACCAACAGTTTTTACCCAGTAGACAACTTTTGAGCAAAAAAGGCACGCAGATGCCTAAGTTAACAAAGTTGGTGTGTTTTTTTCTTTTTTAAACTAAGCACTGGCAATAAGCTCAGTGTGGCATGAACGAAGTGGCACTCAGGCAGTGCAACAAACTGGGCCCCAATTTACAATGCATCCCAACATCCAACTTGTGGATCCCCGGGAGGCTCCTTTAAACGTTAAACTCCTAGGTGGGCAGCAGACCTGAGTCTAAGGCAACCACCGCACCCCGAAACGTACCCACACCCAGGGACCCCACCAAAAACAAGAGAGGAAAAATAATAAAATGATGTGAACACCAGTGTTCTTCCGCCAACAGATCTAAGCTCTAGGCCCACAGCATCACCGATCCTCCCCCATACGTCACAGTGGGCATGAGGTGCTTTTCGGCATACTCATCTTTTGTGTTCTGCCAGACCCACTTAGTGTTTGTTGCCAAAAAGCTCTATCTTGGTCTCATCTGACCAAAGCACACGATCCCAGTTGAAGTCCCAGTACCGCTTAGCGACCTCCAGACGTTTGCCTTTATGATTGTGAGTGAGAAAAGGTTTTTTCCGTGCATGCAGTGAGCTTTGGAGAACTTTTTATTACCCCTCAGGCCTCAAGGCTGACGGGGTATTGCTATCCTTCGTGCAGTTGGGCGGGCGGGCGGTCAAGCGGCGGGCGGGCGGGCGTCTCCAAAAACCATTACCATCCTCCTCACTGTGCGTGGTGGCAAAAATAACCTTGTGTCCTTGTCCAGGCTTGTTTACCACTGTTCCAGTTGTTTTAAACTTCTTAATGATTCCTCTGACAGTAGATTTGGGCAGGTGCAGGTGAGTGGCTATTTCCTTCTAGCCATTGCCTGACTTGTGAAGGTCGACACACATCTGCCTTACTTGAATGGTGTGTTCCTTTGTCTTCCCCATGTTGAAGAGTGGATAAGAGAAATGGCCTCTGTGTCTCGTCATATTTATACCCCAGGGAAACAGGAAGTGATAAATTACTAATTAAATGTTCCCTGATACTCTGATCAACTTTGTAAACTACTGTAGAAATGACAGAGATACTTCAACTACATTTATTTCCTAGGAATTGTTAGGGGTGCCAATAATTGTGGAACAGGTGATTTTATGAAAAAAAATTATTTCTTAGTCCGGGATTTTTCCCCCCCCTTAAAATTCTCTTGAGTTGAAGGTTACATTTTTCTACAATTTTCAGCGTGAGAGTATGCTTCTGCAATAAAAATTGAATTTATTTTAAGGCTTTTAACACATCGTAACCAGGGGAGCCAATAATTATGGAGGGAGCTGTATATACGGGGGCTGACTGCTGTAGACACTATTCTGATATGCGGAGATCACCTGCTCCTCCCAGCCCTGTCTCATCTAAGGACATCTTAATGTCTCAGAAGTTTGGTGGGAGGAGATATAGTGCCGGTGGAAACTGACAGTGGGACCTCCTGCGATGACGGCTCTCTGTGTGTTGCTGGGTTGATTCTCATTCTGCAGTGGGGAGGTGTCTCTGCTGGTTCCAGGCTGAGCTCTCTCTGTTTCTCTCTGCCGTCAGCACCAGCTCACCGGCACAGAGCTGTTACAAGGAGTACATTTAGGGGAAAAGTCTGGAATTTTGCTGAAATCAGCTCAGTGCACCTACACTAAGATGTGCTGAGTGTTGTACTCGATACTGGGCAGCTATGGTGTGCAGGATGAGTCAGATCCTGTGAGCAGATAAAGGCATAAATCCCGAGCAAAACAAAATAATTTAGATGTAGATATTTTGGATTTTCTTTTTTTTTTTTTTTAATTAGATTTTTGACCTGACATTGCACAGGACAGGAACCATCTGTTATAGGCTTGTTGATAACTGTTCAGTTCTCTGGAATGTAATGATTGTTTTCGGCAAGGGAAACAAATTGCATGGTTGTGACTTATTTATGATTTGTTTCTTGGAAAGGTCCTAGATTTTTGCTGAGGCATTTTAAAAACTTCTAGCATAGGTGATGTCCATTACATTAGGTGAAGCCGATGTTTTTGTTACTGTGGTATGTTTTCCAGAAAATTGAGAATTATTTGAGATGTTTTATTGTTTTATTTTGGGAAATTCTTGTTTAGATGTGAACTAACGTGAACTCAAAACGCATGAGATCATGGAGGGCACTGCACGAGGACTGGTTTATTTTCACATGACATAGCAACTGCGGTTTTCATGATGTTTACCGTCTCTTTTTAACGGAGTGCTGTTGCTTGTTAAGAGGGACAATAAAACAGAAGCGTTTACTGCACCGTTACGCTCAGGATCCTCGCACTCGTTCGTCTCTGTTCTTCTCTTTAAAAGTGCTGAGGTGTGTTACGTGGCTCCGCCACCTGTACACTCAGGGGTCACAGCTGACTTCTTGAGTTTCTGAACGAGCATCTGCAGTAAGTTTTACATTTATCAGTGAGTCTCTGATTACGCTGATGCCATTGATTTAAATCCCATGCTTATCACTTCCTGATAGACATTCTGTACCCGATGGAAATGCACAGATGAAGAGCTGGAAACAACTTTTCTGAGCCGCAGATTCCTGCCTCACCCAGCTTTGGCAGCGGGACCAGCTTTAAGGACATTTCAGGCCCCAGGAATCCTGTGACATTTTAGAAGTTTTTGTCATTTATATTTGTTAATTTATTTGACGCAGTCAATGCACATTAATGAACATGTCTGTGAATGTGCTAGCGTTGGCCATAGAGGTCAGTTTTTATCTCTATCCATCCATCCTCTACTCCTTCTCTTCTTTCTCACTCGGGTCGCGGGGGAGCGTGAGCCGATCCCAGCTGACTTTGGCTGAAAGGCAGGGACCCGCCCTGGACACCTCGCCAATCCATCGCAGAGCGTATGCACCATTCACACACCATTCACTCTGAAAGTCATACCTGTGGGCGCTTTAGCGTCTCCATTTAGCCTGATGCACATGTCTTTGGACTGTGAGAGGAAACCGGAGAACCCGGAGGAAACCCACGCAAACACGGGGAGAACATGCAAACTCCACACTGAAAGGCCCCAGGCTGGATTCAAACCCACAGTGTTTATCCGTGGTGTGCATATTTTTGATTGCAGTGTCAGGAGGAAGCTTACGCAAGCACAGGGATCCCACACAGGCAGTTAGGATCCAGGTTAGGTCCCAAACCCAAAACCATTCTCGTCCCAGCAGTACTTACCTCTGTCCTCCCTTTCGTTACTGTGGAAAATGCTTCTGAATGTGAGTTCTGTGAAGACTGATGGGGTTAAAATCTTCACACAGAGCGAGGATTCGCCGGGTGTTTTAAGATACGTGTAGGTATTTTACAGCTATTGATCTCGCTGTGGTTGTTTGAAGGCTTACAAATCCGCTGAGGCCCTCGTAACATCTTTAGCAGAGACAGGATCCCGACGCTGCACGCGCTCAGTAGGGAAATCTGCGCAGTCACTCTCTGTAATCGACAGATGGGTAATCTGAAATTCCCCCCATTTTTTTCTGTCTTTTTTGTTGGGAGATTAGCGCATTAACCCTTGAAGCTCCCCTGGCAGCTGTGTCCCGATTCGGTGACGGGTTGATTTGGCAGAGAGCCTCTGTTAGCAGTGCGCTGGTTTATCATAAATGATGTCTGATCATTCTGAGGCCGCACTCCTCGATCAGATGCTGTCTGTCTCGTGTGTGTGTGTGTGTGTGTGTGTGTGTGTGTGTGTGTGTGTGTGTGCGCGCGCGGGTGTGTGTGTGTGTTGTGTGTGCGTGTTGTTTCCTCCCTCTGTCAGTTCCCAGTGGTGTGTGGTGGTGTGTGGTCTTCATCTCAGCTGTCAGGTGAGGGAAACCCTCTGGCAGCAGCCAGGAAATGCTGTAAATCTCCTGAACCTGTGAAAAGATCAAAGGATCTGCTCGCTGTATCCATGCACTGCATGCAGTTACCGTTTTCGGGGTTCTTGGGATTTTGCAGTGATGGGCATAGACAGGTGGTTGCTGTATTGATTCTCATTAGGAAAGTTTCAATCTGTGATCAGATCTCTACTTGCCCATAGGTATGTGTGAGTGGATGGTGTATGTGCCCTGTAGTGGATTAGATCTCTGCTTGCCCATAGGTAAGTGTGAGTGGGTGGTGTATGTGCCCTGTAATGGATTAGACCTCTGCTTGCCCAAAGGTATGTGTGAGTGGATGGTGTATGTGCCCTGTAGTGGATTAGACCTCTGCTTGCCCATAGTTATGTGTGAATGGATGGTGTATGTGCCCTGTAATGGATTGAATCTCTGCTTGCCAATAGGTGTGTGTGACTGGATGATGTATGTGCCCTATAATGGATAAGATCTCTGCTTGCCCATAGTTGTGTGTGAGTGGATGGTGTATGTGCCCTGTAGTGGATTAGACCTCTGCTTGCCCATAGTTGTGTGTGAGTGGATGGTGTATGTGCCCTGTAATGGACAAGATCTCTGCTTGCCCATAGGTATGTGTGAGTGAATGGTGTATGTGTCCTGTAATGGATTAGACCTCTGCTTGCCCATAGTTATGTGTGAGTGGATGGTGTATGTGCCCTGTAATGGACTAGATCTCTGCTTGCCCATAGGTATGTGTGAGTGGATGGTGTATGTGCCCTGTAGTGGATTAGACCTCTGCTTGCCCATAGTTATGTGTGAATGGATGGTGTATGTGCCCTGTAATGGATTGAATCTCTGCTTGCCAATAGGTGTGTGTGACTGGATGATGTATGTGCCCTATAATGGATAAGATCTCTGCTTGCCCATAGTTGTGTGTGAGTGGATGGTCTATGTGCCCTGTAGTGGATTAGACCTCTGCTTGCCCATAGTTGTGTGTGAGTGGATGGTGTATGTGTTCTGTAATGGATAAGATCTCTGCTTGCCCATAGGTATGAGTGAGTGGATAGTGTATGTGCCCGGTAATGGATTAGACCTCTGCTTGCCTATAGGTATGTGTGAGTGGATGGTATATGTGCCCTGTAATGGATTAGACCTCTGCTTGCCTATAGGTATGTGTGAGTGGATGGTGTATGTGTCCTGTAATGGATAAGATCTCTGCTTGCCCATAGGTATGAGTGAGTGGATAGTGTATGTGCCCGGTAATGGATTAGACCTCTGCTTGCCTATAGGTATGTGTGAGTGAATGGTGTATGAGCCCTGTAATGGATTAGACCTCTGCTTGCCCATAGGTATTTGTGAGTGAATGGTGTATGAGCCCTGTAATGGATTAGACCTCTGCTTGCCCATAGGTATGTGTGAGTGGATGGTGTATGTGTCTTGTAATGGATTAGACCTCTGCTTGCCAATAGTTGTGTGTGAGTGGATGGTGTATGTGCCCTGTAATGGATTAGACCTCTGCTTGCCAATAGTTGTGTGTGAGTGGATGGTGTATGTGTTCTGTAATGGATAAGATCTCTGCTTGCCCATAGGTATGAGTGAGTGGATGGTGTATGTGTCCTGTAATGGATTAGACCTCTGCTTGCCAATAGTTGTGTGTGAGTGGATGGTGTATGTGTTCTGTAATGGATAAGATCTCTGCTTGCCCATAGGTATGAGTGAGTGGATAGTGTATGTGCCCGGTAATGGATTAGACCTCTGCTTGCCTATAGGTATGTGTGAGTGGATGGTATATGTGCCCTGTAATGGATAAGACCTCTGCTTGCCTATAGGTATGTGTGAGTGGATGGTGTATGTGTCCTGTAATGGATTAGACCTCTGCTTGCCAATAGTTGTGTGTGAGTGGATGGTGTATGTGTTCTGTAATGGATAAGATCTCTGCTTGCCCATAGGTATGAGTGAGTGGATAGTGTATGTGCCCGGTAATGGATTAGACCTCTGCTTGCCTATAGGTATGTGTGAGTGGATGGTGTATGTGTCCTGTAATGGATTAGACCTCTGCTTGCCAATAGTTGTGTGTGAGTGGATGGTGTATGTGTTCTGTAATGGATAAGATCTCTGCTTGCCCATAGGTATGAGTGAGTGGATAGTGTATGTGCCCGGTAATGGATTAGATCTCTGCTTGCCCATAGGTATGTGTGAGTGGATGGTGTATGTGTCCTGTAATGGATTAGACCTCTGCTTGCCAATAGTTGTGTGTGAGTGGATGGTGTATGTGTTCTGTAATGGATAAGATCTCTGCTTGCCCATAGGTATGAGTGAGTGGATAGTGTATGTGCCCGGTAATGGATTAGACCTCTGCTTGCCTATAGGTATGTGTGAGTGGATGGTATATGTGCCCTGTAATGGATTAGACCTCTGCTTGCCTATAGGTATGTGTGAGTGGATGGTGTATGTGTCCTGTAATGGATAAGATCTCTGCTTGCCCATAGGTATGAGTGAGTGGATAGTGTATGTGCCCGGTAATGGATTAGACCTCTGCTTGCCTATAGGTATGTGTGAGTGAATGGTGTATGAGCCCTGTAATGGATTAGACCTCTGCTTGCCCATAGGTATTTGTGAGTGAATGGTGTATGAGCCCTGTAATGGATTAGACCTCTGCTTGCCCATAGGTATGTGTGAGTGGATGGTGTATGAGTCCTGTAATGGATTAGATCTCTGCTTGCCCATAGGTATGTGTGAGTGGATGGTGTATGTGCCCTGTAGTGGATTAGACCTCTGCTTGCCCAAAGTTGTGTGCGAGTGGATGGTGTATGTGTTCTGTAATGGATTAGACCTCTTCTTGCCCATAGGTATGGGTGAGTGGATGGTATATGTGCCCTGTAATGGATTAGACCTCTGCTTGCCTATAGGTATGTGTGAGTGAATGGTGTATGAGCCCTGTAATGGATTAGACCTCTGCCTGCCCATAGGTATGTGTGAGTGGATGGTGTATGTGTCCTGTAATGGATTAGATCTCTGCTTGCCCATAGGTATGTGTGAGTGGATGGTGTATGTGTCCTGTAATGGATTAGATCTCTGCTTGCCCATAGGTATGTGTGAGTGGATGGTGTATGTGTCCTGTATTGGATTAGATCTCTGGTTGCCCATAGTTATGTGTGAGTGGATGGTGTATGTGTCCTGCAATTGATTAGATCTCCTCTTGCCCATAGTTATGTGTGAGTGGATGGTGTATGTGCCCTGTACTGGATTAGATCTCTGCTTGCCCATAGTTATGTGTGAGTGGATGGTGTATGTGCCCTGTAATGGATTAGATCTCTGCTTGCCCATAGGTATGTGTGAGTGGATGGTGTCTGTGTCCTGTAATGGATTAGATCTCTGCTTGCCCAAAGTTATGTGTGCGTGGATGGTATATGTGCCCTGTAATGGATTAGACCTCTGCTTGCCCATGGGTATGTGTGAGTGAATGGTGTATGAGCCCTGTAACGGATTAGACCTCTGCTTGCCCATAGGTATGTGTGAGTGGATGGTGTATGTGCCCTGTAATGGATTAGATCTCTTGCCTGTCCATAGGTATGTGTGAGTGGATGATGTATGTGCCCTGTAATGGATCAGATCTCTGCTGCCCATAGTTATGTGTGGGTGGATGGTATATGTGCCTTGTAATGGATTAGACCTCTGCTTGCCCATAGGTATGTGTGAGTGAATGGTGTATGAGCCCTGTAATGGATTAGACCTCTGCTTGCCCATAGGTATGTGTGAGTGGATGGTGTATGTGTCCTGTAATGGATTAGACCTCTGCTTCCCCATAGGTATGTGTGAGTGAATGGTATATTTGCCCTGTATTGGATTAGACCTCTGCTTCCCCATAGGTATGTGTGAGTGAATGGTATATTTGCCCTGTATTGGATTAGATCTCTGCTTGCCCATAGGTATGTGTTAGTAGATTGTGTATTTTTTCTTGTGATGGATTAGATCTCAGATTGGTGCATGTTTGCCTCTCAGTAATTGCATACTGGTATTGGCTGTAATTAGTAGCAGGGCTCCATGGGTCAAACTACCTGAGGTTTAATTTACCCATACAGTACTGCACTGTGGAGTGAGTGTTCACTTTTTGAGATTTTTATCCTTAATTGGTCTCTAATGTTAGTTTACTGTTTTTTTTTTTCGGCATCAATGTTTATGTGAGAAAAGAAAACATTCAAGATTATTGAATTCACCCCCCCCCCTTCAAAAAACGAATAAATAAGTAATTATCACTGTCGCTGAGAAATATTTGTATTCACTTAAAGAAAACAATCAATGGTTTGGCCTCCAGAGTTGCCACATGTCTGCATTATCATGTCTGTCTGTGATTATCTGGAGGAAGAGAAGCAGGCGAAACAGCCACCCTGCCAGAGAACTGCTGCATGTTCCCCTCATGATTAGAACAACCCAACAACTAATTTTCCAGGACAGCTGCCGGACAGTTTACCCAAAGGGCATTGATATGATTCCAACAGGGATTGGACGCCACACCTAATATTTCATGTACCTTTTGGACTGTATACTGCTGTTAATTCTGAATATTTGTTCACTGATAGTTCATCGGCATCATTTGAATCCAGTAATTTAGTTTGCTTGAAAATGAATATGGGCCAGGATTATAGCCTAAAGGAATTTCCTCACTCCAGTAATCTGTCACAATATGAAACGCTCGCCAAAAAATGGATGGAAATCCATCTATAGATGTTTTTTGGAAGCATTACGGTGCTCAGAGTGGATATGAAGAGTTTATTTCCAAAACGCAATAAGTGCCAAAATTACAAAAATTGAGATAATGCCATAGAGCAATAGCCCTGTGCTTCTTACACCTGGCGCAAGAAAGTTTTTAGAAATTCGTACTATAAGGTTTATTTTTCATGGTCAACGTTTCTGTTTTTCTTTAAAATACAACAGGCACCAGCATAGAAAAAGCCGATTTACTCAAAATGAGTAAAATGAATATATTGGGTTTTGGAAAGAAAGTCCTCAGATCTTAACAAACTGTGGAGTGCAGCCTTGTTTGGTTATTGGACTATTGTTCTGTCGTAATTTGTTTCCAGTCGGAGTGTAATTACGCGATGATAAGGATCTATAAATGAGCGGGCGAGCAATCCATCCTGCTGAGATGCACATGCTCACTGAAGAGGCTTGATTTTGAGTCCTGTGTTTGCTTAATTGAATCGTAACTACCCCTCTGTTAGGCCAGAGTTTGCTGGCTGCTCATTGGCTTGTATGGGTGAGGGAGTGTGGAGGGCAGAGGACTATAGAGGGAGACTGTCTTCATGTCAGCTCTGTTATTCAGCTGACATCCGTATCCCAAACACCTTACAGTTTATTAAACCAAGCAAAGTGAGGCACCAGCTGCTCTCATCTTATTGAAGCTACACTGGGACTGGAACTGCTGTCCCTCTGAGTCCCCAGGTGGTCCCTGAGTTTCTGGGCTATGAGCTGCACCTCAATGTTTCAGGGTTAAATTTAATGAAGCTGACTGTAGGAATTTTGTCTTTCCTGCACCAGCAGGCCAGTGATCCTGACTCCAAAGACCAGTGACATCATGCTACTGAGCTGTAGATCCCAACCTTGAAAATGTCGACATATTTTCTCTGTCTTCAGACAGCCTCTGCAGTGGCTCTAAACTGACTTCAGGTTTTCAAAAATTAATGAATGAGTCTCTGCTACTGCTACTAAGGTTAAGTGCTCTTGATCATTTCAGGAAAATTTAAATAAATAAAAGAGTCTTAGAAGTTGTGTCATCTTGGAAATGAATAAAGCATCAATGCGGCGAGAATCGGATCAAACGCACAGAGTTCACAGGCTGGAGGCGACTCCGTTCAGATGAGATGCGGGTCCGAGTCCGAGCTGTAGAGGTGTTTTCTCTGAATATCTCTGGAGTGGGTGGACTGACTGAAGGTTGTATTATGAGTGAACATTGAGTGATTCAATTACTACTGGGGCTGTTTTAGATTACACTAAAGATTATGTTCTTGAAATTGTTCTGAAAAGATTTAGGAAAATAATCTTGTTAATGAATAAAACATCTGAGCTCACAATGAGCAGTGCAAGTCCAGTGCAGTTCGCTGGTGTGGTACCATCATCTTTTATCATTCTCAGACCGTAGTACATTATTATTGAGCTGTTATCTCTTCCTCTGGGGTTTTATTTTGAACAGGATGGAGTGGGGAGTGAGGAGAGAGCTGTGATAAGGGTCGGGCACTGGAGTCTCCCTCCTGACGTCTGGGCTCACACTGAGCATGTGCGCTGGGCTCTGCAGGCTGTCACACCAGGACACTGCATCCATTTCTGTTCTGACTCACTCATATACAGTGCTGTGCTGTTTTTTTTTTATTTTTATTTTGGTTTTAATTTATTTTTTCCTTATTAGTATTTCTGATGATTAAACAAACCGATAATGAATGTTAATTAGCTATTTGGGATGTACGATGGCACAGTGGGTAGCTCTCCTGTATCAGAGCAAGAAAGCTGTGGGTTTGAATCCGGTCTGGACCCTTTCTGTGTAGAGTGCGCGTGTTCACCCTGTGGTCATTTTGGTCTCCTCAGGATGCCCTGGTTTGATTCCACCTTTCCACTAGCATTTCAGGCTAATTGGAGGAATGAGAATGTGTGAGTGAATGGTGTCTGCGCTCTGCGATAGTTTGGTGTTCTGTCCATGGTGTGTCCTTGCATTTCGCCAGCAGTCAGCTGGGAAAGACCCCAGTTCCCCTGTGACCCCACTAAGAAAGAAGCTGTTTTGATAATGTCTGTATGGATGGATGGGTCTTTGGAATTAAAAGGCAGATGATAAAAACAATAGAGCCTTGATAGAGCCCTGCTCTCAAACATTATCATGGATGTCTAGGATTACCTGGCAAGATAGAAACAAATAAGACTCCTGTCTCCTGTGGCAATTTCTTTAATATGCTTGTAGAGATCAAAAACTACACAAATAGGACAGTCTACTTCATTTTTGACAAAGCATACCACCACATCTTGATTTGTTTAATTCTTTTTTAAATATAGTGGTCATTATGTTGTTGATGTGTGTGTGTTTTTTTTTTAAATAAAGAAACCTTTTATAATTTCTGAAAGCATATTTGCCATACTGAGTAAGTTTAAATTTTTCTTGAGTAAATCTGGAACACACAAACAAAGTGCATTGTTCGGGTACAGTCACTGCTTTACCGCTGAAGTGTAACCAAGTGCTTTTCTCCGCTATGTTTTCCGCTGGTAGTTCCCAGTGAAGTTTATCATTGATTTTGTGTTGTGTATTTTATGCCAGTTGGTGGGTGTGCATATATATAATTTTTTACCTTTATCGGGGCGACTCCAACTTCTATCCCCCCACCATTGATAGATACCATTTTTCCACCAAAAAGAACCTGGTGCCAGAGCCATGCTCTTGCCAGTGCTCAGTTGGTTCAACCCACAAACTTCTGAATAACCTGTTTGCATTTCCATCGCCGTGGAGCCAACTCAGAACCCCGCGATTACATCACCATAATTTTAAGATGACAGATCAGGAAAAAATGAACTTCATTCGAGACCTGTGTCTCTCCGCAGCGCTCACATAACATCGGGCAAAACACAAATACAGTATGGACTGTGGGAAACCACAAATAAAAATTTTAAACTGATAATAATGCTTGTGTTTCTGTGTTCAATAATACTATTATTGTCACGCATGTTTTATCGTTTTAGTGTGGGGAAAGGAATATAGCCTATTAGGTTGCCATGATCTTGCACTGGGTTAAGATCAGATATTGAAAAATAATGTTTACCGTATTTTGCGTTGTTGTCTATGCATGTTAATACCAAAACCTTCTGCAGAAACAGGGTGTAATAATTGGAATATGGAATCCAATGTATCTTTTCCCAAGTTTGCATGTCGATGAGATAGAAATGAACAACTTGCTCTGAATGCTTCCTCTAGACCAGCAAGGAGTTGGTGCTGGTTTTGACAGTTTTGAGAAACAGGAGCTGGTGCTAAGGCTGTGGAAAAGCAAAGAATTAGTGCTTAGTCGGGCTTTGGCTCCGAACTAGCTCTGGAACCAGCTCAGTGGATAAGGGGTAAGAGTGGTCAATTCAAATCTCTTGTGGAAACCAATTACCTCAAAAAATTGTTGGCCAACTGAATTGCATTTAGTGGAAAGAACTTAAAGAAAATAAAGCAAACCTACAGTATTTTTTACATTATGTTTTTAAGTGCTGTGAACACAATATCAATAAGTTGGCTTACTGTTTCCACAAACCATTTGAGTTCATTGCTGTAAGCAATGGCACGGTGCAGTTTCAAAACTGACCCTGAGTCTTTCCGTAGCTGGAGGCTGCTGTTGTCGAGGGAGAGATATTTTTGTTAGCTCTTGTAGCACAGAGGCATTAGAGTTCATTAACACAGCCCTAAAATCCATGTAGAAAGGTGGAGGATCCCTGATCGTAACCACGACGATAACGCCACTGTTCTGTGATGCCTGCCCCATGTATTATGCATGCTGGGGCTGATTCTGGCTGTATTGCGCTGTAAGTGTGCTGGCAGGACAAAGTTTGCTTGATTAGAGTGCAGTTAAAGTGTAATTAAAAGAGTTTAAATAGACGTGTAACTGTCTCCTGGGGTCCCCTCAGTACCTCTGGAGGAATAGGGCCATGGTGATTAAATGAAGTCTGTGGGTTATTGAATGCAGTCCCTGAACAAAGTGATGCCATCTTCCCAAACCCCTCACCTTAATTAAATGACATTTAATGATTCTTCATCTTCTTTAACCTAATTTGGGCGGTGGCATCTCTTCCTGTCTGCATCTCCGATGTGGTTCCGTTCTGCCTGTGACTCCCACCCATTAGCAAAGTGCCTCCCTCCTGCTGCAAACTAATTCAGTTTTACTTTGGGAACAGTTAAGCTCCCAGGCTGCTCTTTTTTCAGGCACAGGATACAGTTGGGACAGAACTAATTCAGTTTTACATTGGGAACAGTAAAGCTCACAGGCTGCTCTTTCAGGGGCAGGATACAGCTGGGACAGAACTAATTCAGTTTTACTTTGGGAACAGTTAAGCTCACAGGCTGCTCTTTCAGGGGCAGGATACAGCTGGGACAGAACTAATTCAGTTTTACTTTGGGAACAGTTAAGCTCACAGGATGCTCTTCTTTCAGGGGCAGGATACAGCAGGGACAGAACTAATTCAGTTTACTTTGGGAACAGTTAAGCTCACAAGCTGCTCTTCTTTCAGGGGCAGGATACAGCTGGGACAAAACTAATTCAGTTTTACTTTGGGAACAGTTAAGCTCCCAGGCTGCTCTTTTTTCAGGCACAGGATACAGTTGGGACACAACTTATTCAGTTTACTTTGGGAACAGTTAAGCTCACAGGCTGCTCTTCTTCCAAGGGCAGGATAAAGCTGGGACAGAATTAATTCAGTTTTACTTTGGGAACAGTTAAGCTCACAGGCTGCTCTTCTTTCAGAGGCAGGATACAGCTGGGACAGAATTAATTCAGTTTTACTTTGGGAACAGTTAAGCTCACAGGCTGCTCTTCTTTCAGAGGCAGGATATAGCTGGGACAGAACTAATTCAGTTTTACTTTGGGAACAGTTAAACTCACAGGCTTCGCTTCTTTCAGGGGCAGGATACAGCTGGGACAGAACTAATTCAGTTTTACTTTGGGAACAGTTAAGCTCACAAGCTGCTCTTCTTTCAGGGGCAGGATACAGCTGGGACAGAACTAATTCAGTTATACTTTGGGAACAGTTAAGCTCACAAGCTGCTCTTCTTCCAAGGGCAGGATATAGCTGGGACAGAACTAATTCAGTTTTACTTTGGGAACAGTTAAACTCACAGGCTTCGCTTCTTTCAGGGGCAGGATACAGCTGGGACAGAACTAATTCAGTTTTACTTTGGGAACAGTTAAGCTCACAAGCTGCTCTTCTTTCAGGGGCAGGATACAGCTGGGACAGAACTAATTCAGTTTTACTTTGGGAACAGTTAAGCTCCCAGGCTGCTCATTTTTCAGGCACAGGATACAGTTGGGACAGAACTAATTCAGTTTTACATTGGGAACAGTTAAGCTCAAAGGCTGCCCTTCCTTCAGGCACAGGATACAGCTGGGACAGAACTAATTCAGTTTTACTTTGGGAACAGTTAAGCTCACAGGCTGCTTTTCTCTCAGGGGCAGGATACAGCTGGGACAGAACTAATTCAGTTTTACTTTGGGAACATTTAAGCTCACAGGCTGCTCCTCTTTCAGGGGCAGGATACAGCTGGGACAGAACTAATTCAGTTTTACTTTGGGAACAGTTAAGCTCACAAGCTGCTCTTCTTTCAGGGGCAGGATACAGCTGGGACAAAACTAATTCAGTTTTACTTTGGGAACAGTTAAGCTCCCAGGCTGCTCATTTTTCAGGCACAGGATACAGTTGGGACAAAACTAATTCAGTTTTACTTTGGGAACAGTTAAGCTCCCAGGCTGCTCATTTTTCAGGCACAGGATACAGCTGGGACAGAAGTAATTCAGTTTTACTTTGAAAACAGTTAAGCTCAAAGGCTGCCCTTCCTTCAGGCACAGGATACAGCTGGGACAGAACTAATTCAGTTTTACTTTGGGAACAGTTAAGCTCACAGGCTGCTTTTCTCTCAGGGGCAGGATACAGCTGGGACAGAACTAATTCAGTTTTACTTTGGGAACATTTAAGCTCACAGGCTGCTCCTCTTTCAGGGGCAGGATACAGCTGGGACAGGACTAATTCAGTTTTACTTTGGGAACAGTTAAACTCACAGGCTTCGCTTCTTTCAGGGGCAGGATACAGCTGGGACAGAACTAATTCAGTTTTACTTTGGGAACAGTTAAGCTCACAGGCTGCTTTTCTCTCAGGGGCAGGATACAGCAGGGACAGAACTAATTCAGTTTTACTTTGGGAACAGTTAAGCTCACAGGCTGCTCTTCTTCCAAGGGCAGGATAAAGCTGGGACAGAACTAATCCAGTTTTACTTTGGGAACAGTTAAGCTCACAGGCTGCTCGTCTTTCAGGGGCAGGATACAGCTGGCACAGAACTAATTCAGTTTTACTTTGGGAACAGTTAAGCTCACAAGCTGCTCTTCTTTCAGGGGCAGGATACAGCTGGGACAGGACTAATTCAGTTTTACTTTGAAAGCAGTTAAGCTCCCAGGCTGCTATTTTTTCAGGCACAGGATACAGTTGGGACAGAACTAATTCAGTTTTACATTGGGAACAGTAAAGCTCACAGGCTGCTCTTTCAGGGGCAGGATACAGCTGGGACAGAACTAATTCAGTTTTACTTTGGGAACAGTTAAGCTCACAAGCTGCTCTTCTTTCAGGGGCAGGATACAGCTGGGACAAAACTAATTCAGTTTTACTTTGAAAGCAGTTAAGCTCCCAGGCTGCTATTTTTTCAGGCACAGGATACAGTTGGGACAGAACTAATTCAGTTTTACATTGGGAACAGTAAAGCTCACAGGCTGCTCTTTCAGGGGCAGGATACAGCTGGGACAGAACTAATTCAGTTTTACTTTGGGAACAGTTAAGCTCACAGGGTGCTTTTCTTTCAGGGGCAGGATACAGCAGGGACAGAACTAATTCAGTTTACTTTGGGAACAGTTAAGCTCACAAGCTGCTCTTCTTTCAGGGGCAGGATACAGCTGGGACAAAACTAATTCAGTTTTACTTTGGGAACAGTTAAGCTCCCAGGCTGCTCTTTTTTCAGGCACAGGATACAGTTGGGACAGAACTAATTCAGTTTACTTTGGGAACAGTTAAGCTCACAGGCTGCTCTTCTTCCAAGGGCAGGATACAGCTGGGACAGAATTAATTCAGTTTTACTTTGGGAACAGTTAAGCTCACAGGCTGCTCTTCTTTCAGGGGCAGGATACAGCTGGCACAGAACTAATTCAGTTTTACTTTGGAAACAGTTAAGCTCACAGGCTTCTCTTCTTTCAGGGACAGGATACAGCTGGGACAGAACTAATTCAGTTTTACTTTGGGAACAGTTAAGCTCACTGACTTCTCTTCTTTCAGGGGCAGGATACAGCTGGCACAGAACTAATTCAGTTTCACTTTGGGAACAGTTAAGCTCACAAGCTGCTCTTCTTTCAGGGGCAGGATACAGCTGGGACAAAACTAATTCAGTTTTACTTTGGGAACAGTTAAGCTCCCAGGCTGCTCTTTTTTCAGGCACAGGATACAGTTGGGACAGAACTAATTCAGTTTACTTTGGGAACAGTTAAGCTCACAGGCTGCTCTTCTTCCAAGGGCAGGATACAGCTGGGACAGAATTAATTCAGTTTTACTTTGGGAACAGTTAAGCTCACAGGCTGCTCTTCTTTCAGGGGCAGGATACAGCTGGCACAGAACTAATTCAGTTTTACTTTGGAAACAGTTAAGCTCACAGGCTTCTCTTCTTTCAGGGACAGGATACAGCTGGGACAGAACTAATTCAGTTTTACTTTGGGAACAGTTAAGCTCACTGACTTCTCTTCTTTCAGGGGCAGGATACAGCTGGCACAGAACTAATTCAGTTTCACTTTGGGAACAGTTAAGCTCACAGGCTTCTCTTCTTTCAGGGACAGGATACAGCTGGGACAGAACTAATTCAGTTTTACTTTGGGAACAGTTAAGCTCACAGGCTTCTCTTCTTTCAGGGGCAGGATACAGCTAGCACAGAACTAATTCAGTTTCACTTTGGGAACAGTTAAGCTCACAGGCTTCTCTTCTTTCAGGGACAGGATACAGCTGGGACAGAACTAATTCAGTTTTACTTTGGGAACAGTCAAGCTCACAAGATGCTCTTCTTTCAGGGGCAGGATACAGCTGGGACAGGACAAATTCAGTTTTACTTTGGGAACAGTTAAGCTCACAGGCTGCCCTTCTTCCAAGGGCAGGATACAGCTGGGACAGAATTAATTCAGTTTTACTTTGGGAACAGTTAAGCTCACAGGCTGCTCTTCTTCCAAGGGCAGGATACAGCTGGGACAGAATTAATTCAGTTTTACTTTGGGAACAGTTAAGCTCACAGGCTGCTCTTCTTTCAGGCACAGGATACAACTGGCACAGGACTAATTCAGTTTTACTTTGGGAACAGTTAAGCTCACAGGCTGCTCTTCTTTCAGGGACAGGATACAGCTGGCACAGGACTAATTCAGTTTTACTTTGCGAACAGTTAAGGTCACACGCTGCTCTTCTTTCAGGCACAGGATACAGCTGGGAAAAGCAAGGCTGCAGGCCATCACATCAAGACCAGTGCTGCTGTCAGCCAGAGAGGAGGTCAGGTGATGTCTTAAATTGTTTTGCTTTTTTTTAGCAATAGCTGACAACTTTCATAAATATATAGCACTTTTATTCCAGAATTTATATTTAAACTTGTCATCATCAGTGCCACCCTGATTGTCTGGAATGTCTAATCAGTGAACTGTATGTGGGCATGCTCAAAAGCGACTGTGCTGCCATCTCAGGAGGGCACAGACAATTTCTGGTTCCCCTCCAAGACACAACAGAGCAAGATAAAAGTGAACCAAAAGGTGTGTTAGCAGGAGGAGCTTCAGCGAATAGCGAAACCAGCCCAAACTAGCTGTATCCCTCCCACATCCCTGAGCAGCACAAAGCCAAATCTGTGCTGCTCTCAGTAGGCTACTGGCCGCAGTGGGCACAGACACGGCTGGACTCGACTTGATACTGTGGTGGTCACTCTTACACTCCAGTGTGACACCTTTACCTAGTGAGCCAACCCAGCTGAACCTTGCTATACAATTTTATTTGTGCACACAGTTTTTACTAACTCTCCAGAGAGAACGTGTGCGGAACCTCGTTGGGTGTGAATTTGAAGCTACTTGCTGTGGCTTCTTGGTGAGAGTGAATCTCTCTCTCTTTTTAGCCTCAACTCCATCACCTGCATTATTTACTGGCTCAGATTATCATATCTCAGCATTGTCAGGATCTGATGGAATATTCTGATCACATTCTGATATTCTCATATTATGTGACGTTCCACCTTAACAATAAGAGCATGCCGTTATTTTGTGTGACGGCTTCCACTCCAGGAGTGAATACTGTTTGCGATCCTGTTTCTCTCCTGAAATGTTCGATGCTCCTGTTAACTGTGGCATATTTTGGAACGTGTGCGGTTGTTTTGTTGTCGGGGACTTTTTCTTCCCAAAGTATACAGCTTATGGTGTGCACGTGGTTCCCAGAGACTCATACAGTTTTTGAAACACGTCATCTCCCTTCTCTCAAAAACTTTATTTGTGTCTGGGAATGACCCGGGAGGCGGGACTTCCGTTGAATGCGTGAGCTTACTTGAAGGTAACTGTGGTATTTTATTATTTTTAGCGAACAATAACCGCGTTTCTAGTGTTCTGAGGATACGAGTGGACTAAGCAGACTTGGATTATACTGGACGATGTGTTGGACGATCGTTAGAAAGTTTGTCAACAGAAGTTTTGCGGACTTTTTACCGTTGCTACTGGGTGACCCCATTTGCTTCCGGCAAAAAAGGAATTTGGATAATTTTTCTAAACTCTCCAGCGGCCATAAAGTTGCGCCAGGTGAAAAACTACTTTGTCCATTCGAGACATCTAATGATGAGTAATTGATATACAAATTATAGTTTTTGGGTGGAGTATCCCTTTAATCAGGTTTGATTGACAGACTTTGTAAACAAAGAAATCTAATCTGGACCAGTTTTCAAAAGTAATACAGTACAACTCCCTAAACCATCCTTGTGTAAAACTGAAACTCACTCATACTGGACAACAGCTCAAGTACCGTTTTTCTGCGGCGTTTTTCCAGTTAATAAACATTTAATCTACCAGATTTTGTATCGTGGATTTTTGCTTACATCAGACAAAATGTCCAGTCCCCTCACAATGCATTTCCATTAAAAAGCACTTATGTATACCACACAAGCTGGTTTGCACAATGCATATATGCACAGACGCAACAGAGCAACGAAATGAGGTTCGGCTTTCCTCTTTCCGGAAACTGAATCTGGCGCGGTTTCCATCCTAGTTGGAGCAACACGCAATATCATCCTCAGTGTTATAAACTCGCACCTTTTTGGCCAGTTAATGTTATGGGCACCGTTTTCACCAGTTATTTTAACTGTAATTTTACGAACAGTTCATAACAGAGGTTCGATTTAACCTGTTTGCCAGTGGATGGCACCGTCAGCTTAGCATTACTGTTCTGTGGGTCATACATGACTGAAGCCTGAAGACAGCTTGAGTGAGTAGTCAACAGCGTGCTCGTGAGAAATGGGGATGGGTATACGCCAAGATTTGGCAACAGCCATACAGATGGCTGTTTCCTGAGGTGTCCGGGCAGCGATATCTTTTTCTGTACTGTCAATGGTCCAAACACTTCACTTTCTTCCCACAAACACGTCAATTTGCGTATTTACTGAGAATTTTTTTCCCCTACTTCACAGTCATATGACTACGGTGAGTTTGCAGCCACACAGCCGTCTGACGTCCCAAAGATGAGCTGCACTAGAGGTTTGCTGTTCATTGACCTTTTTGGCCAATAAGTCCCAAACGGCTTCACTTTAATTCGGCTGTTGGAAAAAGGAAGGAGAGTATTTGTCTGTTTACTTTGCAAAATAGGGCTTCCTTGAGAATTCTACAAGTTTGGACAATATTCAAAAAAATGAATTATTCTCTTCTAATTTCTGACTTTTAACCTCTCACAAGATTTCATTTGAGAGAAGATTACGCAGAGAAACTAAGCCACTTAAATTTCTCTCAAAACTGAGTGCTGTGATATTAGCGAAGTGTGTCCAAACTTTTGACTGGAACTGTATATCCAAATATCAGAAATGGATTATCTACATCAACTCAGACGGAGTTTTAAAAAAAAATAAGAATTTGTGGAAATGTTATTCTGATATCAGGAGGAACAGGCTTCAGTCTGTACTAAGTGTGTAACCCAGAGTACTGAGTGGTGTTAGATCTGGTACAGCCTCACTATACCACTGCGTTAAATGTCTGAGGTATTTCATATGCTAGACAATAATTAAACGTCACACAAGCACTAGCTGACCTGAGGCTTGCATTGCATTATGAAAAACACTCATATTTCGTTTTTAAATATCACATTTTTACATCCCCCAACTATTGTTTGGTAAGTTAAGCAATCAAAATTAAAAATTCAAAATCACTTCTGTAAACTGAGAAGAAATTGCAACAGTTTTAATAAATAAATGAATACAAAACCCAAAACCAGTGAAGTTGGCACGTTGTGTAAATCGTAAATAGAAACAGAATACAATAATTTGCTAATCCTTTTCAACCTATATTGAATTGAATACACTGCAAAGACAAGTTACTTAATGTTCAAACAAGTAAACTTTGTAATTTTTCGCAAATATTAGCTCATTCGGAATTTGATGCCTGCAACATGCTTCAAAAAAGCTGGCACAAGTGGCAAAAAAGACTGAGAGAGTTGAGGAATGCTCATCAAACACTTATTTGGAACATCCCACAGATGAACGGGCAAATTGGGAACAAGTGGTTGCCATGATTGGGTATAAAAGCAGCTTCCCTGAAATGCTCAGACATACACAAACAAGGATGGGGCGAGGGTCACCACTTAGTGAACAAATCCGTGAGCTGATTGTCGAACAGTTTAAAAACAACATTCCTCAACAAGCTATTGCAAGAAATGTAGGGATTTCATCATCTACGGTCCGTAATATCGTCAAAAGGTTCAGAGAATCTGGAGAAATCACTGCACGTATGCGACAAGGGGGAAAACCAACATTGAATGCCCGTGACCTTCGATTCCTCAGGTGGTACTGCATCAAAAACCGACTTCAGTGTGTAAGGACATCACCACATGGGCTCAGGAACACTTCAGAAAACCACTGTCAGTAACTACAGTTCGTCGCTACATCTGCAAGTGCAAGTTAAAACTCTACAATGCGAAGCGAAAGCCATTTATCAACAGCACCCAGAAACGCCGCCGGCTTCGCTGGGCCCAAGCTCATCTAAGATGGACTGATGCAAAGTAGAAAAGTGTTCTGTGGTCTGACGAGTCCACATTTCAAATTGTTTTTGGAAACTGTGGACGTCATGTCCTCTGGACCAAAGAGGAAAAGAACCATCCGGATTGTTATAGGCGCAAAGTTCAAAAGCCAGCATCTGTGATGGTATGGGGGTGTATTAGTGCCCAAGGCATGGGCAACTTACACATATGTGATGGCACCATTAATGCTCAAAGGTACATACAGGTTTTGGAGCAACATATGTTGCCATCCAAGCAACTTATTTTTCATGGACGCCCCTGCTTATTTCAGCAAGACAATGCCAAGCCACATTCTGCACGTGTTACAACAGCATGGCTCCGTAGTAAAAGAGTGCAGGTACTAGACTGGCCTGCCTGTAGTCCAGACCTGTCTCCCATTGAAAATGTGTGGTGCGTTATGAAGCATAAAATACGACAACGGAGACCCCGGACTGTTGAACAACTTAAGCTGTACATCAAGCAAGAATGGGAAAGAGTTCCACTTGAAAAGCTTCAAAAATTGGTCTCCTCAGTTCCCATACGTTTACTGAGTGTCGTTAAAAGGAAAGGGGATGTAAACAGTGGTAAAAAGGCCCCTGTGCCAACTTTTTTGGAATGTGTTGCTGCCTTTAAATTCTAAGTTAATGATTATTTGCAAAAAAAAATAAAGTTTCTCAGTTTGAACATTAAACATCTTGTCTTTGCAGTGTATTCAATTGAATATAAGTTGAAAAGGATTTGCAAATCATTGTATTCTGTTTTTATCTACGATTTACATAACGTGCCAACTTCACTGGTTTTGGGGTTTGTAAATTAATTAAAAATTAATTAATATGAAAATGCTGTGAAGTGAAAATTCTTTTTAGAACTTGTTATAATGGAATATACATGCCGCTGACCAGCGAGAAGCATTTTAGGCAATGGGTTTCGATATCCTGCATGGTATCTTCAATTATTTATCTATGTTTCCACCCTATTTCCATATAATGACCTGCCTGCATATAATTCAGCTCCACGATTCAGGAAATGCTGCTATTTCTTTAGATCCCAGCCCCCCCAACCCATCTCACAACTCCTGTTCGTTTCAATGGCGCCTTCAGTCAGTGAGAGAAAAGGGTTAAGCAGAGTTGGATTGTCAGGACCCTCAAATGGAAGCTGAATGTCTCTCTTATCAGGCCGCACCGATCAATTCATTCCTCATTCAATAAAAATTTCCAATATTTACTATTTAAAAATTTCAATTCTCTAAGTACAAAGTATGTCAGTTTTGGTTTTAAAAGAGACTTTAGCACAGCTATGCAGGTTTCCTCTGCTACCTGATGTTTAAACGAGGAGAAATACGACTGATTTTCCCCAAATCCCACACTCCCATGGGTCCTATATCACAGAGCAGGGCTGGTGAGCTTGCTGCATGCACAGAGAACGATCCGGAATGGCTTTTGTTTTTCTTCAGTCCCTGTTCCAGATTTGGAGCGGCTCCATGTTTTACGCTGTGCGTTTGTACAGCTGTCTCTGTAATCCTGATTTGCGGTGCAGGAGCCTGCTATGCCAGTGTGAATCAATCCATGGTTTGGGGGAATTATGAAATCCCAAAGCACTACTGCCCAGATTTACCATGTTTATGGAGAAAATGTTATTTTGAGCTAAATGTACCAGATGTTTGAATCTCGGCCAACTTGCAATTTGGGTGGCAGACAGTCAGAAATATCTGACAGAAACAGATAAACTGATGATGGTGGCAGTTGGATTGGCACTATCATCCTGTTCCTTGTGTCAGCATGTGAATATCCAATTAACCATCATTTCAAATCAGTTTGATCATTTTTCATCAGTTATCTTGTGGTCACACATATTTTTATGTATTTTTGGCCAGAACATGGACATGATTCAGAAAAAAAAAACCCTCTTAAACTTGCATCACTGAAACATTTAACAAATTTTAACTTTTGTGGTTGTATATCATCTCAGAACAACCATACTGAACTGTTCTTTAAAAGACGGAAATCTAACTAGTCACAAGACTGTGAGGATTAAGTGAGAAAGAGGGTAGTAACTGGTTAGGGACTGGTTGTCACAGTCGGCTGAGCAGCTCATGTATACATACGTATTATCTGTAAATGCAGTCTGGGGCGAGCCTCGCAGTCTGTTGTCTGCATGAGTCTGACCTTGTGTTAGCGTACCATGCAGCTCAATAGCTACATGTATATTAATGTTAGCCTTACAGGGTCAGATACTGGTAAACACTGGTCACCAGCAACGAGAAAAGCCAAACGGAAAAAATCCCAAATTATGAACCCCAGATACAGTACATGCAGTTATAGCGTGAGCAATCCTTGATATTAATATAAATGGGTGTACAGCAAACTTAATTGTACTATTTCACTTCGAATTGGCACTCTTACATTTGCATTTCTGACAAACTGGTACCGTCAAAAGCATAATGTTATTAAATGTCCGACCGATACTTTTCCAATAGGCTACCTGGGGATTCCATGTTATATTTTGTGTCAAGAAAATTTGTGTATATTTTGCAGGTATATGCTGTAATTAGTGTGTTTCACTCAGATGGGATATATAAAGCAGAATCACTGACATGTGAAGATCCGAGAAGTGAAAGACTTGGGTACGTCAGTTCACACATTCCACTTACTATTTCATTCGCCAACTCCGTTTTTTAAGTCTGTGAAGCTATGTTTGGTCTTGCAAGATGTCTCGAGGTAACTTAGAAGCATGTTAAATTTTTAGCTATTTTTTTTTCTCAATTAATTTCTGCTTGAAATCGTAAAAACAGCATTTTGGTTGTCCTCATATAAATGACTGTATTGTGCCGTAATTTTACCCGCAGAGGAAGACGGGTTCCGTGAAAAATCCGTCACTGTGAGCAGACTACCACCCCCCCCCCCGGTGAAAACCCAGTTAGCCAGTTACTAAACCGTTATGATATTGAAACAGTACCGTCAACTTACTGGTAAATCTTCCATCTATTCACAAACAGTGCTGTATATCGGGGAGTCATCAAAGTGACTGAAATCAGTTTCCTTCATATTCAGTGGTCTTGAATAAGGGCTGATCGCATGAACAGAAAGTAAGTTTTGAAGGCAATTATTGGTGTGTGTGTGTGTGTATGCGTGTGTGTGTGTGTGTGTGTGTGTGTCTGTGGCACACCCTGCAGTTCAAAGGTCTTATACAGCGAGTTTCCGGCCAAAGATTTATGCAAAGTGCACTTGGCTGTTGTGTGGCCTCCAGCCATGTTGAATTGTGCTGATTGCTGATTTGTACTTTCAGAAATGACTGCTGCACTGAACCAATGCAATATGCTATTGTAAGAGGACATTATAAAGCTCTTTGATACAGAGCCCAGAAACAAGAAATTACCCCGCACAATACAGGGGGATTTTACATCATAAGCAGAAAGTGAATAGATGCAGTGAGCGCTGGACACGCCTCGGCACGGTTCTATCGGGGAATCCAACTGTGCTCAGACCCACAGTGAATGCCGCGAAATTGGTTTTTAAAAAGTGCATTCATCGCAGAAAAACAGGAAAATGGTGAACATAACCAAAAAGGAAGGAGGGAATTTGGATTTCAGATTGAATGTCCTTCTGTAAAAAGCGGAGATGCAGAGAGCAGATTAGTGTGATTGGGATGGGGAGAACAGCCATTGTGCAGGTCTGAACAGAGACACAATGCCCTGGGGTATTGTGTGGGAGGAGCTGTCGTCATGGCGATGGGAGAACGGCCTCCATCTATCACTGGGACACCATTATTCAGTTACTGTTAGGAACTCTTCTGCATTTGTAAGATTATAAATGAAAAATAGAATAAAAGGGAAATAATCAGGAATGGCTTCATCTGCCTCCTCTTCTCTCTCTCCTGTTGTTATTATTAATATTATTATTATTATTATTATAATAACATAACATAACATAACGTAACATGAATGGCAAGAACAGGCTTTTCAGCCCAACTACGCTCACGAGTTTCTTTATACTATTGTGAATATATCCCTTCAGATACTCAATGACTCAATGGTATCTCGCTTTAAGTCAAGCCTGCTCTTGAAAACCCCCAAGGTCTCTGCCTCAACAATATGGTCAGGAAAGCTATTCCACATTGAAATTTCTCTTTGGGTGAAAAAATATTTCCGAATATCAGTGCTAAATTTACCTTTGGTCAACTTCCATTTGTGACCCCGAGTTCTACTCACAACACTTGGTCGAAGGAATCCTACATAATTCACTTTGTCAATCCCTTTAACATATTTACAGACCTCAATCAAATCACCCCTCAGTCTCCTTTTCCTAAGACAAAAGAAATTAAGGATCTTCAGCCTCTTCTCATAGCTTTCATCTTTTATACCTGGAATAAGCTTAGTGGCTCTTCTCTGAACTTTCTGTAGAGCCTCTATACCTTTCTTAAGGTATGGTCCCCAGAACTGTACACAATACTCCAGATGTGGCCTGACGAATGTGTTGTACAAAAGAAGCATCACCTCCTTAGATTTGTACTCAATACTTTTGGCAATATATCCCAGCATCCGATTGGCTTTTTTAACTGCTATGGCAAAATGGCTAGAGCCTGTGAGGGTTTGGTCAACAATCACTCCCAGATCTTTCTCGTGTACAGCACATTCCAGTTTTAAACCTCCCATGAAGTAATCCCGTCTAATGTTTTTATTACCTACATGTAAAACATTACATTTTGCTACATTAAATTTCATTTACCACATTTCTTCCCAATTCTGGATTCTATCCAAATCATCCCGAATAACTTTAGTGGACCCTAAACTATTTTCCAAACCCCCCAATTTAGTATCATCTGCAAATTTAGCCAATCTGCTCTCAATATTACTATCAAGGTCATTAATGTAGATGAGGAACAGCAGGGGCCCCAACACCGATCCCTGGGGGACGCCACTCCCCACCATACCTACCTCAGATGAGATACCACTGGCCACCACTGTTTGTGTTCTGTCCTTTATCCAGTTTTGAATCCACTCCAGAATACCTCCTGTAACTCCAATGGAGCTCAATTTAAAAATTAGTCTCTTATGCGGTACTGTATCGAATGCTTTCTGAAAATCCAAGTATTTGATGTCATTAGCCCTGGTCTGGTCATCAGTCTTGGTGGCCTCTTCAAAAAATTCCAGAGGGTTTGTCAGGCATGACCTTCCCTTACGAAAACTATGTTGGCTATCCCTCAAGATACTGTTCCGTTCAAGAAATAAGTCCAGCTCACCTTTTATGATAGATTCCAATATTTTGCACGTGTGACAGAGTGGTAAGGTAGAAGGCTAGACAAAAAAAAGCACAAATTCAAATCCAAAATTCTCTCAAATTTAATTACACAAGTCCGTATACATGAGGCACGAGACGCAATTCCCAGTCAATAAAAAAAACTTTATTACAAAAGCCTAAATATAGCCGGACAATAAATTAATTCCGGGCACCACAGTGGCACAGAGGACTAAAACACACAAGTCGTCACCTTGATCACAGCAATAGATAAAATGATTAGTTTTACTCAAAATCAGCACAACTTTAAAAACACTGCAACCTACCGCAATCTTACACGGAACTCAATTAAAATAATATTTTTGGCAGTCATGGACTTACCTTAGGGGAAGCAGACTAACAAAGACGTGTTCCAAGGCCCACACACCTACCTTGCATGCACACACAGAAGGAAGGGTTACAGTGAATAAGCCACAACCACCAAACAGTGTGAAAACACACAAGTCCACCCGTGGTGACTAGCTCCCCCAACACAGTCCACTTAGCTGCTAATTCGTCAACTTCAAAACAAAGTCAACTTCAACTTGTATGCCACACAATCCTACCCACCATTCAACAGAAGGCTACCCTCCTCACAGGCGCGCCCTCTGTAGGCAGAGTACCCGTGAAGTAATTCAAACTTAATTTAAAACACACATTTGCAGTATTGTGCTTATACCAACACGAATACAATTACAAAACTCAGACAACCAAAATATTAAAACTTCCACTGCAACTCAATATCACAGAAAAAAAAAACAAACACACATTACACAAAACACATATCGTGAGTTGGCCTAACTACCAAAGGCTTCACGCGAGCGAAGACCCGTACAAGGCCAACTTCGCAGTTCAAACAATATAACAAATATATGTATATTCGCACACACACACGAGCACACACACACGATTCGAAACAAGGCAAAACAGCAGCCCCAAATACGTCCAAATGGGAAAGTCCGGTCCCCTCTGTAACACAAACAACCAATTAAATCTGCATCAAGGTAAAAAAAAAGAAATCCAAAGTTAAATATAGCTACATACCAGTCTTTCTTCCAGCAGGAATACAGACTCACGTATCTTGCAAATCGCGACCCTGCAAAGCTAAAAATTACCGAAAGAAACTGCCTTAACATCAATAACCGACAATAAAGAGAAAGTATCCCAACCTCAAACATACCTGCGCTGGGCGATCTACCCTGAATGCAGTCCATGCACAGGAGACAAACAAGGGACTAAAAAAACAAATTATACTAATCAATCTCATGAAGTACCAATATGTTCCACAATTACACGCCTACTCACCAAAGAATCAAGATTCAAAATCAGAGGAGTAAAAAAACGACCAAACATTTATCTTTCTGCACAGAAACCGGAAGGGATCAAAAGCACGACGACACCAGATCAGTCCTTTCTCCCGGAAGTAAGGTCTTTGGCGATGTGGTCAGCGCGCATGACTCTTACCCGGGAGTCTGGAGGTTCAAGTCCCCGCCCGGGCCCTCCTTCGGCCTGCTACATTCTGGCGTAATCGGCAGGATCTGGGGCATCCTAATGGATGGCAGCATGCGTAAAGCATGGGGCGTGAGGACACGCTCACGAAAGAGGGGGAGAGATGTGACAGTTGAAGGGTCCTGTCACTGGAAGTGTCTCCTAATAAGTACGTGCCCTGGCTACCTTGCCAACGAGCCTGGCTCTTTGGCGATGTGGTCAGCGCGCATGACTCTTACCCGGGAGTCTGGAGGCTCAAGTCCCCGCCCAGGCCCTCCTTCGGCCTGCTACACACGCAATGCAATTTAAACTGACTGGCCTGTAATTTCCTGGCTCGGTACGGTCCCCTTTCCAATATATTGCTACAATATTGCCCTGTTTCCAATCATTTGGTATTTCTGCAGTTTCTAAAGACCGCCTGAAGATAGTGGATAGCGGCTTAAAGATGATCTCACCAACTTCCCTGAGCACTCTAGGATATAAGCCATCAGGACCCGCCGCCTTATCTGCCTTTAGTTTATGCAACTTGTCTAATACTTCATTATCCCGAACCTCAATTTCTGCTAAATAATCTTGAGCATTTAACATGCCCTCTGGCCAAATTAAGACCCCCTCTGAGGTAAAATTCTCAACAAAGTAACTGTTTAAGGCATCCGCATATCCTGGTTATTAAATAGCAGCGATCCATTTTTATTCTTTATGCACTTAACCTGCTCTTTAACTTTCCTTTTTCTGCTACAGTACTGAAAGAAGCGCTTAGGGTTAGTTCTCGGCCCCTCAGCAATTTGTCTTTCATACAGTCTTCTAGCATTCCTCAACTCTTTTTTTGACCAAAGCCCGCATTTTATAGTATTCAGCCTTAGTATTCTCATTGTTATCCTTTATGTAAATCTTATAAAGATTCCTCTTTTCCCTCAAAATCCTACGATTACTTTTGGTCATCCACTAAGGATTTTGCTTTTTCAGCTTACTTTTGGACACCTTTGGAATGAATCTGCATTGTGATTCAAGTAAACGAACAGCGCTACAGCACAGCCAGAGGCCAGTGCTGGGAATCTGGGAATAACTCATGAAAATAGCACTTGGCCTGATATGTGATTAATTTCCATGTCTTTTCTTGAAAAAGGAAAATCTGGATGCAGGAATGTGGAACATCTGTGTGTTTAATTCGCTTGCAGGGCCGCTAAGTGCAAGTGACAGTTACTCTAAGCAGGAAGCATCTGGACACAGCAAAGGATGTAAATTCTGGGTCCTTATGTCAGAAGAGACAGTGTTTTGATTCACTTCAGCTTGTTGTTCATCTCTGTAGACGTGAGAGCGCAGATGGATCAGCTGCAGGTTTTTATTCACAGAGTATCCATGAGTGAGAAGATGACGTCTGCTTCTCAGAAACAGTGTTTACAGTATTTCTCTTGTGGGGAAGCATTGTATTGTAGTTGCACACGAATATAGCAGTCCTCTAACTGTGTTGTCTTGGCACCTTAAAAATACAACATCATTCAAATGGATAATTTCCGGTGATTTTTGTGAAGTATAGTATTCACAAAGTTGTATGTCGTTATGAGTTGCACTACTCACATGTAGTGGTAATGGCTGTTCCACTCAAGACTCAAAGTGTAATCGATAACTGTCTCTAGCGAGCTAGCTGGAACACTGACACTGTGGTAAAACTAGGAGTGTGACCTTCATAAATGCATGCTTAGCTATTGTAGTTTTTGCATGTATTTGTAATCTTTTTGTGACTTTTTTGACACAATGCCTGCACCTACTACAATTGGCGAAGTACGGGAATTGTACAAGAAGAATAATTCAATGAAAGGCGTCACAAAAGCCGACCTTGCGAACCTTCTTTTGAGTTTGCTGAGCACCAGTCATGACAAAATTCTGTGTGAATTGTGAAAGTTACGGACTTTTATTAATGAGAATGTAGTTTGTATGAATCAGGAAATAAGCACCCTGAAAGAAACGATTGACACTCAGCGTAAAGTTATTGTAGCCTAGCAACGTGCATGGGAGGACCTTGATGCTGCCCAAAGATTGAAGAAACTGGTAGTTCTCGGAATGCCAGAGGAATCGCCAGATGCCGATGCGTTGCAGGCCTTGTTTGGGATCTTTGAAGCAGGTCAGGTGCAATATGATCAAAGACGATTAGGAAACAGACAACGGTGTCGGGTGAGGCCAATCCGAGTTACCTTTCAGGACACCAGAGCCCGCGTGGAGGTCCTAAAGAACACTTGGAAACTCAAACGGGCTGGTAAAGATAAGTTTGGGGACGCCGAAGTGGACTGGAGTAAGGTGTTTGTGAAAAAGATCAACACCTCGCCATACGTCGTGAATGGCATCGGCTTCACGATTTTGTCAAAACCGAGAAAGCCAAGCCAGACAACTAGGGGCATGATATATCCATTGACCTCAGGGATAGGTCGGTCAAGAGCGACGGTGTTGTCCTGGATTCATGAAAGTGGGATTTTTTTATGTGAATGGACAGGGGACTCAGATGACTCTTAAAGTTTCATTTTGGAATATTAATGGTTTGGGTGACTAATTGTCTCCCCCTGTACTGAAAGATATGCTGCTTGACTTTGAAATTATTTTTCTTAATGAGACCAAGGCGAATTGGAATATAACTGCCTCAGGTTTTGTAGCTTATAGTTCTGTTATGCCTGAGATGGCGGTGTATTTGCCCTTATTAAGAATACTCATGCTGGATCTTTACTGTCTGTGGACACTGGCACGGTGGATCATGTGTGGCTTTGTTTAAAGTATTGTCCAGACCTTGTAATTGGCAGTTGTTATCTTCCTCCGCGAGATTCACCTTTCTTTTCACGTCATATTGGCTGATGTACAACGCCGAATTCGAACATCTCAATCCCAGTACATCATTATTGGTGACATAGACTGTAGATTTGGCAACAGCCTTGGTCAGCTAGATAGAATACTAAACACTGGTGTAGAGTTTGTTAGGTTACCGTTGGCTGATACTATCCAAGTAGCAAATGCTAATGCTAAGGATGTGCTAGATTTGCGTTTGTCCACTTCATTGATACCAGTCAACAACAGTGTTATAAATGGGCAGGAAATGCGAGGAGCGCTAACTTATCCACAGCGCGACCGCTGGATATCAGAGTTAGACTGGAGTTTGTGTTCAGCACAAATTTTAAACCGTCTCTTACAGATGGTAGTTATACAGGACACCATACTCCCGTCTAACCACGCTATTGTGTCTGTCACTCTTAAATTCGATTTTACTTTGTCAATCTCAGACAACAAACTCCTGCAGCCATCACTGCAACAGCATCTTTTGGCTTGAATTACAGCAAACCCAGATTCAGTCCGCCCACGGGCTCCTTCATGGAAATTTGACAGATAACCGACTTTTCGTCCATGGGTTTCCTTCAAGTTAAAATCCCAAAGCCGGCAAACATGAGTCCTTTATGTTGGTCGATCCTGGCTGCCTATATAACTTGATTAAAACGGATTCTCATCCCAAAGCCGCTGATCAGTCAGTCCTTGGTTAAGCATAACCCCTAAGTCTCTGGCATAACATATGTGGGAATTTCAGACTGATTGAAATCCACCTTAAATGAAGGACCCAAAACATCATTTATATTTGCAATTATATTTTCATCTTTAATCAGAGAATAAATGGTTACATAATTAAGAGAAAATCATATGCATGTAATCAATGAAGACAATAAGTATCAGAGACGATTACAATCAAACCATTAGTTGATATAGTCGAATGGTCCTCCGTGAGGAATCTAAGTAGAGCGAGGGCTTGCGCAGCGTCCGTCGATATTCTGACTCATCAGAGGGCAATCGAAGAATGGCCAAACGAATCCCCCGAAGTCTTTCTATGTTCCTCTTCCTATTGTCCTTCTCCCTCCCCGGGCTTCCAGCTCTGTGTTTACCTAATTAATTGATGTTGGTGAACTCTACTTGACCAATGTCCCGATGACCGCTTGTTCGTACCAACTCTCAAAAGGACATGTCACAACTCATTCTGATCCCAGACGTCTGTCCTCCTATAAGAATTAAAAGCGCTTTCTGCACAGGGGGAGAGATGATTGTAAATACACCTCAAGAGAGAACTCATTGCTGGGGAACAGAAACTATGTTCTCTTGAAATACAGTGGATATAAAATGCATCTCATTCAACTCCTTGAATTTAGCTGAAGAGTTACATACCAAACACAATTACATACAGAATTATGATGAAGTAATTGTCATGAATTTCCTTCACAACAGACTCATTCCCCATGAGATTCACATCACTATTACCCCAGGTATAATACAGTAATTCAGTGATGACATGAGGGCAGTGAAAACAGTGAAATAGTGGGTTTTGTGTAAATTAAAACTTTTAACTCAGAACAGTCACTGATGAAATGAAAAGGTGCGGTGACAGTGTGTCCAGAAGAGGTCACTATGGCACTAATTGGGCAGAGAGCACAGGTCACACCCTGCTGTGAGAGAAATTCCTTGCAGCAACCAAGCCATGCGCTCCTTTCCCCATCTTTGATGCGCTCAATCACCCATGCTGAAGTGTCCAGTTCCAGGCCCCCTTATCTCAGTGGTAGAATTGGGGCTGTGCAGCTGTAGAGGATGTCTGGACCCTGATGACTTTGCGATCCCACTGTTCCCAGCCACGCCTGACTGGAGACGAGGCCAGCTGTGGAGGGAGTATAGGTTCTTATGCCTTTATTACCCCACTATGTTAAGAACGGATACTTTTGATCGCACGTCCATGTTATCTCAGTGATTGGGCTAAGTTTTTGTCGGATGATTTGTACGATCTGGCGCATTTCTGTGCAAATAACAATCCTCCACCATGCTAAATACAGCCTTGAGATTGTGATGTTGACCGTTGGTTCAGGGGGGTGATAGTCAGGCTATATTGCGTCCAGTAGACTGGAATGGGGAGATTAAATCAACCAGGAATGATGGGGTCCTACAGATGAGGAGTTTGACTCACGTGGAGGTTCTACTGAATCCAGAAGGAGTACCTTCTCTGGACTTTCCAGTTGGCGAGATAAACATTTCAGTGCTGCATGAGCCAATTTCCCCTATTGAGGTGCAAGAAGTTGTTGGTCATTTGAAATTGAATAGAGCAGGCAGCCCGGATGGTGTCACACTGCGAGTAATCTCAGCACTGTCTATTAGCTGGATATTGTCTCACTGCATTGTTTATCGTTGTTTTTCAGACTTGTGTTAATCCTAGTCAGTGGTCGATTGCTAAGTTGACCATGTTTTTTAAAGGAGGTGACCGAGGTTCCTGTAATAATTATAGGAGTGTCAATGTTAGCAACATGACAGCGAAAGTGTACGGTGCTGTATTGTCGTCCCGGCTCCAAGCGTGGTTTAAGCCTTTTTAAACAAGGCAGCTCTCAAAAAGGAAGAGGTTGCCAGGAAAAAATGGTGACGCTCCGATTGCTCATAGATTACGCCAAATGCAAACGTGTCCAACTTTTTGTTATGTTCATTGACTTTTCAAAAGCGTATGATAAAGTACTGAGACAGAAATTGCTCCATGTATTAAATTGCTCCATGTCTTGGTTGTGGTATGGTTATGTTGGCAGCAATATGGTCAATGTTTTATTCTACCAAGAGCGTTTTAGGTGCTGCTTTAATTGCAACCACTATTAGTGTTAAACAGGGGTTTCCTACATTCTGTGTTTTATTTGCATTGTATTTAAATGAATTTGTTAAACTTGTAAAAGATAAATGTCGTCCCGACGGCTTCATTCAGCAGCTGCATTGTTTGCTCTTCATGGATGATACTGTGCTGTTATCCACTACAAGGGAGCGCAGTGAATACAAGCTGAGTCTAATGGTGCAGTTTTGTACCGACTATGGTATGGAAATTACCCTGAAGAAATCCAATTTTATGGTGATTAATGGTATCAGTATCTACTGCCAAACTATAGGCCCATCAGTTTGTTTTATGATGACCAAAAAAAAGCTTTTTTTTCTGCCAACTCTCTCAAGCATATTTTGGTTGAGTAGACGGTGTCTGATTGTAGTTTTGGAGACTTTCTAAGCCTGAGGCATAATTAATGTCCAAAGTCCACTATCTGTGATTCATGTAGTTTCTTTTGTCAATTCAGCCGTCCTGCTCACGATGAGGGCATTTGAAATGGGCAGCGTCTTCTTCAAAGCAGATTGTTAACATTTCCACACGAGTAACTTCTTCAATGCTGCCTTGAACATCAAAAGATGGATATTTTTCCAGCTTTTTGCCTCACAGCCATCTCTCAGTGTGAAGCTGAAGCTGGGTTTACACATCGGCACGATGCATTACGAATATTATTTTCCCGTCATTTGTTGCACATTCATGACATTCGTAAGGTGACTTGATGCATCTGAATGGGGTTCTTAACAGCGTGTGTCGGTTCGTGACATTCGTGATATTCTTGGAGCATGTTTTTGGCTGTCAACAAATCTTCCACAAATGTCATGAATCACCTTTGATTAGTGGCGTTCGCAAATGAGCGTGTCGACTCGTGGTGATTAGTGGTGATTCTTAATAGAGCATGACAGCGTTGGCAGTGTATTCTTGCCGTTCGTTGAGCCCGTACTGTCACGCGTCGTAACGAATCGACATGAAAGCTGTCAAGAACTGAACTGAATGACGCGTGACGCCTCTGCGCCGAATCATCAAATTCAATTCAGATTCGTACTCCTCGGTCACGAATTTAGAGTCGTGGCATTCCTGGCATGTCGTTATGTGTAAACCCAGCATTAACGTGGCATTCCTGACATGTTGTTATGTGTAAACCCAGCATTAACGTGGCATTTCTGACATGTCGCATGTGTAAACCCAGCATTAACGTGGCATTCCTGACTTGTCATTATGTGTAAACCCAGCATTAACGTGGCATTCCTGACATGTCGTTATGTGTAAACCCAGCATTAACGTGGCATTCCTGACTGGTCATTATGTGTAAACCCAGCATTAACGTGGCATTCCTGACATGTCGTTATGTGTAAACCCAGCATTAACGTGGCATTCCTGACTTGTCATTATGTGTAAACCCAGCATTAACGTGGCATTCCTGACATGTCGCTATGTGTAAACCCAGCATTAACGTGGCATTCCTGACTGGTCATTATGTGTAAACCCAGCATTAATGTGTGTTATGGCCCCAATTTGTTATTACATTTATAACACAACAGCAACAGCAAGGGATGACAAACACAGTTTTAACAACTAAAACACATTTAATTTTTAACAAAGACAAAACTAATAACAACCTACAACTAAAGACCAAGATTGATAAATAAGAAAAAACAGAAATAATTACAGTCCCTTTTTAGTGGGGTGGCTTGGTGATGTCCTGGATGAAGAAAATGCTCAAACACAGGCAAAGAAATCCACAAAAGAAACGTCACAGGTCTTGAACAGAATGGCAGGTCTGGTCATCTTCTTGCAATTTCTCCTACTACTACTGTCTCAATTCTTTTCCTTATATACTCTTTTGCAGACCCCACCCACATTTAGACCTCTTTTTTTTAATTTTCTGAGACTTGCCCCAGACATGTCCAGGACATGTCTAAACATGACTCCAGTCTGAGCTTAACAAAAAAAAAGGTAAATACTGCCATCTAGTGGCCTATATTCACATTACACCTCCATTCCAAAAGGGAAAAATTTTGACTCATAAAGGCAAAATTTTTCTTTTCAATACAAAATGGTTAAGTGAACACTTGTCTATATATACATATCATACAATATTCAAACACATGATATATATATATACATTCAAACACGGGATAAGCAATCAGCAATTACATTGTCTGTACCCTTCACATGCTTAATTTCCAAGTCAAACTCCTGTAAAATCAAACTCCAATTCAACAATCTCCGATTCTTGTTTTTCATCTTACTCAAAAACATTAACGGATTGTGGTCAGTGTACACTATCATTGGCTTTTGTCCTGTACAAACATAAACCTCAAAGTGTTGTAAAGAAAGGACCAGAGCCAACAGTTCCTTCTCTATTGTGGAATAGTTCCTTTGGTGGCGATTGAACTTCCTGGAGAAGTATGCCACCGGATGCTCAATGTCATCAGAGTCACTTCTCTGTAGGAGCACAGATCCACAAGCTTGGTCGCTAGCATCGACCGCGATGGAGAACGGTTTGTTGAAGTCAGGAGATTTGAGCACGGGGAAGTGACACAGCAGAGACTTCAGGCGATCGAAGGCTCTCTGGAATGCATCATCCCAGGTGAACTTTACGCCTTTCTTCAGTTGGTTAGTTAGACTGAGAGCAATCTCAGCAAAGTTCTTGCAGAACTTGCGGGAGTACCCGATCATTCCAAGGAAGCGGCGCAAAGCTTTTTTGTTGTCAGGAACTGGAAAGTCCATGATGGCTTGGACTTTAGCATTTATGGGTGCCACCTTACCCTGGCCTATGACGTAGCCAAGATAGGTGACAGTAGCACAACCAAAGTCACTCTTGTTCAGGTTAACAGTCAGGTTAGCCTGGGTCAGGCGCTGGAACAACGTCTCTACATCTTTTAGATGTTCTTCCCAGGAGTCACTCCATGTGATCAGGTCATCGATGTATGCACCCGTGTGTGGCAATCCGGCGATTGTAGACTGTATCATCCTTTGGAACGTGGCTGGGGCATTTTTCATGCCAAAGGGTAGGACTTCATACTGGTACAATCCAGATGGTGTGGCAATAGCAGAGATGCTCTTGGTCCTCTCAGTTAAAGGCACACACCAATAACCCTTCAATAAATCAATCTTGGTCAGAAACTTTGCTTGCCCTACACTATCAATACAATCATCAATCCTAGGTATTGGAAACACATCAGTTCTAGTTACAGCATTGACTTTGCGATAATCTGTACAGAATCTAGTACTTCCATCAGGTTTTGGAACTAGCACACAGGGTGAACTCCAATCGGAGTTGGAGGGTCTGATAATATCATGTTTTAACATGTACTCAACCTCTTTCTCAGCAATCTTTCTCTTTTCAGGATTCATCCGGTATGGATGCTGTTTTATTGGTTTGGCATCACCAACATCTACATCATGAGAGGCTATAGTAACTCTCTTTGGAACATCAGGAAACAAATCCTCATATTTCTCGATCAACCTTTCAAACTGATCTCTCTGTGAGGGTTCTAAGTGCTGGAGTTTTACATCAAGATTTTGCAACACTTCAGTGTTTGACAATTTACATGAAAGAACTTCAGCTTTAATTCTTGGTTCATCATCTTGAAACTCCCCCTCATCTTCACACGTTTCGACCATTGGAGAATCTGAAGTGACAGCTGCAACCCTAGCATTTCTGTCATGATAAGGCTTTAGCATGTTAATATGACACAATTGTTTTGGTTTTCTCCTATCTGGAGTCTTCACAATGTAACTGAGATCATTGAGTTTTGTCAGAATTTCATAAGGACCATGAAATCTAGCCTGCAATGGATTGGACTGCAAGGGAAACAACACAAGGACCTTGTCTCCTGGTTTAAACTCACGGCTTCTAGCCTTATGATCATACCAAGTTTTCATTTTTCCCTGACTTGATTTCAAGTTCTCTTTGGCAAGGTCACAAGCTGCACGCAATCTTTCCTTGAACTTGCTAACATAGTCTAACAGACTGATTTGCGGCTCTTCCTCTTGCCATTGTTCACTCAATAATAGCAAAGGTCCTCTCACTTCATGACCAAACACTAGCTCAAATGGACTGAATCCAGTAGACTCCTGCACTGCTTCTCTAGCTGCAAACAACAGCAAATGAACCCCTTCATCCCAGTCTTTCTCATGGTCATAACAATAAGTCCTCATCATTGTCTTGAGAGTGGAATGAAACCGCTCTAAGGCACCCTGACTTTCTGGATGATAGGCACTAGAAAGAATCTGCTTTGCACCTAGTTCATACACAACCTGCTGAAACAATCCTGAAGTGAAATTGCTACCTTGGTCTGACTGAATTTCCCTGGGAAGGCCAAACAACGTGAAGAACTTTATCAAAGCCTTTGAGATTGCAGTTGCCTTGATGTTACGTAGAGGTATGGCTTCAGGGAATCTGGTAGATGCACACATGATTGTCAACAAGTACTGATTTCCAGATCTAGTCTTGGGTAATGGACCAACGCAATCAACAATGACCCTAGAGAATGGCTCCCCAAATGCTGGGATAGGCTGCAATGGAGCTACAGGTGGGTCTAACTGGTGTTTTCCAATTACCTGACAAGTGTGACAGGTTTTGCAAAAGTTGGAAACGTCTTTCCGAAGCCCAGGCCAAAAGAAGTGTTTCATGATCTTATCAACAGTCTTGTTAACACCAAGATGACCTCCTAAAGGTAAACTATGAGCCATTGTTAAGATCTCATTCCTATAGACCTTCGGAACAACAATTTGCCTGACCACTGCCCAATCTGCATTGGCAGGGATATCAGGAGGGCGCCACTTCCGCATCAACACACCATCCTTGAGATAATACCCAACTGGAACTGCATCTATTTCTTTTTCAGGAAGGGCTCTCCTCTTTAGTACACCAATTTCAGGATCATTAGTTTGCTCCTCAATCAACCGCTTTCTGGACAGAGACAAGTCTCCAGACACATCAGAATCACCAGACCCATCCGGCTGGCTGAATAGAGAACTGATAAAAGTATCTGATAAGTCCTCAAACGGAGAAACCATAGTAGGCCAATCAGAGTCATGAGGCGAACCACCTGAGTCCTGACTATTCAATGTACTGGACGGCACCACAACATCATCTTCTTTAGCCTTCTTGGCCATAGCACGAGTCACTGCGCAAGAAGGATACAGAGATGGGTCCTCATCCCCATTTTCAGTGCTCGGCTGTGAAGTAAGATGTACAGGGGGAACTACTTTGCCCCCAGCCAGGTCATTGCCTAGCAACAGAGAAACACCCTTTATAGGTAGACTTGACATAAGTCCCACCTTTACCTGTCCTGTAACTAAATCTGACTTCAAGAATATAGAGCGCAGGGGTACAGATACAGTCCTCCCTTCAATACCTTGTACAAGTATGAAATCCCCTGAAGCGGTCTCATCACGTAACTCCAAGGAGTCCATCAACAAAAGTGACTGAGAAGCTCCGGTATCCCTTAGGATATATATGGGGACAGGAGTAGTATGCTCATTCAGAGCCACAAATCCCTCTGACACAAATGGAAGAAATTCCTCCCTCACAAAGTCAGCTGTATTAGGCTTTTTAGCCCCACAAGAAGCAGGCAATTTAGCAGATTGGTTATCTACTACAGGGGTTTCTAACCTTGTTTTCACAAAGGCATTTGGTTTGGTATCCTTTTCTTTTTCTTTCTTAGCTTTAAGGAACCAACAGTTAGTTGTAACATGACCAGATTTCTTGCAATAACTGCAAACTAGACCACTTTTGTCACTGTCAGCTTTCACACTTTGATCAGACCTGTTACTGGATTTCTGAGCACCATCACCAGATTTGTCTTTGTCTTTGGGTGAGGAATCTTGGGTATCACCGTAACCCTTTTTCTGAAATTGGGACCATTTATTGTTACTGCTAGACTGAAATTTGGACTTATGAGTGAGAACATATTCATCTGCAAATTTGGCAGCTGATTGCAAGTTCAGTGCTTGCTTCTCATTAAGGTAGGTCTTAACATCATCCTTAACACAGTTCTTGAATTCTTCAACTAAAACCATCTCTTTTAGTGAGTTGAAATCATCCTTGACCTCCATAGAAGTACACCAGCGCTCAAAGCAAACCTGCTTCTCATTAGCAAATTCAACATAAGTCTGATTTTCAGATTTCTTCAGACCTCTGAATTTCTGTCGGTAAGCCTCTGGAACCAACTCATAAGCTCTCAAAATAACCTTTTTGACAACCTCATAGTCAGAGGAATCATCTGCAGACAAAGCCGAATAGGCTTGTTGAGCTTTACCCTTGAGGACAGTTTGCAACATCAGAGGCCAGTGTTCCTTTGGCCACTGGCAACTCTTTGCTACCTTTTCAAAACACTGGAAATAGTTGTCAACATCCTTTTCTGAAAATGGAGGCACCAGTTTTACCTCCTGACTGGCACAAAATTTATTTTTAGTTTCAATTTTAATTTTTAGTTGCTCCATTTGGAGTCTTTCTTCTCTATCGAATTTCTCTAATTCAAAATCTCTCTGTCTCTGTCTCTCTCTTTCTGCTCTTTCCTCTTTCTCTCTCTCAAATTCTCTTTGTTTTTCTTCTCTTGCTAATTTTTCTAACTCAAACTGCCTTTGTTTTTCTTTTTCTTCCCTCTCAAATTCGCTTTGTTTCTCTTTTTCCTCCCTTTCTTTTTCTCTTTCTTCCCTTTCTTTCTCTTTTTCCTCCCTTTCTTTTTCTCTTTCCTCCCTTTCAATCTCTAGATTTTTAATTTAAGTTCCATTTCTATATTTGGATTTTCCACTGGAAACTGTTCCAGATCTCCTGGTGCAAACACATTTTCATCAATGTAATATTCAACTATCTCTCTAGCCAGTCTTGCTTTTCGCATGGCTGGTTTTACCTCTGTCAGCTCCAACTGTCTGCAAATTTCTAGCAGTTCTGTCTTTTTAAAAGACTTCAAAACCCCTACGGTTGGTGATGCCAAGAAATCATCCATTGCTGTTGTCAATATATATCTAGGAAAATTCACAAAAACAATTTCACAATTTGGAATGTTAGATTTTCAATAAATTACTCACACAATGGTCTATCCCGGACCTTGAGCCCCCAATTTGTTATGGCCCCAATTTGTTATTACATTTATAGCACAACAGCAACAGCAAGGGATGACAAACACAGTTTTAACAACTAAAACACATTTAATTTTTAACAAAGACAAAACTAATAACAACCTACAACTAAAGACCAAGATTGATAAATAAGAAAAAACAGAAATAATTACAGTCCCTTTTTAGTGGGGTGGCTTGGTGATGTCCTGGATGAAGAAAATGCTCAAACACAGGCAAAGAAATCCACAAAAGAAACGTCACAGGTCTTGAACAGAATGGCAGGTCTGGTCATCTTCTTGCAATTTCTCCTACTACTACTGTCTCAATTCTTTTCCTTATATACTCTTTTGCTGACCCCACCCACATTTAGACCTCTTTTTTTTAATTTTCTGAGACTTGCCCCAGACATGTCCAGGACATGTCTAAACATGACTCCAGTCTGAGCTTAACAAAAAAAAGGTAAATACTGCCATCTAGTGGCCTATATTCACATTACATGTGGCATTCCTGACTGGTCATTATGTGTAAACCCAGCATTAACGTGGCACTCCTGACATGTCGTTATGTGTAAACCCAGCATTAACGTGGCATTCCTTACATTACGTTATGTGTAAACCCAGCATTAACGTGGCATTCCTGACTGGTCATTATGTGTAAACCCAGCATGAACGTGGCATTCCTGACATGTCTTGATGTGTAAACCCAGCATTAACGAGGCATTCCTGACATGTCATTGTGTGTAAACCCAGCATTAACGTGGCATTCCTGACTTGTCATTATGTGTAAACCCAGCATTAACGTAGCATTCCTGACATGTCGTTATGTGTAAACCCAGCATTAACGTGGCATTCCTGACATGTCGCTATGTGTAAACCCAGCATTAACGTGGCATTCCTGACTGGTCATTATGTGTAAACCCAGCATTAACGTGGCATTCCTGACTGGTCATGATGTGTAAACCCAGCATTAACGTGGCATTCCTGACATGTCTTGATGTGTAAACCCAGCATTAACGTGGCATTCCTGACATGTCATTGTGTGTAAACCCAGCATTAACGTGGCATTCCTGACTTGTCATTATGTGTAAACCCAGCATTAACGTGGCATTCCTGACATGTCGTTATGTGTAAACCCAGCATTAACATGGCATTCCTTACATGTCGTTATGTGTAAACCCAGCATTAACGTGGCATTCCTGACTGGTCATTATGTGTAAACCCAGCATTAACGTGGCATTCCTGACTGGTCATTATGTGTAAACCCAGCATTAACGTGGCATTCCTGACTGGTCATTATGTTGGACCCAGCATTAACTTGGCATTCCTGACTTGTCGTTATGTGTAAACCCAGCATTAACGTGGCATTCCTGACTTGTCATTATGTGTAAACCCAGCATTAACACAATTTGGATATGATGTCAGTATTCCTCTATCCTAACTGGAGTGATGACTGAGGAAAATTGGCCCATGTGTCACTTCATTTTTGTACCTCAGAGAGTCTGAAAGTCCTGGCTGACCATGTCAGGGTTCCTCACCATTAGGACGAACATACAAAATAATCTACATTACATCTCAGAATACACTTTAGTTAGAATCTTTTTGAGAGATTTTTTTTAGTACATTTTAAAGGTAAGAATACTTTCTCCCTCAATCATTTCTTTTTAATTCGAGGTTCGATTTTTGTTAATATTTTATATAGAACACTGAGGAGCACCAACAGTAAGCACATTATTTTCTTGACCTTTCACTCATATTTACCAAAGGTGCCAAAATCAGTGGAGCACGCTGAATATATGCGGTGAATGCGATATTATAATGTAATTCATATGTAATTTTCACTTCTGAAAAAAATAGATTTTACTTTGAATCCCTTAAACACAACTAAAAAGCATCTACGCAGGTGTTTCCTGTTAATTTGAATGCTAATTAGCAGTATGAGTATGTTTAATTAAAAGAAGCGTAACGAGCAGCTCTTTTCCTGATAAATATAAGGTAGATGGGTGTACTAACAGACACGGTTAGTGGCTGAATAGTCGGTGTCGGATTTGCAGGTGCGTCAATCACACAGAACTGCAACATTATTTAAGGTGTAGCTGCTCGTTTGCTCATTCAGTTAAGGCACCGCATTGCGGAGCAGAAGTGTTTATCATGGTACGGGTTCGAGCCCCCGTCATACCAACCGGTGGTGGTTGGCAGCTTTTTCAGAGTAGCACACATTTGGCCATGGCGCTACAGGGATGAAAATTAGGAAGGGGCTGCTGGGAAGGGTATATAAAATGGTTGCTTCATTCTTAAGCGCCTCCTGTTGGCCAGACGGGCCCTCGTCAGGAAGATACAAAGTCTGGTCATGTCCGGGTCTCCTCCGCCCTCGCCCTGAACTTTCAAAGATTCAACCAATGAGTGTATAAGAAGCAGTGGCTGACAGGTGTGTGCTTTGGAGGAGAGCCACGAACTGTCTACACTCTCCTGAGTTGGCAGCAAGGGGTCGCATACGACAAAGCCTGGTACATCGTTCACCAATTGGGTATTGCAGATTCGGGTGGGATTACAGATGGCAAATAAAATTTAAAAAAAAACATTATTTAAGGTGGCACAGGGAACTCTGTGTCAGAGCGCATGTCCGCACATGTCAAACACACACACAAAAAAAAAACCTTGACCTGTAAGTCAAAGACCTGCAACAGGGCCAGACAAAAACTTGGTAGGAAAGTTGATAAAAAAAATTATAGCAATGCAGCTCTTCCAGAACAGAGATAGTAAATTGTGGGCTCGACAACCCTGGTGTTTTTCACAGACTGTCTGATGATTTGTTGCACTATTTGTTAATTTACTAAATTAAAATTTATCTGATCAGGATGGCTTTGTCACTGAGTCTGAATTTCAGCAGTACTCTGCATTAGGAAACATAAAATGTAAAAACTATTTTCCAAGTAATGGTGGAACAAAGTAAATATCAGGAATACCATGGTTGCAAAACAAAAATCACTCCAAACGAGCGCCTCTTTTGATAAACCTTCTCAGGGGTTTATAAAAGTGACAGTGGGATTAGTGCCTTCAGTTCTGGGGCCTGCTGGAGTTGGTTGCTGGTATTTGGGCGTTGTGATTAAGTGATGCCTGTCCTCGCTCTGATCGATTGATGGTAACAATGAGATATGCATTAGATGCTTGTGATCACATCTACTGGCAGCCCACCAGCCATCAGTACTGTGAGGAAAGATATTGGGACACAGTCTAAAGATCTGTCTGAGATCCTGCCTCCATCGCGGGTCTGGGGACTCGCCCTTGAGCCCTGGTCCATCACATCCTCATCCCTGTCCCTGAAAGATGCAGCTCTAACACGGAGGATAGACACACATCTTCAGGAAATTCATTTCACTCAATCAGCTCTGATACAGCAGATGGGTCCTGATCTTCTGTGATATGGAATCACCATCTATCTCCCCACCCTCAAATTTACACTCTTTAAAACTTCTATTTTTATTTTGTTTGTTTGTTTTCAGTCTCACCCCATGTCTGCTCTATTTTCACTCAGGAAGAGTCACTTTTTTATCGTTGACAGAACATAACATCCACCATTTACATTCTTTGAAAAACTCGGCCCCTTGGACAAAAGTCTTCATCTCTCTCTCTCTCTCCCTTTACAGTGGGTCTGCCGCATCAAGACCCTGTAACTCACTGCAAAGCCCTAATGATATTTGTCATTTACTGTTCCTATTATTGATCAGAATCGTAGGGACGGTGGTTTTCACGAACACAACAGAGCTATTAAAAATATGGGTACAAATCCATAAAACATATTGCCAATTTATGCTGTACTTTGCAATAATTGTTTTTGTATTTGCTCTGAGCACAGTGTACAAAAGTTATTTATGTTTCTCTTGTCCAGCTCTGTTTACACATTTGTAATAAGAATGCAAATACAAACCCAATTCCAAATTTGAAATGCTGTGTAAAATGTAAATAAAAACAGAATGCAATCATTTGCAAATCTCATAAACTGACATTCACAATGGAGCATAGACCGCATATCAGATGTTTAAAGTGAGACATTTTACCATTTCATGAAAAATATTGGCTAATTTTGAATTTTATAGCAGTAACAAATCTAAAGAAAATTGGAACCGGCCATGTTTACTATTGTGTAGTATCCCCCTTTCTTTTAACAACAGTCTGTAAACGTCTGGGAAGTAGAGAGACCAATTACTGAAGTTTTGGAAGAGGAATGTTGTCCCACTCTTGTCTATTGAAGGATTCTAGCTGTTCAACAGTCCTGGGTCTTCTTAGCCAGATTTTTTGTATTGTGATGCGCCAAATGTTTTCTATTGGTGAAAGGTCTGACCTGCAGATAGACCAGTTCAGCACTCAGACTCTTCTACAGTGAAGCCGTGCTGTTGTGAGGAATTCAGTATGCGGTTTAGCATTGTTCTGCTGAAATATGCGAGGCCTTCCCTGAAGATGTTGTCTGGATGGGAGCAAATGTTGTAGTACCTCAATATACTTTTCAGCATTGATAATGCCTCTCCAGATCTGCAAGCTCCCCACGCCATAGGCACTAATGCAACCCCTTTACCATCAGAGATGCAGCATTTTGAACTATGTGCTGATAAGCTGGATGGTTTCCAAAGAGTGTTTTAAATTTTGATTCATCTGAACTTAATTCATCTGACCTTAATTAGACCGCAGAACAGTTTACCATTTAGCCTCAGTCCAGGTTAAATGAACTTTGGCCCAGAGAAGACAACAGCATTTCTGGATCCTGTTCACATATGGCCTCTTCTCTGCATGATGCAGCTTTAGCTTGCATTTGTGGATTGCACAGCAAGCTCTGTTCACAGAGATTTCCAGAAGCGTTCTTGAGCCCATGCAGCGTATTCCAGTGCAGAATCCTGTCTGTTTTTAATTCAGTGCCGTCTGAGGGCCCGAAGATCACAAGCATCTAAGATTGAATCTCGGCTTTGTCCCTTGTGCAGATATTTCTCCAGATTCTCCAGAATATCTTGATGACATTTGGTAATGTAGATTCAAAGTCTTTGCAATTTTACATTGTGGAAAATTTTTCTGAAATTGTTCCACAGTTTTTAGATGCAGTTCTTCACAGATTGGTGAACCCCTGACTGTCTTTACTTCTGAGAGACTCTGCCTCTCTAAAATGCTCTTTTTATACGCAGTCATGTTACTGACTTGTTGCCAATTAACCTTAATTAGTTGCAAAATGCTCCTCCAGCTGTTTTTTATTAGTACCACTTACTGTCCCAGCCTTTTGTTGCCCCTGTTCCAACTTTTTTGAGATGTGTTGCTGTCATCACATTCATAATGGTTATAAAATGGAGTTTTTTGGGGTTTTTTTTTTTGCCAAATACTGAGGGGCATTAACAGAACAGCCTAGGATAATTAATCTGAAAATCCCTTCAAAAAGTATTGGAACAGTGAGGCCAGTTCCTTTTATTTTGTGATGTACACTGCAAACATTTGGGTTTGATATGACAAGATGAATGTAAAACAAGAGATCGGTATTTCAGCTTTTTTTTACATCTAGATTTGTCACAAAAAAAGAAGATGGCTTTGTTTGTGACCGAACAACAAATTTTTAGGTAAGCAGATTGACTTTACAGATTTTAGATAGATTTTAAATAGATTAAAGTCAATAATACTTCATATCTAGTTGCAACTCCTTTGCTCGCAGTAATTGCATCAGCCCAGCGACCCACTAACATCCCCGAACTTCTGCGTCCTTCTCTTGGGATGTTTTCCAGGCTTTCACTGCAGCCTCTGTCAGCTGTTGTTTGTTTCGGGAGGTTTGTCCCTGCAGTCTTTAGCTGCTAAAATGCTTATTCATTAGGGTCTGAGCCCAGAGGTTGACTTGGCCAGTCCAACCTCGTCCACGTCTTTCCCCTCATGAGGTCCTCGGTCATTTGGCCCGTGTGTTTTGGGCCGTTGTCTTGCTGCATTATGAGGGATCTCCTGATTGGTTTTGTTGCGTCTGTCTTTACTTTGGCTGACAGAATGTTTCTGGAGACTTCTGAGTTCAGTTTGCTGCTGCCATCATGTGCCACATTATCACAGCAGATCAATGAGCCCGTCTACAGCCCCAAGCCAGGATATGACCTGCACTGTGTTTCACCGATGAGCTCGTGTGTTTGGGCTCCTGAGCAGATCCGCTCTTTCTTTCTCCACACGTTAGCCTGTCCATCTCTTTGGTGAAGGTCAATCTTTGTCTCATCTGTCCATAAACCTGTGTCCCAGACCTTTTGAGCCGCGTCTCTGTACTTTTTATCTGGCCTTCCTATCCTTTTTTCTATTGAGTGGTTTGCATCTTCTGGGGTAACCTTTGTACTTTTGATCCTGAAGTCTTAAGCAAACGATGGGTTGTGAAACCTTCACTCCTGCCTCTGGAGGATGTTGGTGATGTCACTGACTGTTTTAGGGTTTTCACAACTGTTCTTACAATGTTTTCCTCATCACCTTTCCTTGGGCGACGGTTGGACACCTGCGGCTTAGTACACCAGTGGTTTCTTGCCTCTTCAGGACGTGCCAAATGCTTGCACTGGCTGTAGCCGATGTTTGTGTGATGACTCTGATTCACTCTCCAGCTTCTCTGAGCTTCAAAATTGCTTGTTTATCTCCTGTAGACGGTGCTCTGGTCTTCATGGTGGTGACACCGGTCTGACTATGACCGCAGTCTGCACAAGCACAACCCAAAAGATGAAACTGAGAGGAGACATTCAGTGCTGTTTATTGTTTGAATAATCAGTTTGATAGGACACACCCTTTTGGAGGGACAGTATGAGAAAATGCTTAATACACTGCAACAGGAACAGGCGTTCGCTTTGCTCTGGAGCCTTCATTAGGTACACCTGTGCTCGCTGTTCCTCCCAACTACAGCCCACATAAAACACGCTGACGCGCTGCGTGTTCAGCTGTTGTTCAACCAGAGGAGAGAGTTCAACTCGATAGATGTGTCCCCAGAGAAAGGGGGGCTCCTATCCAGTAATGCGGGGGTATACCGTAAAAAAAATCTCTCACTGATGTAGCAAATATCTTCATCTGCAGAGAGACACCAAATGATAAGCGAATAGTTGTTGCACTGAAACTGGTTCAACATATGCCTTCAATTTGGAACACAGCACAAGATACGATGAAACTGATATGCATCTGTTTAAGGACAAATGTACATGGACAGTGTTTTCATTTTACGGTACGGATTATGGAGAGCTGTGTTCTGTTCTACATGACATGTTCTTCGGTGATCTAGTGAATCCCAGTAGTGAGGTGCACTCGAAACACAAATGGTGTGAAACAGTATCCAAAAGAGGCTCTTTGGCTCATAATCATGGGGGAACCCATTTTGGAATGATATGGAACCCATTTTTAAAAGGTGCTATAGGTCAAATGGTGCCATGACGAGCCATCTGGGGCGTCTCTTTGCTGTATGTTAATAAAGGAAAATGGTGTTAAACAGAGATGGAATATGCTGGACTAACTGCTCTGGAGTTTGTACAGGTCCACAAAGATGACGGTTTGGTTATTATGTCCTTCGTGGGGGGCACTGGAATATTTCTGTTTGTAAGCAATGTAATTGAGCAATTTTATTCTTTCCCCAATGAAATAAACAGGGCTGAAGAACCAGGGGAGAACCTCAGAAGAGCAATACTGGGGCTTAAACGTTTTAGCAAGCTGAGGTAATAATGTGATGCACAGAGTGTGCACGAGGACGCAGCAAAGATTATTCATTTGTTTAATTATATCTCAACACTTATGCATGCTTCAGGCAGTTCAATGATTGAATACTTTTTAAATAAGGAAATTTGTGTATATAACTGCATACATATGCCAAAGTACCACAGAGGAACCAACATTTTTCTTTGCGTTTGCTGTGAATGTCTATTCACTCAATATAAATCGAATTGGCATGAATGCAATGGACCAGAATTTCCTATCGCTGAACGGTACATCTTAAAAAAATTATTAATTAAAAATAAAATAATAAATGAGCAAATAATTAAATATATCCTCCACATAATAATAAAAATAGGAATAATATTAATAATTAACAAAAATCTCGGAGGAAATAGGAGCATAAGGATCAATTTGTTGCAAACCTCCATATTTCTTGTATCATTTGAAGATCACGTGCAGCGCTGGGGTTTTCCAGAAATCTGCTCTGAACCGCCAGGATCTTGCAGAAGGTGCTTCTGTCTGAGGTCATGGAGACTTATGGACATGCAATAGAATGAACAGACCAGTATATTACACAGATATTGTGAACTTACCAGCAAAATAATAATAATAATCTCATAAATGTCATCGTCGGGGTCAAAGGGACGCTTCTTCCTGAGGTCCATCCCCCAGCCTCAAGCTGCACTTTGTAATTTTAATTAAAGTCTGGTGGTCTTGCTCCTTTAATTAAAATTGTTACTCAGGCGAAGTCCAATTAGCTTCAGTACAGTTGGCTGCCAGTGTACAATGTCCACAGTTTGTGCTATATTTGGAAACAACAGAACGCTTTCTAAACTTAACAAAGCACTTTCCAGTGAACCCCCTTTTATAACTTCCTCAGGGTGGCGCAGTGGGGTCGCACGGTTGCTTCGCGGCACAAAGTTTGTGAGTTCAAATCCACTTTGGAACTTTTCTGTGTGTAGTTTGCCAGTCTTCCCTGGGATCATTAGGGGTTTTTCAGGGACTCTAGTTGGGACTCTGGTTCGCTCTCACAGCCCAAAGACAGGCACTCCAGGTTAATTGGTGACCCTAATTAAACATGCGGGTGAGTGGTGTGCCATCCCTGCTGTATGTTGGCCAACTGCCCGAGCGACGTTCCAGCTTCTGGCCCATGGTGCTCTGTGATGAGACAGAATATCCTGTGACTCTGTCTCCTGCAGTCAGCTCTTCAATTTGTGTGCATAATTAGGGCCTTAAAAATGCCCACGGTGTGGACTTCTTTTTCCTGTGGAAAGAAATTAATGAAAAACAATTTTCTTATGCATTACATGAGCCTCATATGAATCCGTTTCTCCAAAAGGCAAATCTCATTACTCACAAATATGTTTTTGCACCATGGAAAGCGCACTTGTTAAGAGCTTCATTTCCAAATTAAAAAAACGCAGCCGAACAGAATTGACCGTTCACCTTCAGAGAGGGTAAAATCTGGATAAGAGCCCCAGACAATGAAGCTGTCATCCATGAAGCATTTTAAAATTATAATTTTGTGTGAGGAGGCAATTCCATAATGTAATGTATTGGTGCTTTCAGTCAGCTCATGAATATGTTAGCATGACGAGGGGGGAATATCGCACCCTTGGCTGAGCGTTGTTCCATTAAATTAGGGTCTCTTGTATGAACCAGATAATGAAGTATACAATTTTCATTTTATATATATATATATATATACAGTTGCAGTCAAAATTATTCAACCCCCATTATAAAATGGGTTTACTGGCAAAATTTACAAACTTTCAGCTGTTTGTGATGAACTGATTAAACAAGAACATTTTAAATAGCTCAACACAACGAATATTACAAGTGGTTTCTCCAAATTTAACTCACATTGCCACATTAAATGACTGCTGCAGTCTCAAAATGATTCAACCCCCTGAATAAAATAAGAGCATATTTGCAAGTCAGGTGTTGTCTCAAGCACACCTAATGCAGCTAATCAAGAGCTTAATTAGTTGCATCAGGTTTGCTTGAGATAGACACATCAAATACTTTCACTCGCTAGGGGTTTGTTAACAGTGACATTTGACTGCATATTAGAAATATGGCTGTCAAAATAATTGTCCAAAAAGCTAAGAGAGGAGATCATTGCCTGGCACAAACAAGGAAAAGGATACTGAAAGGTAGCAGAGACACTGAATGTTCGTAGAGGTAAAGTTGGAAGCATAGTTCACAAGTTCAGAGTTAAAGGAAGAGTGGCTACAGTACCAGGATGTGGCAGAGAGAGGAAGCTGTCAATGTCTGTCACCAGATTCCTGAGGAGGCGGGTGGTCAAAAACCCTCGAGTGACTGCAGGAGACCCGCAGCAAGACTTGGAGGCAGGAGGCACTGAGGCTTCAGGTCACACAGTAGGGCGCATACTCAACATTAAAGGTGTCCAAGACACACACCACAACTGATCCAAATGCACAAGCTCTAAGGTGCTCAAAAGCAGATAAATAAGCCACCGAAGTTTTAGAATATTGTTCGGCGGAGTGATGAAACAAAGCTGGAACTTTTCAGGCTTATGAAGCAGTGGTATGTCTGCAGGAGGAATAAAGAAGCATATGCTGAAAAGTACACCCTGCCTACAGTGGAGAATTGTGGGGATTTTCGATGCTCTGCGGCTGCCACACTTCCTCTGGCACTGGAAACCTGCAGAGTGTGGAGGGCAAGATGGATTCAGTCAAGTACCAGGATATCCAAGGAGAAAATGTCATGCCGTCTGTAGGGAAGCTGACGCTTGGGCATCATTGGACCTTCCAACAGGACAATGATCCTGAAAATATCTCAACATCCACCAAGGCTTGGTTTCAGAAGAAGTCTGGGAAGATTCTAGAGTGCTCATCACAGTTGCCTCACTTGAACCCCATAATAAATCTCTGGTAGGATTTGAAGAAGGCAGTTGCAGCTTGCAAACCCTACAATATTAGTGAACTGGAGGCCATTGTCCATGAGGACTGGGCTAAGATTCCTTGGGAATGCAGCCAAAAGCTGACATCTGCCTATGCATCACATTTCCAGCAGGTCATAGCAGCAAAAGGGTGCTCTATTAAGTATTAAAAATGCTTGCTATGAAGGGGTTGAATAATTTTGAGCCTGCAGTGATTCAAAGCTCACTGTTAAAGAATTGCAACAAAGGGTAGCATCTATGGGTCACAATCTCCAAAACAACCGCCATCTACATGCACGGAAAAAAAACCTTTTCTCACTCACAATCATAAAAGCAAACGTCTGGAGTTCGCTAAGCAGTACTGGGACTTCAACTTGGACCGTGTGCTTTGGTCAGATGAGACCAAGATAGAGCTTTTTGGCAACAAACACTCTAAGTGGGTCAGGTGGAACACAAAAGATGAGTATGCAGAAAAGCACCTCATGCCCACTGTGAAGTATGGGGGATCGGTGATGCTGTGGGCCTGTTTCTCTTCCAGAGGCCCTGGGAACCTTGTTAGGGTGCATGGCATCATGAACGCTTTGAAATATCTGTACATTTTAAATCAAAATCTGGTGGCCTCTGCCCGAAAGCTGAAGATGGGTCGTCACTGGGTCTTTCTGCAAGATAATGACCCTAAACATGTGGCCAAATCTACACAGAAATGGTTCACCAGACACAGAGTCAAGCTCCTCCCATGGCCATCACAGTCCCCAGACCTCAACCCCATTGAAAACCTGTGGACTGAGCTGAAGAGGAGAGTGCAGAGGAGAGGACCCAGGTCGCTGGATGATTTAGTGGGATTGTGCATTATTGGATTTTCCTCTTTTTTTCATTGTGGTCCTATATTATTTAGAAAAAACTGAATTTATTAGAAGCTAAAGAACACATCTACAGCTATCTATATACATATATATAACATTTATCTTGGTGAAATATTGTAATCAAACAGCAAACACATTTTCTCACAGCCTATTTTTTCACAGTCATATTCACAAAGGGAGCCAATCATTTCTGTGGGCACTTGAGCTTATTTTGGAAATTCTTACATAAACAGGGAGGGGGTTTGGTCTGGGGCCAGATCTTCCCCAGGTCTGGCTGACTTTAGGCCATAATTAGCAGTTACGTGGCCTGTAGTAACTCGGTTTGTGTGTCATTGTTTTTATATTTTATAGAACCTAATAAAAAAAAGGAAAAAAAATTCTCCCCATTTATGGTTGTCTTGACCTTCTGAGTAACCACAGCTGAAACTGCTAAGCATGAACAAATGTTTTAGCAAATGTTGACATTTAAGTCAGAGCTTTACACCAGTGTCTGTGGCAGCAGATAATAGTGGTCTGTGCGGTTATATTTAATCCATACAAAAGATTGTCTCAGCCGAGGGCTCCGTCAGAAAATTAATGGAATTAATAATGATCGGGGCAAATTCAGCAGGAAATGTACTTCAGAAAAATATTTCTGTCCTCAAGTCCCTGAGAAAATGATTTTCTATCCCAAGAATTTTCTCGAGCAAAAGAAGAAACGACGAGTGACATTTATAGATTTTTGGCGTTTCTATAAATGTGATGTGTCAAAATCATGAATAAAGTTTCAATTATGAAGGGAACAGGCTTACATGCAAATCTTGTAAAACTGCCACAGTGTCGTACCGAGAAGAGCAATTAAACAAGCCACATATGAGGGGTTTATTGCATTCGCACAAACTTGGCTGAGGTTTTCATAGCTGCTTGTACCTGGGAGTCATTATACAAAGAAATACTGACTTTATAATTTGAACCTCACAAAAGGAAATGCAACAACCGCTTCCTTAATTATAAGATTGTGAAAATCTCATTTGATTCTGCTGTGGTTTTTGTAATGTTCCTGTTATTATCATATCTCTCCATTCCAGCCGCAGACATTGTAATTTTCAGATGACTAGCATGGCAATTTTGCGGTAATATATTCAGTCTCCTGTTGCACTGAATTGTTTCTACTGTAAGATACTGAACCGAAATATCACATTACTGCATATTATTACTCGTAGCTCTTTCTCGAATCAGAGATATAGTGCTGAGCTCTTTCCTGACATTAACAGACCTATTCTTTCTGTAGCATTGGGGGATGAGCACTGAACTACAAGAGACCGGAGATATGTTCAAAGGACATAGTTTCCGATATACACAGCCCCCCCCCCCGACAGTCAGCATGAGGTCATTTGTGACAAGCGATTAACATGACAGATAACCTTTCTCTCAGGAATACATTACACTGGCATGAAAAAACACATTCATGTTTAGAAGCTGCTGTCAACTTGTATCCACAAATAAGGCCTCATTCTCCAATGTGTCTGGCACATAATACTGTTCCATAAAGTCACCATTTAAAACCATCCAAAAAAAAGAATACAAATGAATTCTGATTCTTGATAATTATTTTGAGACAGATTGACTGGTAAAATCCTCCTGTGATTTGAAATAAGTGAAACGTGACATCAGTCGTCAGTATTTCTCCATTTCAAGCCTTCATCCTTATGCCAGCACGCCCTTCCTTCCTCCTCCTACTCCAGCGACTCACGGCACTCGCGTTTAAAGGCCATGAATGACATCGACGCCCCAGGAATCTTCGCCAACACCTTTCAGGCTTTTAGGAAAACTCAGCCTGAGGACGGCGAGCGGACAGGCAGCAGTATTTCCTATAAAGACTTCCTCAGTCATCAGAGGACAAAACAGCTGTTAATTACGGGACAGCGGAGATTTAACCGAATGGGTGAAAAGAGTCTCCCAACGAGCAGGGCTAATGTTCGGCGGGCCGGGGAGGGGCGAGTTCGGGGGGAGTGATTGAGCGCTAGGCTGACAGGCTAATGCTACAGAACAAATCACCCGCTGCCTGTTTCCCCCTCGCTCCGCAGCCCGAGCAGATACAACCTCCATCCGCCGCTTCAATTTCTCCCCTTTTCATTATTCATGCGCGCTTCGGCTCTCTGCTGTTTTATGATGTACAAATAGCGCGTATAGAAACACGAAACGAGAACGAGGTCTGACAGAACATGTTGACTCGAGCCGGGTCGGGTATTTGGTTGCGTCTGGAGTGGCGCTGTGTTGAAGGGAAGGAGGATCGTGATTTATGTTATCTTGTGTTTGTCTTTAATTTCCAGTTTGTCAGTCATCTGTACGTGACTCACCTCATCGCTGAAATCTAACATCGCAGAACTGAATTCACAAATACACACTCCTTTCAGACTCCTGGTTTTACTGCAAATTATTTCAACCTACTGAAATGTGTATTGCCAGACTTGCATCACTATAGCTATGGCTTTGGACAGCAGTTCCCTTCACAAAATTGAACTTTCATGGTTTATATTTATTTATCCTTCATTGAACGGGAAGTACCATTGTGATTGAAATCTCTTTTTAAAGGGAGCCTGGGGCTTGAGGTGGGGAGAGAAAGGGGACAAATTGCACAGTCAATTAGATCAGGGGATGATTAGGTGGCAGGTCGAAAGCGCCAGGTCGGCAAATTAGCCATGAACCCCCTTCTCTTGACGAAGAGTGTCATGGTATATTTAATGGCCGCAGTGAGTCAGGACCTCGGGTTAATGTCTCATCAGAAAGGCAGTGTGTCCTGTAGTACAGTGTCCCCCTCACTGCACTGGGGATTATTCCACCAGAGGGAAGATCGCAACCTACTGGCCACCAACACCTCTTCCAGCAGGTACTATCCAAGTACTAACCAAGACTACACCTGCGTAGCTTCGGCCACACAGATTGAGTAACTGCATGGCTGCTGGCTGTATTTTTTGTTGGATTCTATGCAGCTGGTGCCTGTGCTGAGTATGATGAAATGTAGTCGATAAGCTCATTGTACACATGAACAAAAAAGCAAGGCTACACTTATGATCGCATCTCACCCTCATGTGACGCTTTAGTGTCAGAGTTGGCTAAATGCCTCGCTTCTGAGGAGATGGCAGGTGAGTCTGAGATGTGCCTGCGCCAATTCCAGCACAGCAGAGCTGTCTTTGCGCTTGAATCAACACAGATCCATTCGGGATTCACATGACCTCTGCAAATCTGGTTCCGTCTAGGAATCACTTAATTGGTCTTTTTTGGAGACTCAGATCAAGCTTAAGATCAACTGGGTTTTTGTGTGGATCACATCATCCTAAAATTGAATTTAGCCTGGTAGTAAATCAGGCTAAATCAGCGTCTGTGAAACTGGCTCAATATGTCATAGTATGGTACAGTATATCTGTACTAAATATGTGGGGACCTGTGTCTAGTTTCAGCTGAATTTTTTTAGTTTATTCAGGATTTAAGGAGTTGTGAAATCTTGACTCAGATCCTTAGGTCTCAGATACTGTACCTGATATCCTCAGTCGGGAAATTCTGAGGGACTCAGTGATTCTTTAAGTTCTTTCCAGCGCTTGAACTCAATCAACATTTACCCTCAGAATTTGTCATTCACTCAGATTTCATTGACTAGCATAGATATTTTGCTGGGAATTTGAAGATTCACGCTGAGGAAATATGTAGAATAATGTAAGCCTTAAATGTTTTTTTGTCATTCTATTCAGCTTCCGTCCGTCTTGTGAACACGATATCTCAAGAGCCCCTTGATGGTGTTCCTTCAAATTTGGCAGCAAGGTGTGTTAGGGTAAGGTCCAGACACTGATCAATGTTTGTGACCTTGACCTTATTTTCAAAGGTCACTGCAGGTGATTGACAATCTATAACCGGACTTACAGCGCTATTTTTAATAACATGGTCTACATTGATGAGATGCAGATGCCAATAAATTATGGTGACCATCTTTTAACATTCAAGGTCATTTGGGGCTAAATAACCATTTTTAATTCTATTGTTAATTACCTTTTCCCTAATCCAGTGTTAATCGTTGCTGATTTTTTTAAAATAGTAAACAATATTTGCTTTTACATCTAAATTGTATTGTTACCTATAACTAAATTAGTAATAAATAAAACTGAAAAAAAAAATGAAATAAAAACACCACAGCATATGTTCCTCTCTCTCGCAGAGCCAGAAGTCCAGCTCGCGTAGCGAGAGGCTTTGACGCGTGAGGAGCGAGAGGCCCGGGCTTGTTCCTCTCTGTACGGACTCATCAGTGTCGTCCTGATTCATGTGCCCTTTTCACTCTCTTCTCACACAATCTGAGCCTGTGCCGATGGCTGAGCCCGGCGACGGCGAGAGGAGAAATGAGTTTCCCTCTTTCATAATGTGCAATTTGCATGGGCCTGCAGACCAATACTAATGTGACATTCCTATGCCCCCATCTACATACACGCCCAAACATAATGAGCTGTTCTTGTGAGTCTGTGTGTGTGTGTGTGTGTGTGTGTGTGTGAGTCTGTGTCTGTGTGCTTGACTGCATTAACTCAGACATGTATCACAGAGAGTGAGATTACATGTAAATACACTTACTGATCAATTATGCTGTTTTTGTTTTGCTCCTTAAAATACTCTAATATGGCATCATCTGGTCTGTCCCACTTAATGAGCAAGTAGGGATAAGCATGTCCATGAGCCTTCCACGTATTACAGGAAGACATCGTTAGCTGGGCAACAAGCCATAGCTTAAGCTAATTTTGCCCCAACGGCAGACTCATTGTACATCGTTTACTTCATTAAGGCAGGCAGTGCATCGAGGTCGCATGCTGCTCGAATTGTAATCATTAAATCAACCTAAAGCAAGGTAGTAGACTCTTAAATAATGATTATATTTCACCTGAACTGATATTCAAAAAATATTAATTTTGAAAGTGACTCATGACCGTTGTTCATATGTACAATGAGCAGATCGAAAACATTTAATCATGTTTAGCACAGGCACACTGCCAGCAGCGAACCCAGCACTCAGTCTGCTGAGCCGCGTGCGACTTCTGAAATTGTAGAATCGACTGACTTTTAATCATGGAAACTGTTGCCATGTGCTTACTAAAACTAATCATTTATTGGTTATTTAAGATTTCGAGGGCAAAACAAATGATTAAGTCAAACCTTTCTCATGTTAACCTCCGCCGAGGAGGTTTATGTTTTCGGTGCCGTTTGTTTGTTGGTTTGTTTGTTTGTGTACAAGATAACTCAGAAACTAATGGCCAGATTTTTATGAAATTTTCAGGGTAGGTGAATATTGAGTCATGGAAAGGGTGAATAAATTTTGGCATATCTAGGCCAAAGCACTGCTGAGATATACTCCAAAGTTCAAGATTTCAAGTCTTTCCAATGGGCCAGAGTTCCAATTGCCGTGCTTTTGGCTTTGCTGCCCCCTGGCGGCGGAGGTTCTGCGCTCTCTGAGTGCTCTTCCAGTTACATATGTGATTGGTCAAAGAAAACCATTTGGAAAGAACTTGAACACCTTTGTTCGGAAACCTACTTAGCAGTTTGGAAATTCACAGCAGCTTTGATTTCAATAATTTTAAACTTATTTCTTCCTCTGTGGCGGCAACGTTGTACACATTGGGCTTTTAAACATCATGGAATGCAAAGCCATATTTGTCAAAGTGGTTTAAGGGGATGGAACGGCCCTCTGCTCTGAAAAGCAATTAATTTTAAAAAATATAGCTTTTTAATTCTTGGATTGTAAGTGTGGTTTGAACAAAAACCACCATACGCAGTGAGTCCTAAGGACCAAGTTCGGAAACCAGTGTTCAAGAGTGCTGGATTCAAAATGATATAAAATCATGACGGAGATGATTGTACCATTAGTATTTTATTGACCATTTGTACTCACAGAAAAGATCTAAATATTAATGGTACCGTATCATTAGCCAATCTCAGAAAGGTACTCCTGTCATTGAATTAAATGTATAAAGAGTGATAAGTAAATTACTCATAATTTAATATCACTATGCATTTAATTTCATGACAGGAATAGCTGTCTGATATCGGCTTCCTGCACCCTTTAGTCATTGTGGTTGTGGAGAGGTCTGTAAATATTTGGGGAAAGGTGCGATATTTATTCTTTTGTTCCTCTGCCGCGGCACCGTAGGAAACGGTGAGAGGGAAGTTGGTGTAGAGACCGTCAACGGCTGGTTTTTGAGTTCATACCCCGAGCTGTGGATGAATTCTTCATGATATTATAGTGCCTTCTTCTGGTCACACTTTAGGTTAAGTGTTGCTCATAGAGGTTTTACACAGCATGTAAAATGCCTTCATAAATGAGACATAGGGCTTTAAGTTCGTAGACCAGGCGCAGGCGCGGCACAGTGGGGGCGGGTGCGCTGCGCCAACGTGGTGTGTCCAGGCGTATGTTGCAATTTCGTGCCCAGCGTAGCCAGGTGCAAGTACTCCTCTGTCTCGCCTCTGTCCCTGCTTTTGGTGTAAGTGGCAAAGAAGGCGTGTTTGTGTATAACGCAGCCGAGTCAAATCTTCACCGATCAAATGAGCTCCTCTCCTCACCTTTAATGTGTTGGACTATAGAAGCCTCTGTCCAATATCTGCATGATGCCTTAATGTTGCATTTTACTTTGCTGCCTCAGGCATGTTTTCTGCACAGCTTACGTCTATATTAAGCATTACAAATATGAGTTAGCTGGCTGGAATTTCAAAACGAAACGATGTCAGATCATTCAAACTTATGAAGCTGGAATAAAATACGACAGTTACTCATTTATTTCTTCTACCTGCATCATTGGGAAGAGAAATGATGGATAGCGTGTTCCTATTATTACACCCTGTTGCTGCTTAAAATTTTGGGGTTAACATGCATGGACAACAATGCAAGATACGTTACACATTTATTTTCAATATGTGATTTTAACTCAGTACGAGATCATAACAATCAGGCTGTATTCCTTTCCCCCACTAAAAACGATAAAACATAAGTGACAATAATAGTAGCCTAGTGTTAAGCTGCTTGCACACTGGATGCAAAACAAATTTTTCACATGACAGATTGCGTTGAACGCAGTGTCTACGTGTCAGAAAGTCTGACAGGGTTTTAATAAATCTCTGTGTCCGACAGTCTATTATTGTTTTTAATTTCTTCAAATCTACTGACCCCTAGATATTAAACGTGAATGTTTTGATAAGAGGGCTGTTCTTCAAGATGAGTACCGAGAATTTCAATCAATGTTTCTGTTTAAGCTGCTCAATAAAGTGAGTCGACACTGGCGCGAGACAATGTACAATAAAGAGGACAGATTGATCACGAAATAAAGAATAAAAAGAAACATGTTATCAATAGAACATCCACTGCGATTTATTTATTTGCGGGTCATCTTTTTTGGATGTTCTATTTGTTGGTGATATATTTTTATTCTTTACGTTGTTATAAATCTGTTCGCAACTTCGCATATCAATACTTCTACTTTTTGCTGCCGGACATGGAGTATTTTGAATTTCCGCGTCGGACAGTCTTCATCGTGCATGCGATCATTTATTCATAATGTCAATGGAATTGATTTGCTCACTGACAACAAGCACTATTCTCTGCTATGGAAATAAAGCGTGAATCTGTTCGATTCATCTGACTAATTTTCAAAAGAAAGACCGAATAAAGACTGTTGTCTATTGTCAATGGAAGAAAACAGACGAATAAAAAGACCCAGAAAAGTCGATAGCTATCAATTTGCATTTCGTGAAGGTCGAACACAAACATGGCCAAGTTTGCACGTCTAATAATTGAAGCACCTATTACTAAAACCCCATAAGTCACACTTGACTTGACTTGACTTGTGGGGTTAGTAATCAGTGCTTCAATTCCTGTAACACTCAAGAAATTAGAACTTTTATGACTTTCGGACACGGAGCTATATTAAAACCTTGTCCAACTATTGCGTCTTTAACTTTGACTGTAATCATTAGTGCAAAAAAAATTTGTTTCGTGTCCAGTGTGCAAGCGGCTTTACTGAGCACAGAGCGCAAGTATTATAAGCACTGCCCGACGCCGAGGCAGTTCGTGGTTGGCTGAGAAAGATGTGAAGTCGTTAATTTGCTTCACTGATTCAGCTGCGTTGATTAAGCCAGGTCAAGTTTCCATTACCCGTGCCAACCGCCTTTGATCTGACATCAGGACAATCAATATAGATTCTCTAATTCATGTGCTGATTCAAATAGTTGCATTAAACAGGGGTTGCTGTAATTATTTATTGTATTGAAATGTGCCTTACATTCTGGAAACCTCCCAGTGAGGTTTCGGTGACTTGTGCGCACTGTGCGTCGGTCAGTCAAATTAACACAGCACAGTGAGTACACCAGGTTGGAGCTGGCGAGCTTTCTGCGCAACTGCAGCGAAGACTTTTTCAACTAAATTGTCACTGCGTCTTGATGAATATGTGACACCTGCCCCTACTACGCCGCCACACCCATCTCGGCGCATTTTCCTCCTCCAAAGGCTGCGCACGGTGGTTGCACCTCATGAAATTACCACTGCGCGGGCTGCGCCGGATGAAATTACCACTGCGTGGGCTGCATCAAGCTGCGCCACCTGCGCGGCGCCAAGAAATTACAGCCCATAATGTCTTCATAAATCATACAAAAGCAAATGTCATGCTTTGTAAAGGATGAAGTAACAGATCCTTTTAAAGCATGTGATGCCAGATATGACAAAGACAAAGTCACTTAGCTGACAATGCCACCCTTTATAGCATGTAGTCACTAGCTAAGTGACATTTTTAGTTAATACCACATCTGGCATCACATGCTGAATAAGGATGTGTTATTTCACCCTTTACAAAGCATGACATTTGCTTATGTATGATTTATGAAGACATTGTCTCATTTATGAAGGCATTATAACGCTGTATAAAGCCTTTATGAGCAACACAACATCTAAAGTGTGACCCTCTTTCTGAAACCTGACAGAACTCGCTACAGGTAGATTTGCTCATGGAACCGTCCACATATCACCTCTTCAGCACAAAAGACATCACCTGCACGATGTGATACTGGACTGATTATCCGCCACTGTTCTCTGCAGGTTGTCGTAATCACAGCCGGACTGACAGACCTCTCGGCCTGGGAACAGCAATTACCTCTCAGGGTGAGTCATTAACACTCTTCTGTGTGTTTCGTCAACTGATCAAAAGTAGTAAAACAGTCGATCATGGCATCTGTGCTGGATCTAGCGTAAGAACACACACCTGTAATGGGAACTGGGCGTCAGAATCATGAACGGCTCTGCACAAGAAGAGGCTTAAATACGGGAATAACCAGGAATGAGAGAGTCCCGTTGTTTGTTGCTTCAGCAGTGTAATGATGATATATTCTGTACTGTTGCTGTAAGCACGTGTTCTGGTTCATGGGTAATTAAACTTGCCGTTTAAAGTCAGAATGGTGACACGGTGGGGAGCACTGCTGCATCACAGCCAGTAGACTGAGGGTTGAATCCGGCCGGGGGCCTTTCTGAGTTCATTTGTTCTCTGGGTCGCTATGCAGCAATCACTCCAATTTGTCTTTAAAGGTGAAAAAAAAATCCCGTATTTCATTTTGAGCCTTTGTTTTAAATATGGAAAATGTAGAAATCTTGAGTACATCAGTAGTACATTATTCCCAAAATAATGTCAGTCTATATTCTAGTCTATATTGCCTGTCTCCAGCCTTACAGAGGAGTTTAAATGCACCAAAGTGAGGCTGAGCATGACCCTGACTGAGTCACAAGATGAAAAGATCGGAGTGGCTGCTCCCAGGCTGGCAACTGGGAGGAAATGGATTCCATCTGAGGCGGTACAACAGGCAAAATCTGCTCTCAGACATGGAGACATTGTAGGACAGGTGCTGCATGGAAGAGGTGGATTTGGGTTTTGGACAAGTCGACCCTCATGGCACAAGGCAACGTCACCCCAGAGGAGAAATCCTAGTGGTTGCTCAGATTACAGGGCCAATGGACTAGCTGGGAAAACCTGGAGCACATGGTAGGTTCTTTGGAAGATGGAAGGAAGCCAAATCAGCTTCATCATTAGAGCCACCTATGATGTTCTTCCAACACCCAAGAACCTAAACTAATGGTTTGGAGAAGATCCTTCTTGTGCGCTTTGTCAAACCACCGCAACACTGAAGAACGTCCTCACTGGCTGCAAAACCAGTTTGTCCGAAGGCCGCTATACCTGGAGACACAACCAGGTTCTGCGACGACTTGCGATCACCCTGGAAGGAAGGAAAACTACCAACATTACCCTTCCTCCACCAGTACCTAGATACTCAAACACCACCCCTTTTGTAAGGGCAGGACAACTCCTAGCAAAGCCATCTGCAAGAGAGGTTTCCGTCTTCCGTCAAACAAAGCAGCTGATGGCTCTGTATCAAGAGAAAGGACTACAACTGGACTGCAAAATGACCATCAGGGGTGAAAGCTGGGGGGGACACACCTGAGACGGCGGGTGTCGCTGTTGAGCCCTCTGGAGGTGTCGTGGGCCTTCAACGAAACACCAATGAAGGAGGGTGCCCACCTGAAGCCTTTACCCCCACCCCACTCCCCACCAAGTGCTGATTATCTAAGGGATTGTAATACCTAGTCCTATCAGCTCAACTAGTCCTGTAGTGGAAATGCCACAGACTCTGTACATTTAACTCAAATGGTCGACTGAATTTGCCCGAGTTTATCAATAAATCACTGTGCTACTATTATGATTAGAATTTTATTAGTCTAACTGCTAGTCTGCACCAGTCAATAGGGTTTGTCCAAAAAAAAACAACTGTAATAAAGATAGAGATGTCTGTGTGGCCCAGGTGTGGGTTGTGAACTGTGACTGTTTTGTCTGCAAGGGGCCCTGAAAATGACATTTTATTGCATATTGAAGCTGTTTGAAATTCCTTGTCACTCATTGTTCAGAGTGAATAAAGATGGTGGCTCTTTCATTCATTAGTATTCATGAATAATTTGACTTTAATACACATTCTTAGCTGATGGTATTAATTCTTGAATTGAGGAATTAAAATATAAATACATAATTAATACATTTTAATTATCATAATTATCAATTATTATACTACATATCTCATCTTGATCATCAAATAGGATTTTTTTGGGGGGGGGGGGTGGGGGTGTCAATTCAATTAACTCTGTTCATTATCATTATCTTGATCTCATTCCAGTGTGAGACATCCCTAAGCTTTGTCCCAATAGTATACCTGCTCTACTGTACCCTCGCACAGGTGTGTCATAATTCACTAAAACTGCTAAGGTGTGCCTGTGTGGACTTACAGTGCAAATCCTAGGTCTGAACAGGCCTCTAAATGTCTGATTCTACGGATTTTGCGTGTTTCAATATCCTTGGAACAGCTCTTGTTCAAATTAAGTAAAGATTAGGTCAGATCTGCGACCTAATCTTCCTGTACTGCGGGTACTGCATGTGTTACATAACAGCTTAGTACCTCTACTATGAGAGACTGACAGAGCGTAATTACAGAAGGAGCAGTTTGCCTGTTTATTTTATTAACTGTTGGACTTAGGCCCATGTTGGCGGATGATTAATGGGTTGAGGTTTCTCTGGTAAGAGTGAGGTCATATATATTCTCATATCTGTCGATGCTCCCCTGGAGAGGCCTGCATTGTGGAGACGGATCATTACTGATATGGGCGTAGTGATTTGCTCTATTTTACTGCGCAGAATTATGCCTGCTTTCATGTTACAAATTGCTAAGTATACAGCTATATTTCTCTAATGTGTTTCGCCATTTCCATGGGGCATGTTGGCAAATTGCCTGCCTACCCAGGTTTTCAACAATAATCATTTGATCTTGAAATGTTCACAAAGCACTTCCTGGTTTTCAGAGAAACGTGCAGAAAATTAATTACATGTTTGATCCTTTTCCAGGAGTCCAAATAGTAATTTCTTATACAGATAATAAAGGAAAGAAAAAAAAATCACTTACGTAATTGTTAAAGAGCTGCTGTTATCTCCCGTCTTGTTTTCTCGGCGCGCATGTGAGGGGGCGGTTGCACCTCCGAACAGCTGTGCATCAGCGTGACGAATGGTGACAGCCGATGGAAGTGACCTCTGTGACCCCTATTTGACCAATGTCAGCTCTTAGATTGACAGATGCTGACTACTGTGCCCTCCGCAAGCAGACTGTGGGTCATTCACTGCCAACAAAGCTGTAATTTCATTCAGAATCAATTTAAAGGAGGAAAACAGAATATTTCTGCTGGAAAGTCCTGTTCTGGTGCTGGATTATGGGTGATTCACTGCCGCACAAAGCTGACACCAGGCAAGTGCCTCCTTTTTTCACAAGATGGACCCCTGATTCCCTTATGCATACTGTCCTGAACAGTATTTGGACTCTAAAAGATTGCCATTCAACTCCATAGATTTACCATGTTCAGTAATTATTGCCAAACATTTAAATTTATATTTTAATGGGGCCAGAATCAGATGAAATTTCACTGACTGCAGAGGCTCAATCATTTCTGGGTCCTTTTTCATGTTTTTTTTTTTCTTTCTGTCAGCTACAAGAACCGAGTGGATTTCGGTTTCCCTCTGGTAATCACCTCCTGACTCGGAATAAATGATTAATGTTTGCAAAACTGCGGGGATTTAGAACTGTGATTAGAAACATTTGCATTAGTGCCATGCTAGCAAGTTCCAGCTGGTCACGCGACAAATCTGCAGGAAGAGGTTGTCAAACAGCATTGATTAAATGAAGTCGAGAGGTCCTCGGAGATACAGAGGGGCGGTGCCATTATTCTTTCATGCTGAAGTTTCTTAGCCAAACGCATCTGCGAATACTGTAGCACCAGCTTGTCAGGGAGAGAGACACACGCTGCATCCTCCTCAGATCTCCGATGTCTAAGATTCGCATCCACTACAAAAAGGTTTTTCGTAAAAATGCTGTACATAATTTTGCTATTTTAAGTACATGAATGTAGTTAACGGTATGTCAAACATAGCAGAAACCCGATGATGGTGAAGCAATGAATCCAAAGAGGTTGTGTTATGCTAATGCTAATGTAGCCACCACTAAATGAGGTGAGGAATGAGGCTTGTTGGGCAGGGTTTTGAGGATGATGCACGTCTGTTAACATTAATTTTGGGTCTTTCTACCTTTGGGTACCATCATGGTGCATTGGGTCACTAAAAGATTTTGGGTTCAAATCTCATACTTTGAGATTTCTTTAAAAGCTGATAAAGAGCGATGGAAAGATCAAATTATTTTGAACTGATTCGGTACCCCAGGGAAAGTATATTAAAGCCAGATTTGTAGGAATGGGGCAGTGTTTGGTGATGGACTTTATTCTGTCTCATGGTGAAGTATTGTTTTAGAAATAACATTACATCACATGAATGGCGAGCACAGGCCATTAAACCCAACTAAGCTCGCCAGTTTCTTTATACTATTGTGAATATATCCCTTCAGATACTCAATGGTATCTAGCTTTAAGTCAAGCCTGCTCTTGAAAACCCCCAAGGTCTCTGCCTCAACAATATGGTCAGGCAAGCTATTCCACATTGAAATTACTCTTTGGGTGAAGAAATATTTCCGAATATCAGTGCTAAATTTACCTTTGGTCAACTTCCGTTTATGACCCCGAGTTCTACTTACAGAACTTGGCTGAAGGAATCCTACATAATTCACTTTGTTAATCCCTTTAACATATTTAAAGACCTCAATCAAATCACCCCTGAGTCTCCTTTTCCTAAGACTAAAGAGATTAAGGATCTTCAGCCTCTTCTCATAGCTTTCATCTTTTATACCTGGAATTAGCTTAGTGGCTCTTCTCTGAACTTTCTCTCGAGCCTCTATATCTTTCTTAAAATATGGTCCCCAGAACTGTACACAATACTCCAGATGTGTTCTAATGAACATGTTGTACAAAAGAAGCATTGCCTCCTTAGATTTGTACTCAATACTTTTGGTAATGTATCCCAGCATCCGATTAGCTTTTTTTAACTACTACGGCACAATGGCTAGAGCCTGTGAGGGTTTGGTCAACAATCACTCCCAGATCTTTCTCGTGTGGAGCACATTCCAGTTTTAAACTTCCCATTGAGTAATCCTGTCTAATGTTTTTATTACCTACATGTACAACTCTACATTTCGCTACATTAAATTTCATTAGGCACATTTCTGCCCAATTCTGGATTCTATCCAAATCATCCTGAATCACTTTAGTGGACTACAAACCATTTGCCAAACTTCCCAATTCAGTATCATCTGCAAAATTAACTAATCTTCTCTCAATATTCCTGTTATGATTCTGATCTGCCCTGCCATGTTCATTCTCTGCTTTTGATAATATGTCTTGTTATGGCCCCAATTTGTTATTACAATCTACAACACAACAGCAACAGCAAGGGATGACAGACACAGTTTTAAAAACTTAAACACATTTAATTTTTAAACAAAGACAAAGACTAATAACAACTAACTAACTGACCAAGATTGATTAGTAAAAAAAACAAAAAGAAATATTTACAGTCCCTTTGTTTGTTGGGGTGGCTTGGTGATGTCCTGGGTAAGGAAAATGCTCAAACACAGGCAAAAATCCACAAAAAAAACTTCACAGGTCTTGAACAGAAATGACAGGTCTGGTCACATGTATCCTTCTTCTTGCAATTTCTCCTACTCCTTTACTGTCGCAATTCTTTGCCTTATATACTCTTTTGCAGACCCCACCCACATTTAGACCTCTTTTTTTTATTTTCGGGGACTTGCCCCCAGACATGTCCAGGACATGTCTAAACAGAGCTCCAGTCTGAGCTGAATAAAAAAAAAGGTAAATACTGCCATCCAGTGGCCTATATTCACATTACACCTCCATTCCAAAAGGGAAAAATTTTGACTCATAAAGGCAAAATTTTTCTTTTCAATACAAAATAGTTAAGTGAACACTTGTCTATATATACATATCATACAATATTCAAATAAACACATGATATATATATATACATATTCAAACACGGGATAAGCAATTACAGCAATGTAATCAGCAATTACATTGTCTGTACCCATCACATGCTTAATTTCCAAGTCAAACTCCTGTAAAATCAAACTCCAATTCAACAATCTCCGATTCTTGTTTTTCATCTTACTCAAAAACATTAACGGATTGTGGTCTGTGGACACAGCCATTGGCTTTTGTCCTTTACAAACATAAACCTCAAAGTGTTGTAATGAAAGGACCAGAGCCAACAGTTCCTTCTCTATTGTGGAATAGTTCCTTTGGTGGCGATTGAACTTCTTGGAGAAGTATGCCACGGGATGCTCAATGTCATCAGTGTCACTTCTCTGTAGGAGCACAGATCCACAAGCTTGGTCGCTAGCATCGACCGCGATGGAGAACGGTTTGTTGAAGTCAGGAGATTTGAGCACGGGGAAGTGACACAGCAGAGACTTCAGGCGATCGAAGGCTCTCTGGCATGCATCATCCCAAGTGAACTTTACGCCTTTCTTCAGTTGGTTAGTTAGACTGAGAGCAATCTCAGCAAAGTTCTTGCAGAACTTGCGGTAGTACCCGATCATTCCAAGGAAGCGGCGCAAAGCTTTTTTGTTGTCAGGAACTGGAAAGTCCATGATGGCTTGGACTTTAGCATTTATGGGTGCCACCTTACCCTGGCCTATGACGTAGCCAAGATGACAGTAGCACAACCAAAGTCACTCTTGCTCAGGTTAACAGTCAGGTTAGCCTGGGTCAGGCGCTGGAACAACGTCTCTACATCTTTTAGATGTTCTTCCCAGGAGTCACTCCATGTGATCAGGTCATCGATGTACGCACCGGTGTGTGGCAATCCGGCGATTGTAGACTGTATTATCCTTTGGAACGTGGCTGGGGCATTTTTCATGCCAAAGGGTAGGACTTCATACTGGTACAACCCAGATGGTGTGGCAAAAGCAGAGATGCTCTTGGCCCTCTCAGTTAAAGGCACACACCAATAACCCTTCAATAAATCAATCTTGGTCAGAAACTTTGCTTGCCCTACTCTATCAATACAATCATCAATCCTAGGTATTGGAAACACATCAGTTCTAGTTACAGCATTGACTTTGCGATAATCTGTACAAAATCTAGTACTTCCATCAGGTTTTGGAACTAGCACACAGGGTGAACTCCAATCTGAGTTGGAGGGTCTGATAATATCATGTTCTAACATGTACTCAACCTCTTTCACAGCAATCTTTCTCTTTTCAGGATTCATCCGGTACGGATGCTGTTTTATTGGTTTGGCATCACCAACATCTACATCATGAGAGGCTATAGAAACTCTTTTTGGAACATCAGGAAACAGATCCCCATATTTCTTGATCAACCTCTCAAACTGATCTCTCTGTGAGGGTTCTAAGTGCTGGAGTTTTACATCAAGATTTTGCAACACTTCAGAATTTGACAATTTGCATGAAAGAACTTCAGCTTTAATTCTAGGTTCATCATCTTGAAACTCCCCCTCATCTTCACAAATCTCGGCCATAGGAGAATCTAAAGTGACAGCTGCAACCCTAGCATTTCTGTCATGATAAGGCTTCAGCATGTTAATGTGACACAATTGTTTTGGTTTTCTCCTTGTTTTGGTTTTTTGGTTTAGAGGCCTGTTCAGACTCTCTGGAGTCTTCACAATGTAATTGAGATCATTGAGTTTTGTCAATTTCATAAGGACCATGAAATCTAGCCTGCAATGGATTGGACTGCAAGGGAAACAACACAAGGACCTTGTCTCCTGGTTTAAACTCACGGCTTCTAGCCTTATGATCATACCAAGTTTTCATTTTTCCCTGATTTGATTTCAAGTTCTCTTTGGCTAGGTCACAAGCTGCACGCAATCTTTCCTTGAACTTGCTAACATAGTCTAACAGACTGATGTGCGGCTCTTCCTCTTGCCATTGTTCACTCAATAATAGCAAAGGTCCTCTCACTTCATGACCAAACACTAGCTCAAATGGACTAAATCCAGTACTCCTGCACTGCTTCTCTAGCTGCGAACAGCAGCAAATGAACACCTTCATCCCAGTCTTTCTCATGGTCATAACAATAAGTCCTCATCATTGTCTTGAGAGTGGAATGAAACCGCTCTAAGGCACCCGACTCTCTGGATGATAGGCACTAGAAAGAAACTGCTTTGCACCTAGTTCATACACAACCTGCTGAAACAATCCTGAAGTGAAATTGCTACCTTGGTCTGACTGAATTTCCCTGGGAAGGCCAAACAACGTGAAGAACTTTATAAAAGCCTTTGAGATTGCAGTTGCCTTGATGTTACGTAGAGGTATGGCTTCAGGGAATCTGGTAGATGCACACATGATTGTCAACAAATACTGATTTCCAGATCTAGTCTTAGGTAATGGACCAACACAGTCAACAATGACCTTAGAGAACGGCTCCCCAAATGCTGGGATAGGCTGTAATGGTGCTACAGGTGGGTCTAACTGGTGTTTTCCAACTACTTGACAAGTGTGACAGGTTTTGCAAAAGTTGGAAACATCTTTCTGAAGCCCAGGCCAAAAGAAGTGTTTCATGATCTTATCAACAGTCTTGTTAACACCAAGATGACCTCCTAAAGGTAAACTATGAGCCATTGTTAAGATCTCATTCCTGTAGACCTTCAGAACAACAATTTGCCTGACCACTGCCCAATCTGCATTGGCAGGGATATCAGGAGGGCGCCACTTCCGCATCAACACACCATCCTTGAGATAATACCCAACTGGAACTGCGTCTATTTCTTTATCAGGAAGGGCTCTCCTCTTTAGTGCACAAATTTCAGGATCATTAGTTTGCTCCTCAATCAACCGCTTTCTGGACAGAGACAAGTCTCCAGACACATCAGAATCACCAGACCCATCCGGCTGGCTGAATAGAGAACTGATAAAAGTATCTGATAAGTCCTCAAACGGAGAAACCATAGTAGGCCAATCAGAGTCATGAGGCAAACCACCTGAGTCCTGACTATTCAATGTGCTGGGCGGCACCACAACATCATCTTCTTTAGCCTTCTTGGCCATAGCACAAGTCACTGCGCAAGAAGGATACAGAGATGGGTCCTCATCCCCATCTTCAGTGCTCGGCTGTGAAGTAAGATGTACTGGGGGAACTACTTTGCCCCCAGCCAGGTCATTGCCTAGCAACAGAGAAACACCCTTTATAGGTACACTTGACATAAGTCCCACCTTTACCTGTCCTGTAACTAAATCTGACTTCAAGAATATAGAGCGCAGGGGTACAGATACAGTCCTCCCTTCAATACCTTGTACAAGTATGAAATCCCCTGAAGCGGTCTCATCACGTAACTCCAAGGAGTCCATCAACAAAAGTGACTGAGAAGCTCCGGTATCCCTTAGGATATACATGGGGATAGGAGTAGTATGCTCATTCAGAGCCACAAATCCCTCTGACACAAATGGAAGAAATTCCTCCCTCACGAGGTCAGCTGTATCAGGCTTTTTAGCCCCACAAGAAGCAGGTAATTTAGCAGATCGGTTATCTACTACAGGGGTTTCTAACCTTGTTTTCACAAAGGCATTTGGTTTGGTATCCTTTTCTTTTTCTTTCTTAGCTTTTAGGAACCAACAGTTAGTTGTAACATGACCAGATTTCTTGCAATAACTGCAAACTAGACCACTTTTGTCACTGTCAGCTTTCACACTTTGATCAGACCTGTTCCTGGATTTCTGAGCACCATCACCAGATTTGTCTTTGTCTTTGGGTGAAGAATCTTGGGTATCACCGTAACCCTTTTTCTGAAATTGGGACCATCTATTGTTACTGCTAGAGTGAAATTTGGACTTATGTGTAAGAACATATTCATCTGCAAATTTGGCAGCTGATTGCAAATTTAGTGCTTGCTTCTCATTAAGGTAGGTCTTAACATCATCCTTAACACAGTTCTTGAATTCTTCAACTAACACCATCTCTTTTAGTGAGTTGAAATCATCCTTGACCTCCATAGAAGTACACCAGCGCTCAAAGCAAACCTTCTTCTCATTAGCAAATTCCACATAAGTCTGATTTTCAGATTTCTTCAGACCTCTGAATTTCTGTCGGTAAGCCTCTGGAACCAACTCATAAGCTCTCAAAATAACCTTTTTGACAACCTCATAATCAGAGGAATCATCTGCAGACAAAGCCGAATAGGCTTGTTGAGCTTTACCCTTGAGGACAGTTTGCAACATCAGAGGCCAGTGTTCCTTTGGCCACTGGCAACTCTTTGCTACCTTTTCAAAACACTGGAAATAGTTGTCTACGTCCTTTTCTGAAAATGGAGGCACCAGTTTTACCTCCTGACTGGCACAAAATTTATTTTTAGTTTCAATTTTAATTTTTAGTTTCTCCATTTGGAGTCTTTCTTCTCTATCCAACTTCTCTAATTCAAAATCTCTCTGTCTCTGTCTCTCTCTTTCTGCTCTTTCCTCTTTCTCTCTCTCAAATTCTCTTTGTTTTTCTTTTTCCTCCCTTTCAATCTCTAGCATTTTTAATTTAAGTTCCATTTCTTTATTTGGATTTTCCACTGGAAACTGTTCCAGATCTCCTGGTGCAAACACATTTTCATCAATGTAATATTCAACTATCTCTCTAGCCAGTCTTGCTTTTCGCATGGCTGGTTTCACCTCTGTCAGCTCTAAATGTCTGCAAATTTCTAGCAGTTCTGTCTTTTTAAAAGACTTCAAAACCCCTACGGTTGGTGATGCCAAGAAATCATCCATTGCTGTTGTCAATATAATTATATAGGAAAATTCACAAAAACAATTTTACAATCTGAAATGTTAGATTTTTAATAAATGACTCACAAAATGGTCTATCCCGGACCTTGAGCCCCCAATTTGTTATGGCCCCAATTTGTTATTACAATCTACAACACAACAGCAACAGCAAGGGATGACAGACAGTTTTAAAAACTTAAACACATTTAATTTTTAAACAAAGACAAAGACTAATAACAACTAACAAACTGACCAAGATTGATTAGTAAAAAAAAACAAAAAGAAATATTTACAGTCCCTTTGTTTGTTGGGGTGGCTTGGTGATTTCCTGGGTAAGGAAAATGCTCAAACACAGGCAAAAATCCACAAAAGAAACTTCACAGGTCTTGAACAGAAATGACAGGTCTGGTCGCATGTATCCTTCTCCTTGCAATTTCTCCTACTACTTTACTGTCTCAATTCTTTGCCTTATATACTCTTTTGCAGACCCCACCCACATTTAGACATTGTAACTTTGCTATGTCTGACTATTATTTGATATGTGTTTTGTGATTTGGTAACATAGATTTGTTCATGTATTGTCTTAGTTTTACTTTTCCATATTTTGCATTTTACCACAGCTTTATTCCGTGTCACTCTTTGGGTGATTTAATGGTTTCTGGATTTCAGTCTTCCTTCCAATCTTGTTTGCTTACTTCACCTTACTTTTCTATTTTACTAACCATACTAACAGTTTGTTGTTTTCACTAAAAGTTACTTACACAAACTAACATTGTATATTATAGTAACTTACTAATGAACACTAAGGGATTGTATAGTTTTACTTACTTATTGATTAACAAGCTCTCAGCACTCGCCCTGTTCTAGTCTCCGCCTCTTGTCTCTCCCTGATCTCCTTTGCTGCATTTTCTGTGGATCCTCCACGTCTGATCATGCTGTCCTTCTTTAATTATCTCTGCACGTTAGAACTCCTTGACTGGAGCCGTATGTTTGTATATAGGTTTGTCCCATGATCCCTGTCCGCGTTTTGGCTTCTGCCAAATTTCATGTGATTAGGTTCTCCCTCATGTGTTGCTCCCTTGTAATCAGTCTGACTGCTTGCACCTATGTTCCTTACCATGTGATCTCCCTGGAAGTGTATATTAAGTGTCTCTTCACAGTTCTTCTCTGTCAGATCGTTTCTCGTGTTACCTGCGCTGCTCTCTATCCTGCCTCGTACTCATAGCGTTTCTTTTCTGACTGGAATATCCTACTTTTGATTTTTGGCTTGCCCGTCTTTGATTACTGTTGCATCTGTGTTTTCAAACCCTTTTTGCCTGACTACGATTTTTGTGTTTGCTGCCCTGGTTACGACTCTGTTTCTGCCCCAGTGGATTTTGACTTTTGGATTGCGGACTCTGTACTCCTGACTTCTGCCCTGCAGGGTTACCCCCCTTGCTCAATAAAAGCTTTTTGCAATCCTGTGTTGTCGCATTTGGTTCCAGATCCATACCTCACAATGTCCTTAAAGTCATTAATGTAGATGAGGAACAGTAGGGGTCCCAACACCGATCCTTGGGGGACGCCACTCCCCACCATACCTAGCTCTGATGAGATACCACTGACCACCAATCTCTGTGTGCTTTCCTGGAACCAGTTTCGAATCCACTCCAGAATACCTCCTGTAACTCCAATGGAGCTCATTTTAAAAATTAGTCTCTTATGCGGTACTGTATCAAATGCTTTCTGAAAATCCAGGTATATGATGTCATAAGCCCTGCTCTGGTCATAAGTCTTGTTGGCCTCTTCAAAAAATTCCAGAGGGTTTGTCAGGCATGACCTTCCCTTACGGAAACCATGTTGGCTATCCCTCAAGATACTGTTCCGTTCAAGAAATAAGTCCAGCTCATCTTTTATGATAGATTCCAGTATTTTGCACGTCATGCAAGTTAAACTGACTGGCCTGTAATTTCCTGGCTCGGTACGGTCCCCTCTCTTATATATTAGTATTATATTGCCCTGTTTCCAATCATTTGGTATTTCTCCAGTTTCTAAAGACCGTGTGAAGATGGCAGAAAGTTTTGGTGCTCAACTTTTTCTCGGGTGTACATTTGCCCTTGGGTATGAGTTTGGGTGAGTGAATGCTGTTTGATACCGTAATGGATTGCTGAACTCACCAGGGTGTGTTCCTGCCTCTTGCCCATTGCATGCTGGGATAGGTTTTAGCCCCCATGTGACCCTGACCAGGTGTAATTGGGAGACAACAGGGATCATAAACTCACAGTCCTCAGAGCCAAATACTGCTTCTGGCCTGTTATTCACTTCCACCGTCCCTGTACCTGAGAGTCAGGAATTAAGACAGTCTGCAGTCTGTCAGCCGATCTGTGAAATGAATCGTTCTCTTCTTCGCCTGGAAGATGTCGTAACCCCCATGCGTTTGAACTAGTTTCCTCCCCCTTTCCAGCAACCAACTTCTGTTTATGGTTTTGTCTCCTTTAATTGATTTATTGTCTCGTTTCCTCTCTTACTCCCAGGTGTGGTCCTCTTGAGTAAAGTCTGGTGTATATAAGCCTACTTCCCGTCTAGTACGGTTTTTGGATTGTCACGCTTTGTCGCACGAAGCCCACCAGTCAGTTTGTTTCTTCTGGTTTGGAGCTCTGCTCTACTTCCTTGAGTACATCATGCTCCTCAAAGTCTTATCAATAGGAACAAGCTCCTAAACTTTATAACTGATCTCTAGAATTGGGACCATGTTCCTGTAACCCATCTGTTCCAGTCTGTTCCTCTTAGCCAGTTTATTAGAAACACCTAACAAGCCTTCATTGGTCTTCAGGATTATGACTACTTTCCTGCTGAACCCTTCAGTCCTCTTGTCAAGCAGACCCACCTCAGTGAGGGGGATTCACCGCTTGCCTTCTGCCCCAGGACGGCCACTGGCCTCGGCGTACACACACCCCAACTCTCTCTTGTCATCCCCAACTAAGCTGGACTGCAAACTTCTCATTTCTGGGCATTGGCCTACCACACCACTGTTACCATATTCCTATAAAATTCCTCTCCCAATTGGATTGTACCCAAAATCTGCATCTGGTTCCTTGTCTGGATCATAACAAGAATAAAAGAAAATCAGGGGTGAATTTGGATCTTAGAGCCAGATCTGATGACCCATGGACAATATCTCACATAAAAAGATGGAGGATGATCTGTGTTTCCTTGCTTGCATTGGTGCTCTAAGCCCAAACAGAAGCTTGTGTTTTCTCTAGCGAACAGGGGCTGGCTTCAGTTTGGCTTTTTACTGTCAATACAGAAGTGTTTTTTCACAGGTCATCTCTCGGTTCTGAAACACTATGGAACATTGAACTCTCATGACATACCTTTAGTTTTGCTGGTCCAAAAGTTCTGTGCATCCAATGACCCAAACTGGGTGCCACCTCTGCATCGAAGATAAAATGCTGTATTTTCTGCAGCATAATCCTGAAGGACTTTATCTGGGCCGACTGGGCGTGGCGCTAATACTTCTGTTACCCTCTGTCACTCCTTTATGGAGCCAGTTTATGAGCCGTCATCCTGTCTCTACTGTTCAATCAGACCCTGACTGCTGACGTGTGCCTCTGATGAAAGTATTAAAGTTCTCTAACCTGTCTCCCGAAATTTCTGACATTGTGTCTTTGAAACTCATGGCGTCATATTTAGCGATATCAAAGTTTCCATATCACTGAGATTATTCAGCCGAGAGAAGGAAAAAAACTCGCTTTGTGGCAAAAATGGCTAATTCCGTCTCCCCAGAGAGCAAAGCCTGTTGCTTGGGATTTATGGCAGATCTGTTATGAAGTAAATGTCAGATAATGTTAAACACACGGCGAGTGTATTATGTCTCACCTGAGTTTCTTTGGCTGGGTAGATTGGTTACCTCAAATGCACCCAGAAGCAAGATCTTTGTGGAGAAAAGTTGAGGATGGCTGCTTCTGTAAAATATTCACTTCCTCCAGTGCACCCGTTCTGCGGGGATATGATTGTATCAGTTTTGCAACAGCATTAACTCAGAGGGGAGCCACTGCATTTTCACACTAAAGGCTTTTGTATAATGGCTCTTGATTTCGCCCCCCTTTGTGCTTGAATATTTCAGCCCATTTATTTAATTTAGCATGCAAAATTATTATTTAGCCACTTTCTAATTCCATTATTGAAAAACTTAAGTGAAATATCTCATTAATAATAATAATAACGATAATAGTAATGCGGCCTGGTGGGTAGCACTGTTGCCCCATAGCTAGAAGGTCATGGTGTCACAACCGTTGTGTAAATCTCTTTGCATGTCTATTATGTGTATGTGTGTTGTGATTGGTTTTCATCTCGCGCGTCTCTTCCCGCTTGGCTGAGTTACGTGGTCATTTCCAAATGAGTGAGTGACACGTATTTAAGCCCGGCAGTTCATGAGCAAGTTGCTGGATTGTAAACTCACATTTGAACTGAAATCTCAGTCATGCTGTATGTATATCAGAAAAACTTCTTCATCTTTGTCTTGTGCAACTAGTACTTCAGTGACAGCCTATATTCTCAGTAACATCTGTTTTCATTCAGTTAATTTGAACAAGTTTCAAATCCTAATCAGGGTCTGAGACTGGGACCGAGTTCCTCTCTGCAACCTCCTCATTGTGAGGAGTTCAGTGCTGGTGGAGCCTACAGTACAAATCGGGCAGCGTCCCAGAAGCCACTGGGCAGCGTCTGCAGCCCAGCAAAGCCTATTACGAATGGGCTGAACTGAGGTCTGTCCCCACCTATTCTCTCTGGGGTCTGTCCCCGCCGTTACCGTACTGCTGTCAGTTAACTACCCGTTTCACTGCAAGTCTGTCTCCGCTCTTGAATCCTGGTCAGAACCATAACACTTGGGATGAAATCCGCTCTGGTCTGCAACGCCAAAGAAATGTTCAGAGTATGCTACTTTCACATCTGCAAATTTTATCATATTTGCTCATGGCTAACCTGTAGTTCAATGCGCATTATTCCTCTGGTATATATTATTGTAGTTCACCTATCTTTGCCAAACTACCGAGCTGTGACACCCCAGGAAAAATGAGGCGACCATACATGGCAGCTCCTAGAATACTTATCCATCCCTCAATTTCATACTGAATCATCACTATTCGGTCAGATACATACTTATTCCATACATGATGGTCAATGAATAGGCTTCATGATCGGTGTGTTCCAAAGTACAGTATGTAAAATTAATTTTCCCTGCACAAATGATTGACATAAAGTTCCTTTTTTGAGACTTCAGAGTTATGAGACAACATGAATCATCACAATGTGCTATTCAACTAAGAAAGAAGAATATTTGTAGCAGATACAATCCGTAAATAATTTTATATTTTTTCTTGTAAATGCAGCAAATGGTTAATTTAAGACGTGGCAGAATATGGTCAATGACATGGGCTATGAGAGCTGTTTCAATGCTGTGAATAAATGTTTGCTGTAGCAAGTGGCCCTACATACAATACATGACATAGTTGCAGTGATATTAAATATAACGTAAAATATTAACCAGCATTCCTAATTGGCACATCGTGGTGTTAGAGGTGCAGTCGAGTGCAGCACAGGACCTCAGCTCTGCGGAGCTGCAAAGTTATTGAATGAATAGCAGTTATTGAATATTAAACTACACCAGAGCACAAACACACGCGAGTGCAGCCACAGCCGCTGGGGTTGGTTTGTCTTGTGTTTGACTGAACAGAACATTTCAGAAAGACAGCAAAGCTCAAAATATGTTGTTGTTGAAGCAGCAGCCCCAAAATCAGTCAAAACGTCATCCTTAATTCAGTTTGGGGCGAGCAGGCACTTTTATCTCTCAAATATGTTTACTTTCTTAATCTGTTTTCATTGCTTTTTCAGATGCGCAGTGTATTCTAATGGGCGGGGAGGGTGATATTATGTGCAAAGGAAACCTATTGAGTGGAGAAAACTAATATTTAATTCCTTGGTCTAAAAGACGTTTAAATCACGTACTGTTTTTACTGCTCTGTTCGCCTTAAAACTAATCGCTGAAAATGGTTGAATGTCACTGAGATCCATAATTCAGGAAACAGATAAGTCTTTAGTGATAAAGCTAATCTACTTAAGTTATTTTTGGAGAAGAAATATGGTGCCCACACCAGTCCAGAGTAGGCCTAATGATAGAAGAGGAAATGATATTACTCCAGAAAATAATGAGAAAAATGAACAATCACTGCATGAGATGGTCTTCAGCGATAATCAGCGGAAAGTACATAAGAATTCAGCTTTGTTATCCCCCGCAGCACGATTAGTGCAAAGCGGGGGTTTTTAGCATTGGGCTCCGTCCGTACGGACACATAAAATTGAAGCGGCAGGGGACATTGCCATGTTAGTGGCAAACACTTGTTATAGTTTTGTATTCATTGTCAAAGAGTCGTGTTACGGGAAAATTCAATACGCACACATCTCAGGGGCCAAACGGACAGTCTTTCACTATGTTACTGTAGTATGAAATATTTAGAATTACATCACATTCAAAAGGAAATACTGGTGTCAAAAGGGGTGTTTTTCTTCAGTGTTGCGTGGGTGTGTGTGCAGTCGCTGGAACCCAACTTAAAAATATTTTTTGAGAAGTCCAGATTTGTCCACTGGCTGATTATTTCTGCTTTGAATCGTTCTAATGTCATCAGGTCATCAGTGAATACCATTTTTGCACAATATAGTCCAGTTTGACAACAGTGAATATTCTCAGGACACATCAAATCATTGTAATTAGCGATCTTATTGAATATTTTTCTACACTCTCAGGAGCAGCAGTACCTTTGAGGGTACAACCAAGGCTTGTCACTGGGGCAGTATCCTCAAAGGTACTGCTGTTGTACCTTAGAAGTGGGATTTTATTTGTTTTGGAACATAAAAGCACCTTTTAGACCCTAAAAAGGTTCACACAGGTACCTTGAGGTCCTATAATTAGCCCTAAAGGGTACATAATACCTTGGGGAACAGAAATGGACTCCTGCTGTACCCCTCTTTCTGAGAGTGTAGAAAGACATTTCAAGCCATTGATTTTTTAAATAACTGAAATCCATATTCATATTTTAGTCATCTTTCCATTTACTGTTTTAAATTTATGACAACTGATGACCAAAAAACAGGCAAAGTAGCAGATTTGAGTTCTCAGTCAGATACAGAGCTAGAATCTGATGACACTCAGCTTTAAATCTCCCCTCTTGACTTTCATAGTCGGGTGGGAGACTGCACTGGGCCATAAAGAAATAAAGTGCTATTTTGAATTCAGTTTTATTCAGACATTTACTCCATCCTCACACAGCTCTGGTTTTCTTTAAATAAGTAATGTGAGATAATGCATGGTTGAATACAGCAGCAGCATTATGCTTGTTTTTATTGTGTCGAAGTGAGCTAATGCTGAATTAGCTAAAACAAAGCGACCTGAGCCCTCGTAGGGCCAAATGCGGACTTTCATCTGCATAATTTTCAGTACCATGATGGCGTGATGTTCCCCACCATCGGAGATTCAAGCAAGGACTATTGCTGCCTCTTCAGCGATATGTCTGTGGAAGTGGTACTTCTGAGTAAATTTAAACACATGCAGGGATTATGCAACAGCTGCTAGTGGGCATGATAAAGAGTGGTGATCAGTCTAAAGAGTTAACGTCAACGTCAATATCAATCCCAGTAGTGACTCCACATGTCAGGGCAGTGGTGTGTCCACAAGAGGGAGCTGCACTAGTAATTGGTATCTATGTGCACTCACACACTTTTCATTATTTTATGTGGACATTCAAACATCAGTTTAAAGTTTGTTATTATTTTAAAGAATGATATATTCTGCATTTTTTTTGTTTAAAAATCATGCAGTACATTCAATGATAGAAAAATAAGTTGGCAAATCTGTATATTTTCTGCTCACAACATGCTAAAAACGCACACTGACTTTTTGAGGGCTTTACAATTTCTAACTGGCCAAGTGTTCACTCAGTCACAGGCCTCACTGTTGTGATGGGCCAAACCAAAGATAAAACGGACTTTTGAGTTCCACCTTTGATGTTGTGAACGGATGTGTTTCGGTCATTGTTAAGTCAATAAGCCCTATATACACCTCGATACACCAGTGGTAGGGTGGTGCTGTTTGTGAATATTTGAACACAGGTCTCACATATATTACATTAATATCAACGAATGAAGCCTGTTCCTGCACGGTATCACAGTATTTTATGTTGATGATGATAGAGCAACACAGGCTCCAATAATGATCAATTATTTACATTAGTACTTTTAATTGCTTAACACATTATTGAATTTCCTACAATAAAACTAAGTGCAGCTTTTTGTAGTTTTGTCCCTTGTATTCACTGGCACCTACTGGTGGAATCACTTGAAATGTTGTGCTTCAGGTCGGGCTTTGATAGAAGGCCTCACTAGTCCTGAGCAGACAGCGCGTCTATATCAAATATCCCCTCGCTTGACATCATTTAAAAGACACTCCTGCAGATGCCGCCTAATTTGTATTTAACTGCCAACCCCCACAGATTAGAAGTTACACCCGAGATCCAACTCTCTGCCTCTCTGGGTGTGGCGCTGGCAGGAAACAATTCTTCTTTGTGATTGGTGGAAATTCAGAACTGATGTTACAAATAACTCCCTATGAGAAGTATTATTACAGATAATGATTAATAATTAGAAACAAGCTGGTCAACATTTCCCATGTTAATGTGAAATGTTTTGATGTGTATAGATCATAATTTTTTGAAAACTTCTTGGCTGTTGATGCCCGAAAGAAGCATCGACATTGACGTTCACTGTAATGGATGATTATTGTATGAAAAGCAGCAGAGAGACGAACAAATGGACAGAGGTACGGACAGAAGTATGGAAAGGCACATTTACCCAATGAGACGGAGCCACGTACTCACTTTCATTCAGAAATATGGAGCAGTTTTAGGAGTTCTGACCTGGAAAGGAAGTGTGATGGACAGATACTCACAGACAGACAGACAGACAGACATGTTGAATGAAAACACTCATTCCATATATTCCCAGCCACGCAGCGGTGAGGGACAAAAAGTCCGTGTGAGAAAGACAGTTGAATTCCTTTCCCTGTCTCTTAATTCCAGAGCATCAGTTGGCCCCGGTTCCCCATACTTTTGTGCATTTAGCTAATTCCTTATTCCAGTCTCCCTGCACGCCGGCCTGGCTGCAGACTAATTGTCCGTGCTGTCCTCTCTGACGCCCCGGTTAACTCCCCGCGGGTGTGACTGCCTCTCTCAGGGGTGCTCGGTGTATTTTGGGGTGGGGGTGCAGTAGGGATGGATGCCACCTCACCTCCCCCTGCCGGTGTGCAGTCTGTGTCTCTGTTGCAGTCAAATTATGTTTGGCGACAGCTTTATAACTGCTGATTGGGGAGGGCGGCTGTGCTGCAGCGAGGCCGACCTCGACACGGGGAAGATTAATAAAACACAACATGCCTGAGAGACTCCAGCGATGGGGAGTCGTGCAGAGAGGAGTGTGTTAGTGCTGTAGGAGCCCCACGCAACAGGCTGGAGACACACAGCGCGCGGCTGATCTCTCTCTCTCATTCTCTCTCTCTCTCTGTCTCTCTGTCTTATTCCCTCTCTCTCTCTCTCTTTCCCTCTCTCTCTCACTCAATCTTTGCCTCTTTTATTATCTCAGTCTCTCTCTTTTTCAGCCTCTCATCTCCCTTTCTTTCTCTCTTTCTGCTAATCTCTGAATCTCTCTTTTTCTCAGTCCCACTTTCTCTATCTTTCTGAAAATATCCATCCATTTTCCTGACTCTCTGGAATGCGCCCTCCTGCTCGATGACCGTAGAGCTCGCCCTAATTTTGGTGAGAGAATACCAGGCCTGGGTCGGCGCCATCACTGCCACTCTTACTGACGACACGGGGGGCTGGATTTGAAGTGAAGAGCCGGAGAGGTGCGGATATGAATCTGTTCTCATCCAGCTGCCCTGTCACTGCAGGTACGGCGGGAGACCAGAAGAGTCAAAATAACTGACGCTAATGCATTGAGTGTAGCTGAGCAGAACCAACATCAACACGGGACAGGATCTGACTCATGATTTTTTAGCTTACCGACCCTATTGTTGTGGTGTGGTGTCCGTCGTCCGTCGTCTGGCATCCGGCGTCCGGAACATTTTTTATCATTTTTTTGGCCTTGTGAATTTTCGTGTAAATTTGCAATAACATACTGAGAGACCATATCTCCAGATGTTTTTCTCAGATTTTTGATTGAATCATTTTTGTCCGTTTTACGGGCCCTTGAAATTTGGGCTCCAAAGTTAAAGATATGACTGAAAAATTTTTAAAAATAATTTCTTAAAAAATGCTTGATACATTTTTTTAGAATTCAGCCAATCAACTTTTCTTGGTACCATCAATGTACAGTGCAAGCGCTATTTTGATTGAATCGACGGAAGTGGGTCTAGTGGGGGCGCTGTACTTTATGAATATGCAAGATGGCCTGTGGAGGCCAAATGGTTGCAGATAGAGATTAAGTTTGTATTACTGACGTATGGGAAGTCATATATGACCTATACATTGGCTATGTTGAAGTTGACCTCAGATGACTTTGAAAGGTCAAACTTCAGGTCAAGGAAAATATTAATGTTAAAAGATAGGACTTGAAATTTCAAAAACTTATTTCTCAAAAACTGCGGGATATATTTTTTTTGAAATCAGGTAATAAACTTTCCTTGGTACCGTCAATGTGCAGTGCTAGCGCCATTTTGATTGAATCGACGGAAGTGGGTCTAGTGGGGGCGCTGTACTTTTTTAGTAAGCAAGATGGCCTGTGGAGGCCACGTTTGTATTATCGACAAATAGGAAGTCAAATATGACCTATGCATTGGCTATGTTAAAGTTCACCTCAGATGACCTTGAAAGATCAAACTTGAGGTCAAAGCAAAATGTCACAATTTTCAAAGGCTTCTAGGCTTGAAAATATTGAACATTGGGAACATATGTGTATTGAACACTTATGGGGGCATATGTGAAATTTCTTTTGGTGGCCTTGGGTGACCTCTGAAGGTCAAACTTTATCTAGCAAAATTATAATGACATCTATCATCAAAACTATTATAGATAGAGCTTTGTATTGTGGGCACATAGGAAGTCATGTATGAAGTTTCATTTGGTGACTTTGAATTTGACCTTCAATGGCCGCACTTTACAGTGAAATTTCAATTAATTATATCGTCAAAATCGTTGCAGATAGTGTACGTTTGTATTGGAAACATATACATAGTCAAATATGAACTTTCATTTGGTGACCTTCATATTGACCTTTGAAGGTCAGATTGGACCAAGTGAAAATTCTTTGACCTCTATCCCCAAAAAGGTCACCGATAGAGCCTTAGCTTATATCAGACTGAAAGGAAGTCACACATGAAATTTCATTTGGTGAAATTCAACTTGACTTGGTGACCTTTGAAGGTCAAACTTGACATAATACAATCACTATGACTTGTATTGCCAAAACGGTCACAGATGGAGCCGAGGTTTGTATTAGAGACATGTAAGAAATCGTATATGAGCTTTCAATTGGTGACCTTCATATTGACCTTCGAAGGTCAAATGTGACCTCGGGAAAATTCAGTGACTTCTATCACTAAAATGGTCACAGATGGAGCCGAGGTTTGTGTTACAGACATTTAGAAAGTCGTATATGTGGACTACTTACTGACCTATACTTTACCTTCTGTGACTTTTAAAGTTCACAATTGACATATTGAATTTTCAATGACTTGTATCACCAAAACAGCTTCAGAGCTTAGGATTGTATTACAGAAGGTCTTATAAATGTATGTGACATTGATTTTCATTGATTGAAATGTCAAACTTCACATGAAATTTTCATAACTTGTATCATCGCTGTAAGACTGCTCGCCGGTCAGGACCCGGGTTTCTTGCTTATTTTTATTGCAGACTTTCTCACACACAAAAATGACACAAAACAAAAAATAAAAAATACAGTTTGTATTACAGCACTGCAGGAAAGTCTTGTCTCAATTTCTTGGTGAACAAAGTGGACCAAAGCAGTTTAAAATCAACGAATGGAAAGTTTTATACTTCGCAAGAGGTCAGATTCATAAACCAATGGAAAGTGTTATACTTCACAAGAGGTCAGATTCATGAACCAATGGAAAGCGTTATACTTCACAAGAGGTCAGATTCATGAACCAATGGAAAGCGTTATACTTCACAAGAGGTCAGATTCATGAACCAATGAAAAGCGTTATACTTCACAAGAGGTCAGATTCATGAACCAATGGAAAGCGTTATACTTCTCAAGAGGTCAGATTCAGAAACCAATGGAAAGCGTTATACTTCACAAGAGGTCAGATTCATAAACTCTTCTCCAGAATGCCAAGGGCCATCGAACATGTGGGTTTGCCCTTGCGAGTCGGTTCCGACGCCTGACAGCGGTGAGACCCAGACCACGGTGAGGACCCCGAGCGTGCAAGTTGGCTTCTCGCAGGCGGTTATGGACTGTCTGGGGTGTGATACATCTGTTGTGCAGACCAACGGTCTCATCCGCTGTGCGTGTCGCTGATCTGAGCCGATCCCGCAGGTGGACGAGCTGGATGTACCGATGCTCGTGTGGTCACACATGGCCGACGTGGATGAGGTCGGTTTGCAGTTCTGCTCGTCTGTCGGAAAGGAACTCTTAAACGGCCTATCGTCCGATAGTTAACATTCAGCTGCACAGCGACCCCTCTGGTGGACATGCCTGCATCCAGCATGCCAATGGCACGTTCCCACATGACCTGAGACATCAAAGGCATGATGACTTTTGACAGAATTTGACATTTTGGGGGGACCTTTTATTGTCCCCAGTTTCAGGAGTGTCCGGGTACTGCTCATTCTGTCTGATCACCGTCTGGAAATGCCACACCCATGTACTGAGTGAAATCACTGAGCAAATGCTGACTGACAGAGAGATTAAAATGGTACACAAAGAAAAAATAGATTAAAACTGGTACACAAATCAAGAGAAATATCCCTATTGTACTGCAATCGCTCACTTGGAGTTTTTAACTCCATGTGGCATCAATATTTGACTTGGGGCGTTAATATTTTTGTTCAGTGTAGTTCTACATTATCCTTGGTGTTAGGTGCACTTTAGTGACACGAGAATGGTGAGCCTTGCCCGGCTGCATGGCCTGTTCTTGCCACTCATGCTGTGTCATGTAGAAAACTCATACACTCTACTAACCAGCATGTAAACAATAACTTAGCTCTCACAGACACTCCTAAAGCCAAGCCCTCATACTGTAGAAACCTCTCACACACACACACACACACACACACACACACACACACACACACACACACACACACACACAACTGAAATCTCAGTTCAACACTATTTAAACACACAGGTTAGCACACGTAAAAAACACATGCACTCGTACAACTTAAATTTAAACAATTTAAACATACAATTGAAGCCTCATTCAGAAACTTCTAGAACCTTGCTTATTGACACTGTGTGAAGTTTTAGTATTATATCTTGCTTATAGCACTGAAATCTTACACAAACACTCTTAAAACCATGTTCAAATAAAACAAAAACTCTGACAAACTGTGCTAAAACCATGTTGCGATGCTTCTGAAATAAAACCCCAATTCCAGTGAAGTTGGGACATTGTGTAAAACCTGAATAAAAACAGAATACAATGATTTGCAAATCTCATAAACCCATATTTTATTCACAATTACACTTAGACAACAAATCAGATGTTGAAAGAGACATTTTACCATTTCATGAAAAATATTAGTTCCTTTTGAAGTTGATGCAGCAACACATCTCAAAAAAGTTGGGACAGGGCTTGTGTAACATCCCTTCTTCTTTTAACAACAGTTTGTAAATGTCTGCGAAAGGAGGGGACCAATTGCTGGAATTTTGGGAGAGGAATGCGGTGACACTCTTATCAGACGTAGGATTCTAGCTGCTCAACAGTCCTGGGTCTTCTTTGCCGGATTTCCCATTTTTTGATGTGCCAAGTGTTTGCTACTGGTGAAAAGACTGGAGTGCAGGTAGGCCATTTCAGCATCTGGACATTTCTATTGCGAGGCCATGCTGTTGTGATGGATGCAGTACGTGGTTTAGCATTTTACTGAAATATGGAAGACCTTCCCTGAAAGGGACGTTGTCTGGATTGGACAATATGTTGTTGTAAATCCTCTTTTTACTTTTCAGCATTGATTGTGCCTTCCCAGGACTGTAAGCTGCCCACACCATCGGCACTAATACAACATACCAACAGAGATGCAGGCTTTTGAACTGTGTGCTGATAACATGCTCCTCTTTAGACCGAATGTCACGGCATCTGTGGTTTCCAAAAAAAATTTTTTAGTTTTGATTCATCTGACCACAAAACAGTTTTACATTCTGCCTCAGTCCATTTTAAAGGAATTTTGGTCCAGAGAAGACAGCGGTGTTTCTGGATTGTGTTCACATATGGCCTCTTCTCTGCATAATACAGCTTTAGCTTGCGTTTGTAGATTGTATGGAGAACTGTGTTCACAGTCAATGATTTCTGGAAGTGTTCCTGAGCCCATACAGTGCATTCCAGTGCAGAATTATGCCTGTTTAATGCAGTGCCGCCTGAGGGCCCAAAGATCACGAGCATCCAATATTGACCTGCGGCTTTGTGTCTACTGCACAGAGATTTCTCCAGATTTTCTGGATCTTTCGATGATTATGTGCTGTAGATGGTGGGACATTCAAAGTCCTCACAATTTTGCATTGAGGAAAATTTTTCTGAAATTGTTCCACAGTTTTTAGACAGTTTTTCACTGGTGAACATCTGGCCATGTTTACCTCTGAGAGGCTCTGCCTCTCTTAAATGCTCTTATAGCCTGTCATGTAACTGACCTGTTGCCAATTAAACCAATTAGTTGCAAAATGCTTCTCCAGCTGTTATTTATTTGTACCATTTACTTTTCCAATCTTATTTTGCCCTTGTTCCAGGTTTTCTAATTTGGGATAGCCATCAATTTCATAGTGAACTTATATTTTTCATGAAATGGTAAAATGTCTCACTGTTAACATCTGATATGTTTTCTCTATTATGAATAAATATCTGGGTTTATGAGATTTGCAAATCATTGTATTCTGTTTTTATTCACATTTTACACAACGTCCAAACTTAATTGGAATTGGGGTTTGTGTCCCTCAAACAATATGCGAATCATGAATACATACTAAAGAAACTAAAGTTCTGAAACAGACAGATGATGGTTTGGTGGCACAGTGGTCAGCACTAGGAGGTTCTGAGTTTGAGCCCCGACTGGTTAAGGCCTCCCTGAATGGAGTTTATTCTCCTCGTGTTTGTGTGGGTTTTCTCTGGGTGCTCAAGTTTCCCCCACCCTGAAAAACATACATTATAGGAACACTATTACCAGCGTCCCTGACAGGGACACTGGTAGGAGTGTTCCTATAATGCATGCCTTTCTAAAGCCAGAGCTTTGGTCAGGGACACTGGTAGGAGTGTTCCTATAGAGCATGCCTTTTTAAAGCCAGAGCCTTGGTCAAGGACACTGGTAGGAGTGTTCCTATACAGCATGTCTTTCTAAAGCCAGAGCTTTGGTCAGGGACACTGGTAGGAGTGTTCCTATAGAGCATGCCTTTCTAAAGCCAGAGCTTTGGTCAGGGACACTGGTAGAAGTGTTCCTATAGAGCATGTCTTTCTAAAACCAGAGCCTTGGTCAGGGAGACTGGCAGGAGTGTTCCTACAGAGCATGTCTTTCTAAAGCCAGAGCCTTGGTCAGGGACACTGGGAGGAGTGTTCCTATACAGCATGTCTTTCTAAAGCCAGAGCTTTGGTCAGGGACACTGGTAGGAGTGTTCCTATAGAGCATGCCTTTCTAAAGCCAGAGCTTTGGTCAGGGACACTGGTAGCAGTGTTCCTATAGAGCATGTCTTTCTAAAGCCAGAGCCCTGGTCAGGGACACTGGCGGGAGTGTTCCTATGGAGCATGTCTTTCTAAAGCCAGAGCCTTGGTCAGGGACACTGGGAGGAGTGTTCCTATAGAGCATGTCTTTCTGAAGCCAGATCCTTGGTCAGGGACACTGGCAGGAGTGTTCCTACAGAGCATGTCTTTCTAAAGCCAGAGCCTTGGTCAGGGAGACTGGCAGGAGTGTTCCTATAGAGCAGTGGTTCCCAAACTTTGTCTGGGAAAGGGTTATGTAAAATTCCCCCCCCCCCAATAGGTAATACATACGCACATTTTGTTTTCAGAGACCATTGCAGTTTATTTCACGCATTGTAATTTATATAAACCTCAAACATTTTGGAAAAAATATAAGTAAACGGTCATAAACTGTTGATTGTCATAAACTACAACTAGGCTACTTTTAGAATTGGAAATAGCAAAATAACAAACAACCACGGTGTAATTATTTTAAGTGTAACTGTTTCATGCACCTTAACTGTGTAATTATGTTCAGTGTAACAGGTTTATTTTTTTTAATATTCAACAACATTGCTATTTATGCATTTTCCGGACACTAACAGAAACTTACTTGCATACAGCCAATCAGCGACCTTGTGCGGGACCGCTGAAGGAGTGTCTCGAGACAGTTACATTTTTATCTCTTCACTGGCCTCGCACTTTTAAGTTGAAATACGTTAACCGAGATCGCGTCAGCTTATTCTAGAAAATATGAATGCACTGCGCAGATGATTTTGTCCAGCCTAGCTGGAAACATTAAAAATGATTGGCAGGTTTGGAAACGGCCACCGTTATTTTCCAATTAAGGACACGAAAATTTCATAATGCAAAACCTCTTTTAAAGTATAAAATCATTAGGCTGTATCACACCCCTCAGCCTGAGTATAGCCGTCTACTTAAAATAATGTTTCTATGATGCAGAAAGAAAGCACCATAATCAACCTATATTAACAGCCGACAGCGAAGTAGGCCTACGAAAAAAATTCACGAACACCACTTGCCGAACCTGCCGAAATGTTTGTAACATTTAGTTGCAGGGCAAGATAAAAATAACCAGTCGGCATACAGAGCATTCATATTATCGAGAATAAGATGACGCCATCTCGGTTATTTCTGCTTTGTATTCATCGGATTTTGTTCGGTGTCACTGACCATTTTATCATCAATATGCCAGATCAGTGCAGGATAAGAAGCGGCGAGTTGGGTATCGCGAGACTACATTACCGGCTTCAAATATTTGAACAACTACATGCGTAACAAATTATTTATGAAAATGGCAGGCTAGATGAATGATTTGGCGAACAGTTGAGAGTAAGGCAGGCATTTGCGATGCGATCGCAGAATTCTGGGCAGCTAAAGGTCTGCATGCAAATAATTTTCTGTTGGTGTCCGGGACTCTAGTGGGGGGGGATCGCTTCCCGCACCCCGCGCCCCCCCTGCAATTGCTCTGCGCCCCCCCTAGGGGGCGCGCCCCCCACTTTGGGAACCACTGCTATAGAGCATGTCTTTCTGAAGCCAGATCCTTGGTCAGGGACACTGGCAGGAATGTTCCTATAGAGCATGTCTTTCTAAAGCCAGAGCCAAGGCACTGGAATTAGTCCCTTGGTGCTGGTTTATGGCTTCTTACTGCTCCAACTGTAGGATGGGAGAAATGCAGTGGAAAAATCACCCTGTGGGGTTCATTAAAGCGTAGCTTATTTCTCTTCGTCTTGTGCCTGCAATCTTTGCTTTGACAACCTTGCTATTATATTTCATGCAGAATGTGGTTTGGCGTTGTCTTGCTGGAAAATGGTGGGAAACACAGAACTTCTCAATGGTAGCAACTGTTCATCCAAATTTGTTCATATATTTCTTCTTCATTGAGGCCCTCAGTCCTTTTGTACAGTGTTTATATACAGCTTTAGCTTTACATAGTAAAGCATCTGGCTGCAGCAGGAAACGTTTTTGATGAAAAAAAGATTTACCAGTGTTTTTTTCGGCCCATGTTGTGATATCCATTGCAGTCGCTTAAGTTCTTAAGACCATCATCCGAGGGATCAGAGTTTACTGGCATTCAAATGTAGTTTTCATCTTTGCCCTTAATAGACCAACATTCAGACAGATAGCCTTCATCATTACTTATATCATATTATGTCATGCACTGTATTGGGCAAAATGCCCAAAATCCTATCTTCGTTGCCTTTGGAGAATGTTTTCCTCGAAATGATTGCTGACGCATCTATTGCAAAATTGTTGAGCCTGGAGCCATCTTTGCTCTTGAAGGGCTTTTTTGGAGTTTTTGTTAATGTTATATCAGGGATGACTCACCTGTGTAACAATATCTCCTTCACTTCAACTCACTTTCGCAAATTGTTGCAAAAATCAATCATTAACCCTAATTTGCCCCTGAGCCGACTTTTTGGAGTCAGGTGCAGTCATCATCAGATTTTAAACAACGTTTGTTGAAAGCCAAAAAGTGGCTTATCACACATTTTCTGATTTTTTTTTTCCTCATACTTGATTTGGGACTGATATTCACGCCTCTCCTGTTCTCCTACTCATCAGCTCTCAGCTCATCAATGTCAAGACTCACCCTGGTGCAGCCAGAGTTTCAAACCTTCCAAGGGAGATGGGCTGTTTTTTTTTTCAGCTACCCAAATAGGTATTATGTAATATTATATTATATATTTCCAATGTTTCCATGGAAATTGACAGTACAGAGAGGCTGACCCCAACATCACTATTTGCCCTGCCACATTAGCTCCAGCACCAAGGTCCTTACTCACAGCTGTCCAATAGTGTCAGTGTTAACTGTGTCTGGAGTGTCTGTGTCTGGAAGGAACACCCATTTGAGAATAAAAAGCAAACCTTCGGATTTGGAAGTCAATATTAGGCAGGCGAATGGGGCTGTAATGTAAGGGTATTGGCTTTTGCGAACCGGATAGGGGATCTTGTTTTTGCTAATTTTAGGCTTAGGAAGTTTGAATGAGGCTAAATAAGGTGGATGGAGGTGGAGGAACCTTGTTACCATTGTGCCGCACCACGGAAACATCGGCTTCGTTATGTTGCGTGAAGAATGAAGTTGTTAAGACACTGTTTCTGAAGACCTGAGACTATGAGTTTATAGTGACTTGTGAAGCTCACCCAAGGAATTCTTTGAGGATTTGACAGTGGTCTTTGTGGGATTGATCTGAAAGAAAATGCCACTGTTTGTGTTGATTTATTATGTCCTTCAATCTCTTCAATACCCTGTCCCTCTGTCATCACTTTCACACACTGAATGCTCAACAAAGAACCTAATGAAGCAGTAATGGGAGGATATCTGCACACTGATTAAGAAAAATGAAGGAAGGGAATTTTAAAGCTCCCAGTGAAAATGTAACACAGCGTAGTTTTATTTATCATCATTTCCCACCCTTTCTGATCAATTTATTAATGCTTTAAAAGATACAACCATTTGTCCAACTGTTCCCAAACCTATTTATTGCTTAAACGAACATTATCACTCATGTTATTAAAATAGTAGTGTTTAAATACTGCTACAGAGGAAACTTTTTTTCAATCCAATAATCCAGAGTTGCTTTCAGTTTTTATTTATAAAAATAATAAAAATTTCCATTATCTAATATTTCTAGTATATCTAATCTGACCCTTCTACTCTCGTTCAATATCTGACTCCTATTAGAATTATATTTTAGAATTTAGCAAAAACATGCGTGGACCTCGGGGTGATTACACCTCGGACTCTTAGGTGAAGACCTGCATTACTCATTATATGCTCCCGGGTATTAACATTATTGCCTAATTTTAGTTTGTTGGTAATACGAGGGAATGGATGTCAATCACCGCAGCAATAGCAGATCTATGCACATCCATGGGTTTCTTCTGGCGATTTTAACAGATTACCGACTTTTCGTCTTCGGGTTTCTTTATGGTTAAAATCCTAGAACCGGTAATACCTAGACCCTTTATGTGAGTAGATTGTGATTGTCTCTCCAACTTTATGAGACCAATTCCCATCCCAAGGCTGCTGATCAGTTGGTCTCTTGGTTAGGATTATACCCCTAAGTGTTGAGAATTACGAAATGAGCCAATAGCAACAACCAGATAAATGCAAAAAGAAGGCTTTATTTCTGAAGGGGGAAACCCCCCAACAGAGCTAGCAAGGGTACAGAGTCCACAATCCAAAAACAGTATCCAATGGGCGTAATCCAGAATCGTAACCAGGGCACCAATAACAAAGTTCGTGGTCAGACAAAAAGGGTTCGGTACACAGGCATAGGTTTGGAGGAGAAAAACTCATAAGCCAAAGACAGTCCGAATCCAAAACCAGGGCAGTAATCACAAAATCAAGGTCGGGCAGAAAAAGGTCAAAACTCACAGATGCAACAATATCCAAAAAGGGCAAACCAAAATCAATAGTCGGGCAATCCAGTCAGAAAGATAAACACTGAGCTATCAAGGCGAGAAACGTGGCACGACAAAAACTAGGGAGAACGATCTGACAAGAGTGTGAAGCAAACAGACATCTTATATACACATCCAGGAGAACACATCACCAGGGAGAACAGGTGCAATCAATGGTAACAATGATCAGGGAGAGACACATGAGGAATAAACTAATCACATGAATTTGGCAAATGCCAAAACGCAGACAGGGATCACAAGACAATCCTATGAACAAACAGCTCCGGTTAAGGAGTACTAAAAGTGCATAGTCTAAAGAAAAGGAAAGCATGAGATATAAGTGGAAAACTGCAGCAGAGATAATTAGGGATAGGCAAGGAGGCGGAGACTAGAATTGGGCGACAGCTGAGAGATCATTAGTCAATTAGTAAGTGCAGCTATACAATCCCAAGTGCTTGTTAGTAAGTTAGTCCAAATATACAAGGTTAGTGTGGGTTAGTAATTAGCGAAAATAACAAACTGTTAGTATGTGTTAGTAAGACAGTAAAAGAGAGAGGAAGGAAGAACACGAGATAATGAAAGAAGATTGAAACCCAGAAACCAATAAATCACCCGAATGAGTGGCACACAAGACAAGGGACCGTGAGCAAAGATACACACATGACAAGACAGGGGAGACAGAGTGCAAAGCATGGAAATGAAAACATGGCATGGAATCTGAAGCATGAAAAAATAATAAAACGTGAAATCTAAATTACCAAAAACACAATACATGATCCTAAGAATGGTCAGACAGAGCAGTGGTCACTAAACACAAAAATCATAAAGCATGGCAAAGCCAGGTACAGAACTTAAACATGAGATGCAGAATCAGAATCCCAACACCTAAGTACTGTATTTGTTGTAACATGGCTGAAAGGAATGTAAAAGGATTAGAGTCACAGAGACTGCGCAAGTTTAACAACAATTTTATTCACTAGGTAGGCAAGAGCTGAAATCAAACAAACCAAAGTCAAATCAAAGTTAATTAAAAAAAAACGAGTTACAATCGATTTAGACAATGAATAGAGTCATACCTGGCAAAAAGGGTCCACACGGAACAAACGTGCAGCAAGTTCGAATTATGAAGCTTCCTCGTTGAGTCTGAATGCTTTCCTTTTATGCCAAATTGTGAGTTTGAACCAGGCAGCAATGACATAAATTAACCTGGACAGATGGCCAAATCCGGAATCTGGACCCCACTTTGGAGGCTGTAATAAAGCAGTTTGTGGGGGAGAGGAAACCAAATAATTCAGCTCCTTGAGTTGTGCTGAGGAGATACATACCAAACATGAAAATATGGTGCATTATTATAATGTAGTTGTCATACATCAACTCTTAGCCCAGATATAGTACAGTATTCAGTGTTGACACAAGTGTAGTTAGAACAGTTTAATAGTGTCTTTTGATTAAATTGAAATGTCCCAAATCAGGACGTTTTCAGTGGGGGAATGAAAGGATGCAGTGACAGTGTGCAGTGGGGGGATGAAAGGATGCAGTGACAGTGTGCAGTGGGGGGATGAAAGGATGCAGTGACAGTGTGCAGTAGGGGAATGAAACCGTGCAGTGACAGTGTCCATTGGGGGAATGAAAAGGTGCAGTGACAGTGTCCAGTGGGGGAATGAAACGGTGCAGTGACAGTGTCCAGTGGGGGAATGAAACGGTGCAGTGACAGTGTCCAGTGGGGAATGAAACGGTGCAGTGACAGTGTGCAGTGGGGGGATGAAAGGATGCAGTGACAGTGTGCAGTAGGGGAATGAAACCGTGCAGTGACAGTGTCCATTGGGGGAATGAAAAGGTGCAGTGACAGTGTCCAGTGGGGGGATGAAAGGTGCAGTGACAGTGTCCAGTGGGGGAATGAAAAGGTGCAGTGACAGTGTCCAGTGGGGGAATGAAACCGTGCAGTGACGGTGTCCAGTGGGGGAATGAAACGGAGCAGTGACAGTGTCCAGGGGGGGAATGAGACCGTGCAGTGACAGTGTCCAGTGGGGGAATGAAACGGTGCAGTGACAGTGTCCAGTGGGGGAATGAAACCGTGCAGTGACAGTGTCCAGTGGGGGAATGAAACCGTGCAGTGACAGTGTCCAGTGGGGGAATGAAAAGGTGCAGTGACAGTGTCCAGTGGGGGGATGAAAGGTGCAGTGACGGTGTCCAGTGGGGGAATGAAAAGGTGCAGTGACAGTGTCCAGTGGGGGAATGAAACCGTGCAGTGACAGTGTCCATTGGGGGAATGAAAAGGTGCAGTGACAGTGTCCAGTGGGGGAATGAAAAGGTGCAGTGACAGTGTCCAGTGGGGGAATGAAACGGTGCAGTGACAGTGTCCAGTGGGGGAATGAAACGGTGCAGTGACAGTGTCCAGTGGGGGAGTGAAACGGTGGAGTGGCAGTGTGCAGTGGGGGGATGAAAGGATGGAGTGACAGTGTGCAGTAGGGGAATGAAACCGTGCAGTGACAGTGTCCATTGGGGGAATGAAAAGGTGCAGTGACAGTGTCCAGTGGGGGAATGAAAAGGTGCAGTGACAGTGTCCATTGGGGGAATGAAAAGGTGCAGTGACAGTGTCCAGTGGGGGAATGAAACGGTGCAGTGACAGTGTCCAGTGGGGGAATGAAACGGTGCAGTGACAGTGTCCAGTGGGGGAATGAAACGGTGCAGTGACAGTGTGCAGTGGGGGGATGAAAGGATGCAGTGACAGTGTGCAGTAGGGGAATGAAACCGTGCAGTGACAGTGTCCATTGGGGGAATGAAAAGGTGCAGTGACAGTGTCCAGTGGGGGGATGAAAGGTGCAGTGTCAGTGTCCAGTGGGGGGAAGAAAGGTGCAGTGACAGTGTCCAGTGGGGGAATGAAAAGGTGCAGTGACAGTGTCCAGTGTGGGAATGAAAAGGTGCAGTGACGGTGTCCAGTGGGGGAATGAAACGGTGCAGTGACAGTGTCCAGTGGGGGAATGAAACCGTGCAGTGACAGTGTCCAGTGGGGGGATGAAAGGTGGAGTGACGGTGTCCAGTGGGGGAATGAAACGGTGCAGTGACAGTGTCCAGTGGGGGAATGAAACCGTGCAGTGACAGTGTCCAGTGGGGGAATGAAAAGGTGCAGTGACAGTGTCCAGTGGGGGGATGAAAGGTGCAGTGACGGTGTCCAGTGGGGGAATGAAACGGTGCAGTGACAGTGTCCAGTGGGGGAATGAAACCGTGCAGTGACAGTGTCCAGTGGGGGAATGAAACGGTGCAGTGACAGTGTCCAGTGGGGGAATGAAACCGTGCAGTGACAGTGTCCAGTGGGGGAATGAAACCGTGCAGTGACAGTGTCCAGTGGGGGAATGAAAAGGTGCAGTGACAGTGTCCAGTGGGGGGATGAAAGGTGCAGTGACGGTGTCCAGTGGGGGAATGAAACGGTGCAGTGACAGTGTGCAGTGGGGGAATGAAACGGTGCAGTGACAGTGTGTCCAGTGGGGGAATGAAACGGTGCAGTTACAGTGTGCAGTGGGGGAATGAAATGGTGCAGTGACAGTGTCCAGTGGGGGAATGAAACGGTGCAGTGACAGTGTCCAGTGGGGGAATGAAACCGTGCAGTGACAGTGTCCAGTGGGGGAATGAAACGGTGCAGTGACAGTGTCCAGTGGGGGAATGAAACGGTGCAGTGACGGTGTGTCCAGTGGGGGAATGAAACGGTGCAGTGACAGTGTCCAGTGGGGGAATGAAACCGTGCAGTGACAGTGTCCAGTGGGGGAATGAAATGGTGCAGTGACAGTGTCCAGTGGGGGAATGAAAGGATGCAGTGACAGTGTGCAGTGGGGGAATGAAACCATGCAGTGACAGTGTCCAGTGGGGGAATGAAAAGGTGCAGTGACGGTGTGTCCAGATGAGGTCACTGTGGCACTAATCGAGGAGAGAACACAGGTCACACCCTGCTGTGAGAAAAACTCCTTCCAGCAACTAAGCCAGGGTGTGATCCCTTCGTCGTCTTTGATGTGCTCAAGACACACACACACACACACACACACACACACACACACACCCATGCTGAAGTGTCCAGTTTGAGGCCCCCTTATCTCGCGGTGGAGTTGTAGAGGAAGTCTGAACCCTGATGACTTTATGACCCCACTGTTCCCAGCCATGCCTGACTGGAGACGATGCCGTCTGTGGAGGAGGTCTAGGCTCTTATGTCTTTATTACTCTGGTCATATGTCCATGTTATCGCCTGGCTTCCCCTTGCATCTAATATACTTCTCAGATGAAATCTACGTAGGTTTTTTCCACAGCCACAGGTTTCTGAAACGCTCTTTTTTGTGAAAGGATTTTAACACAATGTGAGCCTGGCTCCTTGTCGTTGCCCTTGATCAGAAATCACTTTGATTTTACTTGAGCTGTTAATTTTGCCTCTGTCTCTCTCTCTCTCTCTGTTATTTTATCAATTTAAAACAAATTCTCTTTCAAAATAATTGAAATGACAAAAAATAAATGAGAACTGAGAAAAATGATGAGAAAAAAATATCACTGTATGTTGATTTGACAGATGTAGGGTTCTTGTATGAGCTTGTGACAGTAATACCACACATAGCTGTTGTTTATGAATTTTTTTCATTTTATCAGCATGTAACACATCACACTACGAATGTTCAACAGCTGGGTATCCCCAGCACATGAAGTACTGAAGCGGCAGGGCCGTCTGTTGTTCCTGGGAATTATTGGCATAATTGAAAAATGTTTCCTGTTCGTGCTTGTTGCTTATTCGTGAGACCTTAGTTCAACTGTGAATGCTATTCATTAACATAATTATAATTGTCCACATGATCTTGATCATCCAAACACAGCGCTGATCAATGTAAACAGAATAAAATTCTAAATCCAGTGTCGGCACAAATGGATGGACAGAAATGTGCTTTGAGAGAGACCTCAAAGTGTTTATTTTCAGATTAAAAAAAAAAAATTACCAATCCATTTCGTAACTCCTCTTATACCCTCCCTATTTAATATGGGATTTTTTTTTCCCCAATTGGGTAAGTGCTACTTCTGATACAAAAAGCAACACGTACAAACCCCAATTCCAATGAAGTTGGGACTTGTGTAAAATGTGATTAAAAACAGAATGCAGTGACTTGCAAGTCTCATAAACCCGCATTTTATTCACAATGACAAATAGACAACATATCAGATGTTGAAAATGAGACATTTTTACCATTTCATGAAAAATATTGGCTCATTTTTAATTTTATAGCAGCAACACATCTCAAAAAAGTTGGGACAGGGCCATGTTTACCCCTGGGCAGCATCCCTCTTCTTTTAACAACAGTCTGTAAACCTCTGGGAAGTGAGGAGACCAACTACTGGAGTTTTGGAAGAGGAATGTTGTCCCACTCTTGTCTGACGTAGGATTCTAGCTGCTCAACAGTCCTGGGTCTTCTAAGCCAGATTTCTCATTTTATGATGCACCAAATGTTTTCTGTTGGTGAAAGGTCTGGACTTCAGGCAGGCCATTTCAGCACCTGGACTCTTCGAAAGTGAGGTCATGTTGTTGTGGAGGATGCAGTATGTGGGTTAGCATTGTCTTGCTGAAATATTCAAGGCCTGTCCTGAAAGAGACGTTATTGTAAAACCTATTTATACTTTTCAGCATTGATAATGCCTTTCCAGATGTGTAAGCTGCCCACACCATAGACACTAATGCAGCCCCAGACCATCAGAGATGCAGGCTTTAGAGCTGAGCGCTGATGAGCTGGATGGTCTCTCTCCTCCTTAGCCCGCATGACACGACATCAGTGTTTTCCAAAAAGAATTTCAAAATTTGATTCATCTGACTGCAGAACGGTTTTCCATTTAGCTTCAGTCCATTTTAAATGATCTTTGGCCCAGAGAAGACGGCAGCATTTCTGAACCGTGTTCAACTTTAATTTTTGGATTGTAAGGGAAACTGTTCTCAGACAGTGGTTTCTGGAAGTGTTCCTGAGCCCATGCAGTGAATTCCAGTGCAGAATTATGCTTGTTTTTAATGCAGTGCTGCCTGAGGGCCCGAAGATCACGAGCATCCGATATTGACCTTTGGCCTTGTCCCTTGTGCAGATATTTCTCTAGATTCTATGAAACGTTTGATGATATTATGTACTTTAGATGGTGGGATATTCATTATCTTCACAATTTTACATTGAGGAACATTTTTCGGAAATTGTTCCACAATTTTTAGACTCAGTTTTCCACAGATTGCTAAGCCTCAGCCCATCTTTACTTCTGAGTGACTCTGCCTCTCTAAAACTCTCTTTTTATACCCAGTCATGTTACTGACCTGACGCCAATTAACCTGCTTAGTGGTGAAATGGTCAACCAGCTGTTTTTATTTGTTCCTTTCACTGTCCCAGCCTTTTTTTCCCCTATCCCAACTTTTTTGAGATGTGTTACTGCCATTCAATTCAAAATGAGCTGATAGTTTTTATGAAATATTAAAATGTCTCACTTTCAACATCAGGTATGTTGTCTTTGTTCTATCGTGAATAAAATGTGGGTTTATGAGATTTGCAAATCATTGCATTCTGTTTTTATTCACGTTTCACACAATGTTCCAACTTTATTGGAATTGCGTTTTTTTTTTTAAAGGATTATTAATTTTTCTTCAATTGAATACTGTCCAGAACATTGGCGGTTGAGATAAAAGCTGTGGTACACGTGAGCCGTAATCACTGAATGAACAGAACATTTTGTTTTCGCATTAACTTTGAGCTGCTTAAAGATGCACGACAACCTAACTGCAGAATAGATGATGTATTTGTGTGGTGTAAAAACACTTTCCATTATCTGTTTGTATAACATCTGAGGACTGTTGCATTATTCAAAGAATAAATTAAATTGAATTAAATAATTACAATGAACCTTCATTGAAAATTGATTGCTTAGCAGTAACTACTGCGTAAGAATCATTCCAAGCATTTATACTGCTCATTAACATTATTTTCTAACTGATGTCAGCGAAACCCAAATTGCAGTTATGAATGAGGCTGTAAATGTAACAGGCTGGTATTACAATGTCGCATATGAGCCCATCAAAACAATACTGTTGTCTCGGCCTGTTGCCACATTTACTTAGATAATTCGGGTGATTTCATCATTTGCAAACCCTTCGGAAGGGACAAAATTGGCCATTCTCACACTCCCAGGAAATCAGACTGAACCGAGAACAGGGAGTCCAGCATTGCTGCTTTATCGGTGCACATTTATATCTACACTATTGTACAAATATGAAGACCTGCGAATAAAACGGTTATTTGAAATGTGATTTTTACATTCTGTCAAAACCAACCACTTGCAGTCGTAATCACTGGCACCAGATAAACCGTACATTTCTTATGCCCCCCTGCAATTATGATATCAACGTCAACACGCAAAGATCAACATTCGAACACACAGAGCTTTGACAAATTAAGCGCAATCCATTGATATGCACATACATAATTACACAGCACCTGCCTCGCTGGTGTTTCGAAGATGAATTCCATAGTCTGCAAAAGCCAAAAAAAATTGAAGGAAGATGTTTTGGATTTTACTCAGGCTATTTCTATCTGCACGTGCAATTCATTGCTCCTGTGACAGGAACAAATCAGCAGGACAAGAGATGGACGCCAGGCCGTGACCCCACTTTTCCACCTGAGGAAAGAGCAAATGATTGGCCATTACAGCATTACGGGCTCCGTCATTCTCGTCCCCGTCCGTCTCGCTCCGCACACACCTCTGGTGCAGACAACGGCCGCCTCTTGAGATGAAGTCCTGCATGTCTCTGATGCCTTCACTGGAATTCTGCCGCTGCGTAGGAGGCCTGTCCATCCTGACGGCTCTAGACATCTCACCGCCGGTATCTCACGTCAACAGCTGATAATCACCTCATTCCCAAAGCAATCATTTACAGTGCGACTCTGTGACTCCAGTTCCTTTCCCAGAGTCAGTTGCAAATTCACATTTTAATAGATAGATCTCACAGGACTTTGTTCACAGTTAACTCCTTCATCTATGTGGACAGCACGGCTCCACGAGAGGAGTTGTTTTGTGTTGTGCTTACATGTACATGTGTGTTTCCTACCTCAGACTGACGACTTGCAAGCTAGGTTAATTGGAGCCTCTAAATTGCCCACAGGTACGGGTATGTGCGTGATCTCTGAAATGAGTTGGCAAACTGCCCAGGAGTTCCTGCCTCCCACCTAGAGCATGCTGGGATAGGCTCCAGCTTGATGAAAAACCCTGTTGGGTTGAAATGTTGCTGTTTGGTCATTGAGGTATTAGGAGTGACAGTATAATCCATTGTGCAGATATTTATTGCCGTCAATATTTATTAGCCCCAGCCCTGTCATGACCCTTGCTAGGGATGAATACGTAAGATTAGATGATGTACGGTTATAGGTTTGTTTTTCAATGCACGCTGCAGTGTAATTCCTGCACTGAGTCAAGTTTAGATGGAGCCCTGTCTGTTTTTATGTTTGAATTTGCGTGAAACTAATATTCCACTTCCTCACACAGACTCTGTTGCCACGCCCACAAACATCCAAAACACAATTCAGACGCAGAAATACAGGGAATGGGGAGTGATTGTGACAAAGTTTGCAGGGGCAAAAAATTGCTTGTGCATCATAAATATCTCTTTGCTTGGATTTTCTTCTCATATTTCTGAGAAGAAAATTTGCCATAACGTCCCCTGCACAGTCATCCCTACAGTATGATCCTGGCAATGAGGCCGTTGCAAGTTACATAAGTGGTCATGTGATCCCCAGAGCAGGCCTGATGAAGGTCTACTACCGAAACATCGCAAATAAATGACATATTGTAAGTTGGACAGTGTGCGAAAATTCTTCTGTTATTTTTGTCTTCTCTCTCCAACGCACCTACCTGCTCAATAGATGTGCAAAGTGTTTCTTTTTGTTCACTATAATTAACTGCAAAATATTCAACTGTTGTTTTCAAAGCCGGTTTATGACTGAGAATCCTTGCGCCAATATGCTCAAGTTCAAACGCAGCACAGCTGTACAAGTGTTAAATCGACCAGTGAATATATAGTCTGTTGAGCTGGTGTCGTGGATAAGGCAGAGCATTAGGACCTGGGGTTCAATATCCGGTTATACGTGCCACCTTTCAGAGCAATGATATACATTTTTAAATTATAATTAATTGATGCATTCCAATCCCATCAAAGCCTACTTTGGGGATGACGTGACATACTCGATGGTTTCTCCATCCAGTGCAGCGCCTCCATTCTCCTACAGTGAGTCTAACTCCAGCTCCTCATCACCAGCAACTTTATTAACTGCATTTTAATTTAAATTCCTCTTTGCTTCACTAACTTTTGCAAGTTTATTAATTCGTTTTTAAAGCTGCTAAAATGATCTAAGTCAAAAGTATGTGACCAGGGGATATCGAGAAATTAGATTCCAAGGGCATTAGTCTGTTGTTGAAACAGTGTGAACTGGCAAATGAGAACCAGAGAGGGCTGGGCCCACATCCACATCATCACAGATGATTATCATTACAGACACCACGCTGGCCTGTGGTTGTTTACTTGAGAATTTTGTTGTTAAGGGGTCAAGCCCTGGGTTCACTCAATTTAAGTACTTCTAAACACTAAAAACGGATAAAAATTGTGTCAACTGAAAAAAGCTCAGAATGGAATTTGATTTGATTTGATTGAAAAGTTTGATACAGTGAAAACCGTACATTAATGGTGTTATTGCCCCAATTTGTTATTATAATTTACAACACAACAGCTACAGCAGCAGCAAGGGATGACAGAAACAGTTTTAAAAACTTGAACACATTTAATCAACAGACAAAGACTAATACTAACCTACATCTAATAACCAAGATTGATTTACAAGAAAAACAGAAATATTTACAGTCCCTTTTTGTTGGGGTGGCTTGGTGATGTCCTGGGTAAGGAAAAAAAATGCTCTAACACAGGCAAAAATCCACAAAAGAAACTTCACAGGTCTTGAACAGAAATGACAGGTCTGGTCACATGTATCCTTCTTCTTACAATTTCTCCACCACTTTACTGTCTCAATTCTTTTCTTTATATACTCTTTTGCAGACCCCACCCACATTTAGACCTTTTTTTTTTTTAATTTTCGGGGACTTGCCCCAGACATGTCCAGGACATGTCTAAACCTAGCTCCAGTCTGAGCTTAATAAAAGAAAGGTAAATACTGCCATCTAGTGGCCTCTAATCACATTACACCTCCATTCCAAAAGGGAAAAATTTTGACTCATAAAGGCAAAATTTTTCTTTTCAATACAAAATGGTTAAGTGAACACTTGTCTATATAAACATATCATACAATATTCTAATAAACACGTGATGTATATATATATATATATATATATATATATATATATTTTCAAACACGGGATAAGCAATCAGCAATCACATTGTCAGCACCCTTTACATGCTTAATTTCCAAGTCAAACTCCTGTAAAATCAAACTCCAATTCAACAATCTCCGATTCTTGTTTTTCATCTTACTCAAAAATATTAACGGATTGTGGTCTGTGTACACAATCATTGGCTTTTCCCCTGAACAAACATAAACCTCAAAGTGTTGTAAAGAAAGGACCAGAGCCAACAGTTCCTTCTCTATTGTTGAATAGTTCGTTTGGTGGCGATTGAACTTCCTGGAGAAGTATGCCATGGGATGCTCAATGTCATCAGAGTCACTTCTCTGTAGGAGCACAGATCCACGAGCTTGGTCGCTAGCATCGACCGCGATGGAGAACGATTTGTTGAAGTCAGGAGATTTGAGCACGGGGAAGTGACACAGCAGAGACTTCAGGCGATCAAAGGCTCTCTGGCATGCATCATCCCAAGTGAACTTTACACCTTTCTTCAGTTGGTTAGTTAGACTGAGAGCAATCTCAGCAAAGTTCTTGCAGAACTTGCGGTAGTACCCGATCATTCCAAGGAAGCGGCGCAAAGCTTTTTTGTTGTCAGGAACTGGAAAGTCCATGATGGCTTGGACTTTAGCATTTATGGGTGCCACCTTACCCTGGCCTATGACGTAGCCAAGATGACAGTAGCACAACCAAAGTCACTCTTGCTCAGGTTAACAGTCAGGTTAGCCTGGGTCAGTCGCTGGAACAACGTCTCTACATCTTTTAGATGTTCTTCCCAGGAGTCACTCCATGTGATCAGGTCATCGATGTACGCACCCGTGTGTGGCAATCCGGCGATTGTAGACTGTATCATCCTTTGGAACGTGGCTGGGGCATTTTTCATGCCAAAGGGTAGGACTTCATACTGGTACAATCCAGATGGTGTGGCAAAAGCAGAGATACTCTTGGCCCTCTCAGTTAAAGGCACACACCAATAACCCTTCAATAAATCAATCTTGGTCAGAAACTTTGCTTGCCCTACTCTATCAATACAATCATCAATCCTAGGTATTGGAAACACATCAGTTCTAGTTACAGCATTAACTTTAAGATAATCTGTACAGAATCTAGTACTTCCATCAGGTTTTGGAACTAGCACACAGGGTGAACTCCAATCTGAGTTGGAGGGTCTGATAATATCATGTTCTAACATGTACTCAACATCTTTCTCAGCAATCTTTCTCTTTTCAGGATTCATCCGGTACGGATGCTGTTTTATTGGTTTGGCATCACCAACATCTACATCATGAGAGGCTATAGAATTTCTTTTTGGAACATCAGGAAACAGATCCTCATATCTCTTGATCAACCTCTCAAACTGATCTCTCTGTGAGGGTTCTAAGTGCTGGAGTTTTACATCAAGATTTTGCAACACTTCAGAATTTGACAATTTACATGAAAGAACTTCAGCTTCAATTCTAGGTTCATCATCTTGAAACTCCCCCTCATCTTCACAAATCTCGGCCATAGGAGAATCTGAAGTGACAACTGCAACCCTAGCATTTCTGTCATGATAAGGCTTCAGCATGTTAATGTGACACAATTGTTTTGGTTTTCTCCTATCTGGAGTCTTCACAATGTAATTGAGATCATTGAGTTTTGTCAGAATTTCATAAGGACCATGAAATCTAGCCTGCAATGGATTGGACTGCAAGGGAAACAACACAAGGACCTTGTCTCCTGGTTTAAACACACGGTTTCTAGCCTTATGATCATACCAAGTTTTCATTTTTCCTTGACTTGATTTCAAGTTCTCTTTGACTAGGTCACATGCTGCACGCAATCTGTCCTTGAACTTGCTAACATAGTCTAACAGACTGATGTGCGGCTCTTCCTCTTGCCATTGTTCACTCAATAACAGCAAAGGTCCTCTCACTTCATGACCAAACACTTGCTCAAATGGACTGAATCCAGTAGACTCCTGCACTGCTTCTCTAGCTGCAAACAACAGCAAATGAACACCTTCATCCCAATCTTTCTCATGGTCATAACAATAAGTCCTCATCATTGTCTTGAGAGTGGAATGAAACCGCTCTAAGGCACCCTGACTTTCTAGATGATAGGCACTAGAAAGAATCTGCTTTGCACCTAGTTCATACACAACCTGCTGAAACAATCCTGAAGTGAAATTGCTACCTTGATCTGACTGAATTTCCCTGGGAAGGCCAAACAACGTGAAGAACTTTATCAAAGCCTTCGAGATTGCAGTTGCCTTGATATTACGTAGAGGTATGGCTTCGGGGAATCTGGTAGACGCACACATGACTGTCAACAAGTACTGATTTCCAGATCTAGTCTTGGGTAATGGACCAACACAATCAACAATGACCTTAGAGAAGGGCTCCCCAAATGCTGGGATAGGCTGCAATGGAGCTACAGGTGGGTCTAACTGGTGTTTTCCAACTACCTGACAAGTGTGACAGGTTTTGCAAAAGTTGGAAACGTCTTTCCGAAGCCCAGGCCAAAAGAAGTGTTTCATGATCTTATCAACAGTCTTGTTAACACCAAGATGACCTCCTAAAGGTAAACTATGAGCCATTGTTAAGATCTCATTCCTGTAGACCTTCGGAACAACAATTTGCCTGACCACTGCCCAATCTGCATTGGCAGGGATATCAGGAGGGCGCCACTTCCGCATCAGCACACCATCCTTGAGATAATACCCAACTGGAACCGCGTCTATTTCTTTATCAGGAAGGGCTCTCCTCCTTAGTGCACAAATTTCAGGATCATTAGTTTGCTCCTCAATCAACTGCTTTCTGGACAGAGACAAGTCTCCAGACCCATCAGAATCGCCAAACCCATCTGGCTGGCTGAACAATGAACTGATAAAAGTGTCTGATAAGTTCTGAAATGGAGAGCCAATAGTAGTCCAATCAGAGTCATGAGGTGAACCACCTGAGTCCTGACTATATGTGCTGGACGGCACCACATCATCTTCTTCTTTAGCCTTCTTGGCCATAGCACGAGTCACTGCGCAAGAAGGATGCAGAGATGGGTCCTCATCCCCATCTTCAGTGCTCGGCTGTGAAGTAAGATGTACAGGGGGAACTACTTTGCCCCCAGCCAGGTCACTGCCTAGCAACAGAGAAACACCCTTTATAGGTAGACTTGACATAAGTCCCACCTTTACCTGTCCCGTAACTAAATCTGACTTCAAGAATATAGAGCGCAGGGGTACAGATACAGTCCTCCCTTCAATACCTTGTACAAGTATGAAATCCCCTGAAGCGTTCTCATCACGTAACTCCAAGGAGTCCATCAACAAAAGTGACTGAGAAGCTCCGGTATCCCTTAGGATATATATGGGGACTCATTCAGAGCCACAAATCCCTCTGACACAAATGGAAGAAATTCCTCCCTCACAAAGTCAGCTGTATCAGGCTTTTTAGCCCCACAAGTAGCAGGCAATTTAGCAGATCGGTCATCTACTACAGGGGTTTCTAACCTTGTTTTCACAAAGGCATTTGGTTTGGTATCCTTTTCTTTTTCTTTCTTAGCTTTAAGGAACCAACAGTTAGTTGTAACATGACCAGATTTCTTGCAATAACTGCAAACTAGACCACTTTTGTCACTGTCAGCTTTCACACTTTGATCAGACCTGTTACTGGATTTCTGAGCAGCATCACCAGATTTGTCTTTGTCTTTGGGTGAGGAATCTTGGGTATCACCGTTCCTTTTTTTCTGAAATTTTAACTATTGTTACTGCTAGACTGAAATTTAGACTTATGTGTGAGAACATATTCATCAGCAAATTTGGCAGCTGATTGCAAATTCAGTGCTTGCTTCTCATTAAGGTAGGTCTTAATATCATCTTTAACACAGTTCTTGAATTCTTCAACTAACACCATCTCTTTTAGTGAGTTAAAATCATCCTTGACCTCCATAGAAGTACACCAGCGCTCAAAGCAAACCTGCTTCTCATTTGCAAATTGAACATAAGTTTGATTTTCAGATTTCTTCAGACCTCTTAATTTCTGTCGGTAAGCCTCTGGAACCAACTCATAAGCTCTCAAAATAACCTTTTTGACAACCTCATAATCAGAGGAATCATCTGCAGAAAAAGCCGAATAGGCTTGTTGAGCTTTACCCTTGAGGACAGTTTGCAACATCAGAGGCCAGTGTTCCTTTGGCCACTGGCAACTCTTTGCTACCTTTTCAAAACACTGGAAATAGTTGTCAACATCCTTTTCCGAAAATGGAGGCACCAATTTTACCTCCTGGCTAGCCCGAAATTTATTTTCAGTTTGAATTTTAATTTTTAGTTGCTCCATTTGGAGTCTTTCTTCTCTATCGAATTTCTCTAATTCGAAATCTCTCTGTCTTGCAAATTTTTCTAACTCAAATTCTCTTTGTTTTTCTTTTTCTTCCCTCTCAAATTCTCTTTGTTTCTCTTTTTCCTCCCTTTCTTTTTCTCTTTCCTCCCTTTCTTTTTTCTCTTCTCTTGCTAATTTTTACAACTCAAACTGCCTTTGTTTTTCTTTTTCTTCCTTTTCAATCTCTAGCATTTTCAATTTAAGTTCCATTTCTTTATTTGGATTTTCCACTGGAAACTGTTCCAGATCTCCTGGTGCAAACACATTTTCATCAATGTAATATTCAACTCTCTCTAGCCAGTCTTGCTTTTCGCATGGCTGGTTTTACCTCTGTCAGCTCTAACTGTCTGCAAATTTCTAGCAGTTCTGTCTTTTTAAAAGACTTCAAAACCCCTACGGTTGGTGATGCCAAGAAATCATCCATTGCTATTGATCTATATATATGTATTCAATTAAAAAAATCAATTTTACAATTTGAAATGTTAAATTTTCAATAAATGACTCACACAATGTTCTATCCTGGACGAGCCCCCAATTTGTTATGGCCCCAATTTGTTATTACAATTTACAACAGCTACAGCAACAGCAAGGGATGACAGAAACAGTTTTAAAAACTTGAACACATTTAATCAACAGACAAAGACTAATACTAACCTACATCTAATAACCAAGATTGATTTACAAGAAAAACAGAAATATTTACAGTCCCTTTTTGTTGGGGTGGCTTGGTGATGTCCTGGGTAAGGAAAAAAAATGCTCTAACACAGGCAAAAATCCACAAAAGAAACTTCACAGGTCTTGAACAGAAATGACAGGTCTGGTCACATGTATCCTTCTCCTTGCAATATCTCCTACCACTTTAGTGTCTCAATTCTTTTCCTTATATACTCTTTTGCAGACCCCATCCACATTTAGACCTTTTTTTTTTTTAATTTTCGGGGACTTTCCCCAGACATGTCCAGGACATGTCTAAACCTAGCTCCAGTCTGAGCTTCATAAAAGAATGGTAAATACTGCTATCTAGTGGCCTCTATTCACATTACAATGGCAAAAAATGTGAAATCTTGTGGCAACAATATCTCAGAAAATATACCATATTTTCCGGTATTTCTTTATTAGTTTTGAAGCCAATATCACCAGCTGTACAATGACATACTCATTCTGAGTATTTTCATGGGAAAATATTTTGAAAAATTATTTGGTCAAAGAATTTTAGAAATGGGTGGCAGAACCTGCCTGGCAGATGGATCATAAATACACCATGAATCTACCTACCGAAAAAATGGCTCTGCCATTGTAAAGAACATAACAAACTGATGCTGTGGTGAAAATTTCAGAGCAATACCTTGAAAAATGTGGATTTTATGCCCGCCACAAGCCTGATAAACTATGAAATTTAGCGATGCGAGAAAATAGCGTTTTTGTCGCGAAACGAATGCCCTGGAGGCGTTCAGATGATAAAAATCCGCTTAAAAATCCGCAAGTTTCTTTGGTCTTAAAAACCTTTAAAGAAAGATTTTTAACAAAATCTTGATCTAGTTTTGACCCCTTAAAAAAAATCTCTCTCCGCCCAGGCCTGCTGCTTACTCCCATAGGGCCTCTCTCTGCCGAGGCCTGCTGCATACTCCCGTAGGGCCTCTCTCTGCCGAGGCCTGCTGCATACTCCCACAGGGCCTCTCTCTGCCGAGGCCTGCTGCATACTCCCATAAAGCCTCTTTCTGCCGATGCCTGCTGCATACTCCCATAGGGCCTCTCTCTGCCGTGGCCTGCTGCATACTCCCATAGGGCCTCTCTCTGCCGAGGCCTGCTGCATACTCCCATAGGGCCTCTCTCTGCCGAGGCCTGCCGCATACTCCCATAGGGCCTCTCTCTGCCGGGGCCTGCTGCATACTCCCATAGGGCCTCTCTCTGCCGAGGCCTGCTGCATACTCCCATAGGGCCTCTCTCTGCCGAGGCCTGCCGCATACTCCCATAGGGCCTCTCTCTGCCGAGGCCTGCTGCATACTCCCATAGGGCCTCTCTCTGCCGAGGCCTGCTGCATACTCCCATAGGGCCTCTCTCTGCCTAGGTCTGCTGCATACTCCCATAGGGCCTCTCTCTGCCTGGGCCTGCTGCATACTCCCATAGGGCCTCTCTCTGCCTGGGCCTGCTGCATACTCCCATAGGGCCTCTCTCTGCCGAGGCCTGCCGCATACTCCCATAGGGCCTCTGTCTGCCTGGGCCTGCTGCATACTCCCATAGGGCCTCTCTCTGCCGAGGCCTGCTGCATACTCCCATAGGGCCTCTCTCTGCCGAGGCCTGCTGCATACTCCCATAGGGCCTCTCTCTGCCGAGGCCTGCTGCATACTCCCATAGGGACTCTCTCTGCCTAGGCCTGCTGCATACTCCCATAGGGCCTCTCTCTGCCGAGGCCTGCTGCATACTCCCATAGGGACTCTCTCTGCCGAGGCCTGCTGCATACTCCCATAGGGCCTCTCTCTGCCGAGGCCTGCTGCATACTCCCATAGGGCCTCTCTCTGCCGAGGCCTGCTGCATACTCCCATAGGGCCTCTCTCTGCCGAGGCCTGCTGCATACTCCCATAGGGACTCTCTCTGCCGAGGCCTGCTGCATACTCCCATAGGGCCTCTCTCTGCCGAGGCCTGCTGCATACTCCCATAGGGACTCTCTCTGCCGAGGCCTGCTGCATACTCCCATAGGGACTCTCTCTGCCTAGGTCTGCTGCATACTCCCATAGGGCCTCTCTCTGCCTGGGCCTGCTGCATACTCCCACAGGGCCTCTCTCTGCCTGGGCCTGCTGCATACTCCCATCGGGACTCTGTCTGCCTGGGCCTGCATCCTCACTGCTTTTGAGCCACAGATTTGCCCCCTTCGTGACACTGCCACTCGTGGCTGATGTATGACACACTGTGCCAGACACTCGCACGACACCCACAGAAACTGGGGTTTGATCCGAAGCTGTTAGCAGCAGCTGAGGCCAGTGAGCCCAGTGTGGACGGAAACACAGCAGAAATGCGTGACGGGAGTCCTGGGAAAGCCCAAGGGGATTCGCGAGGTCTCGTTGGCAGCATGTTTCTCGCTCCAAGAGATACGCCGTTTACTCGACGTTGGGAGGAACTGAAACGGAAGTTTGTCTGTATTGGATTCATGCTGGGAGTCTATCATAGCGTCTGTGATGATAATAATGTCAGTAATGGGAATAATATTACAGGCTGCAGAGAAGGTAAATCACTTCCCTCCACCCTGACAGTGTTTCTCGCCGCTCGGTGATGACAGCGCTGAGTGCCCTGCAGACTCCTCTGCTTTTAAACTGGGCCGTCATTCTGACCCCTGCTGCTACATATTAGTTTCAGTCCATTTCTGGGCATCAGGTCCACAAACTCGGCTTGGCCCTCAGGTTTCAAAGCTCTCAGCTTTGCGAACAGCTGGAGAGGTCGAGGGGAGAAAGCCTCACTTTCTGAATGCCCCCGCAGTTACCTCTCATCAAACGATTCTGATTTCTCACAGCATGTTCCGAGAAGATAATCACCCATCCAATCAGGTCAATAAAACCTGGCCCTGCTCCCCAACTGCACACTAAGGGTCATCCCTCGGCGCAGCCCACTGGAATGTAGATTTTTATCGATCACCCAAAAATATATGGAGTAATGGCCTAAAATGAAGCCACATTTTCTCTGTATGTGAACTTAACAGTTATGATGACTCTATGAGTCTTTGTTAATTAACATTTTCTTTGTTTTGCTTTGTCATAAGTTTAACACATCGAGTAATGTGGCTACTGAACCCTCTGTGTTTATTTGTTTAATACAATCCCCTTCAAGTCAGTAAGCTGGTGTGTTACCTGTAAATGTATCGGGACAGCTGACCCTTTACCCCTGAAATAGAACTACATCCTCAATATCAAACTCTAAACTAACTTGCTAGTACACTACAAAGACAAGATATTTAATGTTCAAACTGGTAAACTTTATTGCTTTCTTGGAAATATTCACTCATTTTTAATTTTATGCCAACAACACATAACATTACATAACATGAATGGCGAGAACAGGCCATTCAGCCCAACTACGGTCGCCAGTTTCTTTATACAATTGTGAATATATCCCTTCTGATACTCAATGACGCAATGGTATCTAGCTTTAAGTCAAGCCTGCTCTTGATAACCCCCAAGGTCTCTGCCTCAGGCAAGCTATTCCACATCTAAATTACTCTATGGGTGAAAAAATATTTCCTGATTAAATTTAGCACAGATTAATATCAGTGCTAAATTTACCTTCGGTCAACTTCCATTTGTGACCCCGAGTTCTACTAACAACACTTGGTCGAAGGAATCCTACATAATTCACTTTGTTAATCCCTTTAACATATTTAAAGACCTCAATCAAATCACCCCTTAGTCTCATTTTCCTAAGACTTAAGAGATTAAGGATCTTCAGCCTCTTCTCATAGCTTTCATCTTTTATACCTGGAATAAGCTTGGTGGCTCTTCTCTGAACTTTCTCTAGAGCCTCTATATCTTTCTTAAAGTATGGTCCCCAGAACTGTACACAATACTCCAGATGTGGTCTGACGAATGTGTTGTACAGAAGAAGCATCACCTCCTTAGATTTGTACTCAATACTTTTGGTAATGTATCCTAGCATCCGATTGGCTTTTTTAACTGCTACGGCACAATGGCTAGAGCCTGTGAGGGTTTGGTCAACAATCACTCCCAGATCTTTCTCTTGTGCAGCATATTTCAGTTTTAAACCTCCCATGAAGTAATCCTGTCTAATGTTTTTATTACCTACATGTAAAACTTTATATTTTGCTACATTAAATTTCATTTGCCACATTTCTGCCAAACTCTTGATTCTATGCAAATCCTCCTGAATCCCTTTAGTGGACTCTAAACTATTTGCGAAACCTCCCTATTTAGTATCATCTGCAAATTTAACCTATCTGCTATCAATATTCTTATCAAGATCATTAATGTAGATCTGGAACAGCAGGAGTCCCAACACGGATCCCTGGGGGACGCCACTCCCCACCATACCTAGCTGAGATGAGATACCACTGACCACCACTCTTTGTGTTCTGTCCTGTAACCAGTTTTGAATCCACTCCAGAATACCTCCTGTAACTCCACTGGAGCTCATTTTAAAAATAAGTCTCATATTCCAGAGACACACATTCCAAAAAAGCTGGGACAGGGGCAACAAAAGACTGGGAAGGTTGAGGAATGCTCAAAAACAGCTGTTTGGAATATTCCGCAGGTTAAGAGGGTAATTGGAAACAGGTGAGTGTCATTATTAGGTATAAAAGGAGCATCCTCGAAAGGCTTGGTCATTCACAAGCAAGGATGGGGTGAGGTTCACCACTTTGTGAACAACTGCATGAGCAAATAGAGTGCGGGTAATAGACTGGCCTGCCTGCAGTCCAGACCTGTCTCCCATTGAAAATGTGTGGCGCATTATTTAGCGAAAAACACGACAATGGAGACCCTGGACTGTTGAGCAACTGAAGTTGTACATCAAGGAAGAATGGGAAAGAATTACATCTACAAAGCTTCTACAATAAGTGTCCTCAGTTCCCAAATGCTTCTTTAGTGTTAGGTGATGTAACACAGTGGTAAACATGCCCCTTTTTTTGCTTTTTTGGAACATGTTGCAGACATCAAATTTAAAATGAGTGAATATTTCCATATCAGTTTATCAGTTTTAACATTAAATATCTTGTCTTTGTAGTGTTCTCAGTTGAAAAGGATTTGCAAATCATTGTATTCTGTTTTTACTCACATTTTACACAACTTCCCAAGTTATTTGGAATTGGGGTTTGTGCATCTGTAATGACTGCATCAAATTTCACCTGTCCACTGATTATTTAAAGCACATATTCCTGCTGAGAGTCACTGCAATGGAATGTCAGTGTATCCAATAACATCTGTGGAAAAGAGGCCCACCTTAAATCTCAAAAAAACAGCCCAGACCAGGAAGTGTCCAACTGCGTATTTGGTCAAACAGATTTAAAGGAATCTAGTTCATGAGTATTTTCGGCATTGTACATTAACTGCCTCCGTTGGATTGAAAACAATGCAGTTTAATTTGGGGACTGAAAAAATCTCCAAAATGAATAATGGTCCATAAGATGTTCAGAATCAGCACAATATAGGGAGAGGGATTTCTAAACCTGTCATATCGGAGCTCAGGATCGCAAAGTACTCACTCCTGTCTGTAAGATGACCTCTGACAGATATATTTCCAAAACATCCGCCCAAGGCATGTGATTCATCGTATTAAATTCAGCCATTTTCCCCCAGGACAGAGTTAGCAGGAAACCCTGCCCATCGGTCCTCTGCCTTTTACATCTCATCAAATACAGCTTTTGCAGCAAAAAATGAAGACGGGCATAAGACACTGGCATCTGCATATTTGGCAGAATCTTGGCCGGAGTTTGTGCTTCTTGTGAAGAAACCGATTGGCTGTCGGCGGAGACAGAGATGAGAAATGATGGGAGCAGTTTGGGCTCAGTCTGTGCAGTGTAAGCTGGGCTCTGAAATAACAGAATTACAACTTCCCTGTAAAATCTTTTTTTCCTGTTTATTTATTTGTTATTTTCCGTGGTAACTTTATTTCACGTACATCATGCATCAACATAACAGCAAACAGTTTGTGCTGCTTCAGTACTGAGGGGATATTAAACATAAATATACTCAGCAACAAAAGTTTCTGTGACACCAATATTGTTAATTATTTTTCATAACGCAATTATGAAATTGTCATACATGGTGATATCAGACTGAAACAGTACACGTAAACACAACATTGAAATGGAAATCATGAAAATGCGAGAAAATGACTTTGCACGTGAAAATGTGCGTAAATCATGCTTGTGGATGGCAATAAAAGAGGAGAATTTTTGGAATGTTCACATTGTGCCTGATGAACGACAGAAGCATCACTTATCAAAAACACAGCCATTTCGGATCAGGAACTCTACCCTCTAAATGCCAAGACTGTCTGAAAATGATCGGTGGAGGGCCATTGGGATGATTGAATCCGGAACCTCGCAGAGGGAAGTTGCTCATCGCCTGAATGTCCACCGAAACACCATTTGGAACTTATGGCAGCGTCATCAGCAGACAAGACATGTCAGAGACCGTCCTCGCAGCGGCCGTCCACGAGTAACCACTCCCAGACAGGACAACTGGATTCGAACAACCCATCTCCGAAATCGATTCCAACCTGCAACCATAACTGCAAGAACGATACCTGGTTTGAGGCGACTGTCTGCACAGACAATCCGTCGCCGTCTCCGTCATTTTGGCATTGTCCCACGTCGGCCAGCAAGACGTCCAATACTCACAGTACAACACCGACGACTGCGTGTACAGTGGGCACAACAACATCGACGGTGGATCCAACGTCAGTGGGATCTTGTACTCTTCACTGATGAATCAAGATTCATGCTTAACCGATGTGATGGTCGTTTACGTGTATACCGTCGACGTGGAGAACGTTATGCCAACAACTGTGTTCAGGAATTTGATCGTTTTGGAGGTGGTAGTGTCATGATTTGGGGAGGGATCACGGCTAGAAACAGAACAGATTTGCTTGTTATTGATGGAAATCTGACAGGTCAAAGATATCGCGATGAAGTGCTACGGCCATTGGTGGTACCGTTTTTGATGCAACATGGTCCCGGAATAACGCTGCAACATGATAACGCCAGACCACACGTTGCAAGGATTGTACAGCAGTATCTGATGCAACAACATGTCAATATCCTGCCATGGCCAGCCAGATCCCCAGACATGTCCCCAATCGAGCATCTTTGGGACGAGATGGATCGACGTTTGCGGCGGTTGGATAACCCGCCAGCTACACTCCAGGAATTGCGACAACGTCTACGTCAGATTTGGAATGACATCCCACAGCAATTTCTGGCACATCTGATTCGGTCCATGCGCCGGAGATGCGTTGCTTGCATCATGGCAAGAGGAAGTCACACCCGGTATTGAAGTGTGAAGGTCACAATTGGTTAGACGTCAGACAAGTGCTTCATGACGCATGAAAATGACATTTTTCGTTTTGAGTGACGTTGGCACTGAAAAGTCAGTGTTTCTCCTGTTAAATAAACAGATTGATTGCATTGAGATCTTTGCGTGTCATTTAAAACATACACATAAATGGTGTCACAGAAACTTTTGTTGCTGAGTATATAATGGTAACAATGAGAGGTTTTATGTAGAGTACAGTCATGAAGGTCACGACTCAGAAAGTGCTGTTTGCTGTATTTACAGGCTGGTGTGGTTTCAGAGGTTAACCCTGAATGTGCTGCTGCCACAGGCTCTGATCGCTCCTGCTGTTCAGCACTGAGGCAGATTATAGTTCTAACATTACAGTACCTGTCACTTCTCACACTTTCAGCTCTGACTGTTTATTTTCAAGTGAATTTTTGAGCTTCGCTCTAAGGGAGGTGGAGTTTTCCTTGGCTACTTTCCTCATCCCACCGGTCCCTGGAGTCTTGTTAGGAACGGGCTGTGGCTGTCAAATTTCTAGGATTCAAAAATGCTTAGAAGAAAAGACAATACAGCTCTTGTGTGTTCCTTTAGCAGGGCTACTGTTGGCGTGAAACACATGATGTGCGGTGAGTTTATCTGCAGTTTGTTTACAGAACATCAGCCTTTTGTGGTACATTAGAAATGATGGGCTTTGTGTATTTATACCGGGTGCTGAAGGTGTGTCCCATGAGGCCCTGCGTTGCGCTGCTGTGGTCGACACGTCTGCTAAATCGCACTGAGTCTCGCTGTGCCGCACAGGAAAACCCACAGCGTCTAATTTTCTCCCAGTTGCTCTATTCTGGGATGTCCCATGTGTGGGAGAGATGATGCATTTTCCAAAATACACTTTGTCACAGTTTATCATTCTAATATCACAATGCATCCTGCTTAGTAATGGATGTCTCTCGTACCCAGAGACTCGAGCAGAAATAGTGCTGCAGTATCTCTGATTGACTTTTAACTGAGTTTCAGAAAATAACTACCTGCTAAAGAACAGATAACTGATCAAAAACAGCCGAATCAGACTTGTACTATAGTGCAGTAACTCAGACACGAACAAAAGGTGGAAATGTTACGAATGATATTTTACCATGAAGAACAATACAATCAGGGCAAACTCTGACCAAATGTCTGACCTTAGTCAGCTCTTACCTGGCAGGTCTTTTCAATAAGTACCACCACGGGTGCGGTGATGTGCTATGGAGGGCTGAACTCTCTGAGGAATCTGTCTCTCTCCAATTACTTGAGGATTGGGGAACCTCATGATATGAAAATATGCTTGAATGGTCAAAACGATACACAGAATTACTGAGTGAATTAAGATTTTTTTCTACAATTAATTATTAAGATTTTCATCCTGGCAGTCTTATATCAAAGCATAAATGCAAATTAATAATTTTCTCATTATCACCTCTTAATGATTACAGGCTACAAATATGCTGGGTCTTAATAGATTGATTGTCAGTCAGGCACAGTACGTGGAAACAGGCTGACAGAATCCAGCGGTCAAATGGTAAAGTCACTGCCTCTCCTCTCTGCTTTCGTGGGAATGGCATCCTGGCGTCACCCTTGTCAGACACAAGAAAGGAAAACATTCTTTGATTTTCCTGATGTGTTCCACTGAAGGTTTTTAAAAGTGCTCGTCTTTACCCTTAAGTTTACCAGTTTAATTGAATTATTAATTTAATTGTCTTCCTGTTAGCCGTGCATCGGTAAGTGGGTCGATGCGTGTTTTTAGAGTCCTCCGGTTTGACTCAGCTCAGTGAGCAGAAATCTGATTCAGAATCACCCACCGGCTGGAGTAAATTAATGCCCCCTGACCAGGGTGTTGTCTATTCATTTTACAGCAATCTGAATTGATTTGCTGTCTTCAGGGAGCTGAGATATTACAGATAGAAAAATTAATATTTTAAAAGCACAGTTTGGGCGGGTGGCGAGACGCACGATGCATCTCCCTGCCGCGTCAGCAGAGTGTCGAGTCCTTCGGCGATTTCAGTGGATAAACACGCCGCTCCCAGGAGCCACTGCTGTGATTTGTCAGATTTACAGCTGCATGCAAGAAGCCAAGTCTCAGAGTGCGCTTTAAACCGAGAGGAGAGAGGAGGCCCACTCAGTGAAGCATTACACCCAGGTTTAACCGTTTGCTCTAATTGGTGCACATCAATCAAATATTAATGAAGCAATCCAGACGTGTCACTGGGGAGCCCAGAATTCTTTGAAGTCGGCTGCAGAGAGAAAATCTGAAGAGATTAAAGAATTTTAAAAAAATTAAATGTGGCATCGGGGAGAGAATGTGCCCAAGAGAAGATTGACGCAGTTTTTTTTTTTTTTTCTTCACAGTCCAAGAAGGACACCTCAGTACAGTATTTTATACCATAGAAAGTTGCATTTTCTTCTTTCAGTCTTTGACAATGTTAAAGATGTACTGTGTAGGATCCACTCTTTGGCGTTTGTAAACTTAACAATAAAGTTGGCTCCTCCTCCGCAGCTCAACCACACCAAAAGTGCACGTCCCTTGACTGTAGTCCAGCCAGTGTTCCCAGCTGGATACACACTACCTTATTATCATGAATTAACCTTTTATTGCTTGCGTAAATCCACTTTTGCTTGTTTGCTCAAAATTACTCTATGTTGTTGTTCTTGACCAATAAAGTACATGGCAACTTTGCAAAACCAGTTCTGCATTGTTATCAAAAAACAAAAAAGTAAATAAATAAATAATAAATTAAAGCAAACACAAAAAAACCACTGCCAACAGTAATGTTAGCTATTTTCAGCTTGCCTATATAAGTTAATATTTGGTGGAAATGCTGCAGTTTTTATGGAGAATTGCCTATTTGAAAATCATAAAATATTGATCCGGATCTGGATCCAGATTCAAAATCTTGAGCCACATGATCTTCATACTTATATAAACAATGGCCCAAGATCTACATTCAGAGTAAATTTCATCAAAACCAGTTCATTAGGTTTGGAGAAATATCACTTAGTTTGTAAAAAAATGATCCGGATCCAAAATCCGGATCCAGTTCCGGATCATCATAAAAATTTAATGGAGTCGTCCATGGACCAAGGTCTACCTCTGGTGAAAATTTCATGAAGTTTCCGAGAAATCCTGTCCACAGACAAACAAACAAACAAACAGAAGGACAAATAAATAAACCGACTCGATCGCATAACCTCCTTGGCGGAGGTAATAAATCAATAAATCCTGTTATTGCTTTGTTAATATGGGGTATTCAGTGTCGATTGATGAAAGAAAAAATAATTTTAATGATTTAAAGCATAAAGCTGCTACATAACAAATGAAGAAAAAAAGGTGAAGGAATCTGAATACTTTCTTTTTTTTTAATATAAATTTGCCATCTCCAATCCCACCTGAATCTGGAATGCCCAATCGGGGAACTATGTACAAAGCTGCTCGTATGTGACCCCTTGCTGCCAACTCAGGATAGTGAAGACAGCTCACGGCTCTCCTCCGAAGCACGTGCCTGTCTGCCACTGCTTCTTATACACTCATTGGTTGAATCTTCGCAAGTTCAGAACGAGGGCGGAGGATACCCAGACATGACCAGGCTTAGAGTCTTCCTGACGAGCGCCTGTCTGGCCAACAGGAGGCGCTTGAGCAACAAACAAAGCTGTTTATTTATTTTCCCTTACCCGGCTGTCCCTTCCCAATTTGAAACCCTGTAGTGCGATGGCCAATTGAGCGCTACTCTGAAAAAGCTGCCGACCACTGCCGGTTGGTAGGGTCTGAATACTTTCTGAACACGCTGTAAGTTCACCATTTTAAAATGTTCCTGGCAGCTCTTTTCTTAAATCGGAATGACCCACAGCAGTTGGAGATGGCGCGCAACGTCGCTGCCGTGGGGATAAAGTTTGCGGCCAGTTTTCCCTTCTAGAGTTTGTGCACCAGCACACCCACGTAGTCACTTTGTGTGGAGATGTCATACAGCGGCCGTAAGCGGAAAGCAGGCACAGCGAGGATCGGGCGGGTATGTAGCGCTCAGGCTGTTGTTTCCCCGATGTGGCAGTTCGGCCCTGAAGCTCATCACATTGGTCCACGGAGGATGGCACCCTTGCTTTACAAAGTTTACTGGGAGTAACTGAATAATGCCGCTTTCACACCGGACACGAAAAAATTTTTTCGCACAACAGATTACGTTCAAAGTCAATGCAATGTATTCGCTTCTTTGCATTGACTTTGAATGTAATCTATCGTGCGAAAAATTTGTCTTGCGTCCAGTGTGAAAGCAGCTTAACCTTGTAGACTCCAAATTTTTCACATAAGTTTTCCCTTAAGTTGGCTCAGCATATCAGAGGGCAGCGTCACATGTGTATTTTGTATGACCTGGTTGCAGCGCTTCACTCATGCTGTTTCACACCGATATTGAGAGAGATATTTGAACCCAGGACACCCCGTTTTATAGCCACATTATTACATCAAGTAGACATTATTAAGATCTTATGCATTATTTTATACACATTTCCCTGTAATTCAGCAGGATATATTTGGGATTGTTGCAAACCGAGGGATCTCCTTTAGAATTTAAAATTGGACATAAGTTCTTCAGTTTTGAATACAGCTGCTGTATTTGACGGATTAAAAGGTTTTATGGGGATAAAAGCATCAGCGACAACTGTAGCCATAATTAACCAGATTTAGCATGACTTTAAGCACTTACAAAACTTTCTATATCATGCAGCACCAATAGCAAAACCAATGACGCATTACCAACAATAAACCTATTTCACTGTATTACTAATTTTGTGCATACTAAAATTCTGCCAGCAAATGTAGAGTCTTTCTGAAACCCACAGAGCTAATAGTAAAACTAATTACAGATGCCACTCAAATTCCATGGCCTGTCAACTTCTCGTTACTGAATGAGGGTCACCCCCTCCAAATCACCCCATGCTTAGTAAATCTGGTCTGACATGTTGTGACCGAGGATGGAGACCCCTCGCCCATCACAGTTCTCTCGTGATGAAGTGGCAGCAGTTGCACTTTGTCCCCCAAATTCATAAAGGGTGTTTTTCCCTTGCTAACGGTTAACTTGGCTAAACAGTGTGTAAACAGGTGATGATCGAGCGGACAAATTTAGGCCCGAATTTATAAAGAGAGATCAGATCAGCTGCTGTTTATCCAACATACTTGGTTAGTCACACCTGTCTAAGCAACAGTAGAAATTTGAATCATCCCAAGGGGCTTGTTTATCTCGTGTGCAAGCTACTAATTCTCGATTGGCTTGCCTGTGCGGCTGGACGTATGACCATGGATATCTTGCGCATAATTGAAATAACATAGGAAGAGATGGCTGACCAAAGGCAACGTGCCAAACTGAGGGTTTTCAAAGACAGGACGAATCCTTTAGAAGAGTATAGCAACATGAAATTTGTCAAGCGATACAGTATTTCCAAAGAATCATACCGTTATACTCTAGACCTAATCGAAGCAGACATTGACCATCCCACAAGACGAAACCACGCCCTTTGTCCAGTACACCAGCTATGTACTGCCCTGTGCTTTTATGTATGTGGTACATTCCAGATGGTTGTTGGTGACACGTGTGGTGTATCACAGGTTACCTGCTGTCGAGTAGTTTGTTGTGTTACCGAAGCAATATGTGTCAGAAAAAACCACTTCATACCCTGCAGTGTCACATGACACCATTACGCATCGACTAAGCGGGAATTGTACACGGATGTGTAAACACCTGCTTATGCTCTACCTGAATTGCGCTAGTTACCAGAGTTTATCCACATGCGTACTTCTCTGTTTTAGCCAACGTACAGTAGTTGTACGTGACTAAAATAATCGGGTGATCATCAACCTTTATGAATTCGGGCATGTGTGTTTAAGACTTTGCTCCGCATAGGCAGGTGTGTCACTGCGATGGCCGTGAGTGACATACTGTATCTGCTGGTCCCATATAAACCTGCTGCGCTGTTTTGTGCAGAATAATGTCATGAGCCGTTGGGCTGCATTGTTCTGCCATTTTCTCAGCATTAGATGTCATTTAGCATTTTAACAATGAGTGCATGTCTCAGCCTGTCAATCACTCTTCCCTAAACCCTCACTGAACAGGTGACAGAAGAAAGTGCGTGAGCTCAGTCCTGAGCCTGTGCTGCTGAACCGGCCCCTTCATTCATCTTATCAAACTTTAATTTGACACTGTTAGTTGTGCTGTTTCCTCCCAGCTAGAATAAGGTCATGATCCTCAATCCAGTTGGGGACAGTTTTGTTTAGTTTGCAGGTTCTTTTATTTTCAATAAGAAAATAAAATTCATAATGCAATAAGGAAATTATTATACTTTTTTTTAAATTTTATATCATTTTATGTTATTTTAATTTTCCTCCTTACGCTAATCCTGTCTCAAGTTCCTTGCCACCAACCCCCCTTATGTCCTTATAAGGACAGCCCAGCTGACACTTCCTGTTGATACTGTAATTTATGTTTTCTTTACCATATATCTTTACATTCCTGATCGACTCGCTGGCCCATTACCAGGCAGTACTTCAGTTAACACATCCCCTTCTGTTAATGCGCAGTATGTGTGCATGTTCTTTTGGGCAAAAATCATCTACTGCATCTACGGCTGCACTCTGCACTATGCCTGTGCCATCTGTTACTGTTGTTGCCTTCAGTCTGTCCTTACATACTGTTAGCTGCTGTTTACTTGCGCACTGTAACCTTCACTTGTGCTACGATGTTTTATAAAAAGCGTAAACACCTTCATCCTCAAGGTGTCAGCAGATATTACCTAAATAACGGAATATTTCTAGGGTCTCCCCCTTCTTATCTTTGATTGGTCAGTTAGTTTCTGAAGTTTTCCCATGGCTGGCAAGCCGAGTGAAAACTGACTGCAGCGGGTAGGAAACAGCACCTGAATCTATGTCTCAGGAGTCACTGAGAGGCTGTACCAAAATAGTCTCAGGTCCACCGACCATTTTTATCTCATTATTTTATCTTATTATCGAAATTTTCCATTGCAAGCGATGCAACAATGAGGCTGCTGTGTAGGAATCACATTGGAAGGTTCATGTGGGTTTTGCCCAGACGGGTTTTCAGTGCTGACCAGTGAGCTGCTCTGTCATTGGTCCTATTTCTTTAGTGTGGCTTCAGTAAGTAAATGGAAGATTTTTGAAGGCCAAATATCACTTTAGATATTTGTGAATTCTTCATAAGCAGGGATCGCGCTACCCGCTTGCCAAATCGCCATTGGTGAACGTTGCTCCAATCTGGTGACTAAAAACCTGAAGGTGACGAAAAATTTGGCGAATAGCATTATTTTGCTCCAGCAGTACATAGAATCGATCTTCCGGTCTGTCATGCGTATCGCCTCTCATATTCCCCATTCCACTTCAAAAAGTCCACTTCAGCCCCTCCCCTCAGTGATATTCCGATACCCACTCCGCCGGGCCGCCCGCTCTCAATCTCACCATAACTGCATGCTTTCCGCTCATCATAATTTATGCAAAAACTGCTAGCGCCACGGTGTGGTATACAGAACTACTTGGGGATTCCCGCTCCTCTAGTTGGGGCATATGCTGGTTCCCTGCGCCGCAATATGGGCGTAAAATGAGAGCAAACTGTCACAAGCCTGGCAGGAACCTACCACCTGTACCCAAATATCGCTTCCACACCCTGCACACCAAAGTTCTTTATCATTATTATTAAAACAACATTGCAGTCTCTTATGCATAACTAGGATCAAAAGACAGTGTCCCCCTCATCCAACCAGACCCTCATGTTCGTTGCCTGTTCACGTCCTGCCCGTGCCGGTATTTGAATATGCTCGCTCCGTGGCCAGACTTTTTCTTTCACCTTGACTAGAGTCATTGACAGGACCAGATTTTACCGATGGATTTTCTTTTCTTTTACGTTCACTAGTCTTAAAGGAAATCCGACCTTTTCTATGTAGAGTGAGTTTAATGCCAATTCATGCAGCAAATGCCACCCAAATATATTTGCAAAGCATTAAATAAAGGTTTCCTTTAGCAGCTCTACAGTCGCGCTCTGACTGACACGGGTCCAATGCTCGGGACTCTTGGCTGTTCGTGTCAGAGATGGAAGGTTTCTCTGAAACCGTATTTATTAATATCTCTCTAATTATTCAAACAGCATCTTGTAATAATTTATAAATTGTCCGTATTAATACGGACACCTACAAAAATAGTAAGTACTGAATGCCATGTACCCATCAAAAAGTTCTTTTAAGGGAAAATTGTATTATTAAATTGTATTTTAAGTGCAAACTTTGTCAACAGAAGAAATAAAGATTTTCTCTTTACATTCTGTATTTTGTTCCTTTATTTCGGCTCAGACAGGTAGAATTTGGCTGATTAAAATCCTGTTTGGCTAAAATTTTGGCTCAAAGGTTTATCCCTGCATAAGACATATTTATGACAATTGCACCAGTACAAAATGAGTTTTTTCTTCTAAAGATAAAGTTTACTTTATACCTATCAAGATATTCACATTAATCTCAGTGGTACGGGCTTGTATTATTTTCAATATTTGCGGGTTGCGTGGACCAGGTCGTGGAACAGTGTTCATATTTTCGCTGTTTGGCTTGGGACTTGGGAAACCGTTTCTTTGGGAATGATTGTTTATGGTGAGCATGATGGATGTGTGCTTGGTGCATGGGTGGTTGGAGGGCATGATCTTTTTTAAATTTTGACTCAGATTTGTATATTTTGCTCTGCTAGTTTCACATGGTTTTCTCTCAAGCTGTGGAATATCTGACAGCTTATTTGTTCAGCTTGAGTTCGTATGTTACCGTTTTATGTAATATCCTGGGTCCAAAAAATATAGCTTTTTTTGATTGACAAGAAAATGTTGCCGTGGTTTTGGGCAGGTTGGGAAAGTGGCTCATATTTTTGATTCTTACAAATCCAGGATCTCGGGTACATACCCACTTCTGACTACTCTCCATTTACCTGTTTTTTCACTTGTTTTTAACTTGAGAAAAAAAAAGTTTCTGTGGAGAAGTTGGGTGGGAGGGGGTGAATTGCATGTGTTGTGCTGTCACATGTGTTTATGGCTGATGGGAATCGCAGTCTTTATGTCATCCGTAGGAATCTTATTTTTCCTTCACATGTTTAAGCTCTACTGATGGTCACCTCAGGAGATAAGTTACTGAATGTACTGTTAACCAAAAAATATTTATCACATTGTAAACTTATATAAGTATGAATGTATAATTAATCTCCATTCTCTGGCTGTCAATTGCACATAAATATTGTAAGCCTCAATATCAACTTCATGCAATTTGTGATTTTACTTTAATTGTGATTTGCCTTGAATTTCCTAAGATGAGTTTGTACTCAGTGTTAAAATTTTACTAACACAAATATGCTGCTATTGTATACTCAGAGGGAATGTACATTTAATGGTATATCATTAAGGTAAATGACAAATGTGTGAAGCAGTGTATCGCCATTTCTGTAATTACCATTCTGAGAAGCAGTTTGAATAATTCAATTGCAGTTTGCTGGTGGCATAAACAGCTTTTATCTTTTGGGAATTCAGAGTAGATGTAAACCGAATGAACTGAGTCTCTATAAAACCATGTATTAAAAATAATACTGAAGTACTACAGGCATATTACCATGTTTTTACTCAAGATTAAATCATCCTGCTTCTCATGTGCTTCAGAATTTTTGAGAAACAGGAATTTCTCTGAGTCATTGACATGAAAAGCATTTTTTCTAAACATTTGTTCATCTTAAGCTAATGTGCATAATCGCACAGTCCTTAGTCCTGTTTATGAATGGTATGTTGCCATATACAATGTACAATATATATTGGGCACATGAGTTACATAAGCCTTAGTGATGGGGAGTTGATAAATAGCAATATATTACAAGCACTGCGCCTTTTATAATTTGTGTTGCTCATTAGGGACAATATTTTAGGGACATATAGCTGTCACTGGCAGGGGTTGTTGCCCACCAGCTTCATGAATTATTTTGCCATCTTTACAGTAACTCTGTTGAAAATGCGCACAAAGAGTAGAGATGATGGCAAAATAGAATATCACATAATTAACAGAATTATCACAGCAAAGTGTCATTTAACCCATTTGCAAAGAATACAAAATTTTGCCAGTTTTTCCTGTTGTGCATGAGCCTATTTAAGCTTTAGAACTGTTTAGGAATTACATTTTGGAATTTACGGACACCGGCGTCTACATACTTTGTTCCATTTTCATTGATTCATTTTATTTATGTATTTTCATTCAATACATTAAGTTATATCCACATGACGTTATACCTTATCTTCATGCAATTGAATCACATAATCAAGCAAAACAAACATTTTAATTATTCTAACATATCCTGGTTTGTGTATCTATATAAGAAATTCCATTAAATCACTGGATATTTAGTTTCTAGCTGCATGTGGTTCATTGCGGAAGAGGAAAAATATATCTAATATAGTCGCCTCGTTCAGTGGTACCAGTGAACTGTTTTAATTGAGCTGGATCTCACTGCGCGACTGTGGAACACTGCAGAGTCCTGCCTTCTGATCCTCCGCAGTCCAAACCCGCCCATAAACGGGGCCTAGTTCCTCTGTCATGTGACTGGCTCTGATGAATTACACATGAAAGTCCACTTCATTTCAAACACCCCAAGTTTCTGCCTTCGTTCCCATAAGAGCCGACTTGTATCACAGTCTGGTTCATTCACACTTTTTACTGAAGGTTTTTTCAACTTCTTACATTTTTTGTATCACTATAACCTTTTAATAAGGCCACATTGTACTGAAATTCTGCCTTAACCTTAACTCAAGGTATCCCAGCAACCATCTCGATTAAGGAGTGAATACTTTTGTGTTTGCAATGTGCCAGTAATCTTACATAATAATTATCTTGCAAGTGTAATTGCTGATTGAATTTAAGCCAGATGACATTCCTTCTGACAGTCACATTCAGATGTGCTGTTAATGAATGTTCACTGAACCTGAACATACTCCTGTCATTCTAACTCAGGGTAAAATAAATTAAACATAACTGAGCATTATTATAAGAGCATCCACTTATTCTTTCAAGGGAAGATCTTTGGAAGATTGCCTATGTCCTTTCACTGCATATTCACAAAGACCAGAAATCACATGACAGTCACAGACATTCACAGTGAACTAGCATAAAGCCCTTCAGACACTTAAAGGTTAGATTACATGCTTCAGAAAAGTAGCCATGAACCCCAGGAAGCCAACATACTGTAATTGCCAATTACATTTACATTCTGTCAGCCTGCAGTAAATTCATTTTAATTCATAGAAGACCCAACTTTTCTAAAGAAATTGTATGCGTTTCTGCTTTCTATCTTTGTCAGAGAGATTATACTTGAGTTTAAAAAACCAAATGTCTCCCCAGCGGAAATGCCGGTGTCACAGGATTTTCAATGGTGTGCCGTGGGCTTCTGACCCTTAACCCCATGATTGCTTTCAAGCTGTTCCTGTTGAAGATCATTTGATTAAGACTTTTCCCTGAATTCTATTTCCCATCCATGCATTTTTCAGACGTGCAAGCTAATTTAGTTTTAGATTGCACAAACTCAAGTTTGACGCACGGCATGCTTTTAAAATGATTTGAACTTCATGCCATGCATCAAACTTTCCTGGTAGCAAAATCATTAATGAGGTCTTTACAGTCCAGCGGAAACTGAGGCAGAGAAAGAAAAATACTGTTTTATGAGCTACAGGAAATCAGAAGCTTCGACAGACATTGACATTTGATGTCACCAGAGATATGGATCTAAAAATGCTTGATAACTATTGCAATGAATAATAATGCAAGCAGAGACGAAAGGGACAGCAATGTTGCGGATTGATCTTCACAACTGAACAAATGAACATGTATTTTCCAATTAAGAAACTTAAATGGAAAAAAGTTTAGAGAAGTAAATGTGCATTAAGGTGAGGTGAGAGCAGGACTATAATACCTAATTGTGAGGTTTTACGAAATGAACCAAGAGCAAACACCAGTAAAATGCAAAAAGGAGGCTTTATTTCTGAAGGGGGAAACCCCCCAACAGAGCTGGCAACAGTACAATGTCCGCAATCCAAAATCAGAATCCAAAGGGCGAAATCCAGAGTCATACACAGGGCACCAATCACAAAAAATCGTAGTCAGACAAAAGAGGTCAAAAAACAAGAATGCGGCAAAAGTACAGGGAGTAGGCAAAGCTCGATATCAAAGACGGTCCAGTCAGAAAGATAAACACTGAGAGATCAAGGCGAGAAACGTGGCACGAGAAAACTAGGGAGAACGATCTGACAAGAAAGTGTACCAAACAAACATCTTATATACACACCCGGGGTAAACACATGACCAGGGAGAACAGGTGCAATCAGTGGGAACAATGATCAGGGAGAGACACATGAGGGATAAACTAATTACATGAATTTGGCTGTAGCCAAAACACAGACAGGGATCACAAGACAAGCCTAAGTACAAAACAACAGCTCCGGTTAAGGAGTACTAAAGTGCCAAGATAAAAGAAAAGGAAAGCACAAAGTATAAGTGGAAATCCACAGAAACTTGCAGCAGAGATAATTAGGGATAGGCAAGGAGGCGGAAACTAGAATAGGGCGACAGCTGAGAGATCATTAGTCAATTAGTAAGTGCAGCTATACAATCCCAAGTGCTTGGTAGTAAGTTAGTCCAAATATACAAGGTTAGTGTGGATTAGTATTGAGCAAAAACAATAAACTGTTAGTATGTGTTAGTAAGACAGAAAAAGAGAGAGGAAGGAAGAACACGAGATAATGAAAGAAGATTGAAACCCAGAAACCAATAAATCACCCGAATGAGTGTCACACAAGACAAGGGACCGTGAGCAAAGATACACACCTGACAAGACAGGGGAGACAAAGTGCAAAGCATGAAAATGAAAGCATGGCTTGGAAACTAAATGATCTAAACATGAAAAATAATAAACAGGAAATCTAAATTACCAAAACACAATCCTAAGAATAGTCAGACAGAGCAGTGGTCACTAAACACAAGAATCAATAACATGGCAGAGCCAGGCACAGAACTTAACATGACAAGCAGAATCATAACATGGGCAAAAAGCAGAATCACAACACTAATGTTAATAATAAGTTCTGAGAGGAAGAGGTTAATACCATGCGGAGTCTCTCTGACTGGTGTTAAACTCTGGTGCACAGAGGGACAGAGATTCTGACTGGTGTGAAACTATAGTGTACAGAGGAACTGACTCTGACTAGTGTTTAGCTCTAGTGTACTGTGGAACGGAGTCTCTCCCTTCCTCTGTACACTACAGTTTAACACCAGGCAGAGCCTCGCTGATCCTTTGTACACTGTAGTTTAAAACCAGGCAGACTCTCTCCTCAGTGTACGATGACTGTCTCTATCCCCAGGGTGAGTATAGTACCAGTGCCTGTGGGAGTCAGTGGGTTTATTAGCTCTGTGGTTGTAATTGCTGGCTGGGTTAAGGGTCTGTAAGCCACCCGTATGATGAATGATTGAGTAATTTTGCAGCCAATGGAGTGAAGAGGAGGATAGAGGGAGGGGAGGAGGAATGTTCAACATGGCCGCTGTCAGGACAGTTCAGCCCGGTGGGGGGGACGAATGATGGAACAGAAGTTGGAAAAATAGAAATCAGTTTGTGAAAAAGGAAAAAGGAGACAATAAATGAAGACTGTATTATACACACAAACACACACACAAACACACACTGGTACGCACACTCACACCATCTTTCGTAAGGCTCTGTCAACATCACCTTGTATTGCACCCTGAAAGGAAACATTGGGCGTAATTTTAAGTGCTAACATCGGGTGAAATGTAAAGAGTTAACATTGGACATAATTTAAAGAGTTAACATTGGATGTAATGTAAAGAGTTAACATTGGGCATAATTTAAAGAGATAACATCGGGCATAATGTAAAGAGTTACCATTGGACATAATTTAAAGAGTTAACATTGGGTGTAATGTAAAGAGTTAACATTGGGCGTAATTTAAAGTGCTAACATTGGGCGTAATGTAAAGAGTTAACATTGGGCGTAATTTAAAGTGCTAACATTGGGCGTAATGTAAAGAGTTAACATTGGGCGTAATTTAAAGTGCTAACATTGGGCGTAATGTAAAGAGTTAACATTGGGTGTAATGTAAAGAGTTAACATTGAGTGTAATGTAAAGAGTTAACATTGGGCGTAATGTAAAGAGTCAACATTGGGCGTAATTTAAAAAGTTAACATCGGGTGTAGTGTAAAGAGTTAACATTGGGCGTAATTTAAAGTGTTAACATTGGGCGTAATGTAAAGAGTCAACATTGGGCATAATTTAAAGAGTTAACATCGGGTGTAGTGTAAAGAGTTAACATTGGGTGTAGTGTAAAGAGTTAACATCGGGTGTAGTGTAAAGAGTTAACATTGGGCGTAATTTAAAGTGTTAACATTGGGCGTAATGTAAAGAGTCAACATTGGGCATAATTTACAGAATTAACATCGGGTGTAGTGTAAAGAGTTAACATTGGGTGTAGTGTAAAGAGTTAACATCGGGTGTAGTGTAAAGAGTTAACATTGGGTGTAGTGTAAAGAGCTAACATCGGGTGTAGTGTAAAGAGTTAACATTGGGTGTAGTGTAAAGAGTTAACATCGGGTGTAGTGTAAAGAGTTAACATTGGGCGTAATTTAAAGTGTTAACATTGGGCGTAATGTAAAGAGTCAACATTGGGCATAATTTACAGAATTAACATCGGGTGTAGTGTAAAGAGTTAACATTGGGTGTAGTGTAAAGAGTTAACATCGGGTGAAGTGTAAAGAGTTAACATCGGGTGTAGTGGAAAGAGTTAACAGAGGGTGGAGGGTAAAGAGTTAACATCGCGTGTAGTGTAAAGAGTTAACATTGGGTGTAGTGTAAAGAGTTAACATCGGGTGTAGTGTAAAGAGTTAACATTGGGTGTAGTGTAAAGAGCTAACATCGGGTGTAGTGTAAAGAGTTAACATTGGGTGTAGTGTAAAGAGTTAACATCAGGTGTAGTGTAAAGAGCTAACATCGGGTGTAGTGTAAAGAGCTAACATCAGGTGTAGTGTAAAGAGCTAACATCGGGTGTAGTGTAAAGAGTTAACATCGGGTGTAGTGTAAAGAGTTAACATTGGGTGTAGTGTAAAGAGCTAACATCGGGTGTAGTGTAAAGAGCTAACATCGGGTGTAGTGTAAAGAGTTAACATTGGGTGTAGTGTAAAGAGTTAACATCGGGTGTAGTGTAAAGAGCGTGTGTTCACCTCTCTCGATGCATTAGGCTGCTCTTTCTGCTGCTCTTTGCATTAACCTTCCAGATGCGTCATCAGTGAATTTCTGCCGATGCTTTATCTGTAGGGACTAGAGGGGAATGGACAGAAACGACCGTGATCACGGCGGCAGGTTAAATGGGGCAGAGTTGAGTTTACGACACTGAAATCCCAGATGGTGCACGATTGCATCCTGCGACACACAAACGGGGGCACACACCCTGTGCAGTGTACATGGGCTGCAGTCTTTGTTTACATACAAAACCTACACTTAATGCAGCGGAGACTAAGAGGAACTCGCTGGAGCTTCAGGGGATGATTGTGTGGAAAGAGATGATTTAGGATCCAGATTTCCATTAAAACATGGACTTACACATAAATTGTGTGCCTTTTGGTGTAATTTTTGAGAGAGAATTTTACTTCTGCAACTAAAAACATAACCTGCATTACGTAAGGCGCCTCGTCCTCATCATTATATCAAACAGACTTAAATCATTATTACCCGAGGCACACGCTCTACGGACAATGATCAAACGATGCTCAGGTCCATCCAGTGTACTTTATATGTGGCCAGGTTCAAATTTCTGCTATTATTTATTATTGAGAAACAGCCAGGTCAAAATTTCCAAGGTCAAGGTGACTGATCCTGGATCAAAGGTCAAATCCCGATAAAGGAGGTCATTAAACAACAACTGCTCAGAGTCCTTCCATGTGATAAGTATGAGGTGTTAAATATTAATAACTACTAAGTACTGACCTGCTCAAAATGTGGACATACAGACAGACACTGGCACACACAGACGCCATCGTGATGACAGTACCCCATCGACCATGATGGCGGACGGGCAAAGATCAGACCGCATGTGACGAAACGAGAGGGAGAGCAACAAGTTGAACAGTGAGAGATGAACTGATCTCAGTGTTTTTTTTCACACTGAGGGTGTAAATGTTTACTGAAGTGCACATGACTGGCCACAGCCCATCTGTGCTGATGTTGTGTCACAGTCATCACTTCCGTGATTGGCTGATCTGGGGGCTGCATTAATGCACAGGCCCAACTGAGCTGCTATTTTCATTTCCTTTTTTATTCTTGTTTTGTTTGCTGGGGATTGAACTCTCACGTGACCTGTGGCCTTTTAGATATGTGACAGTTTACCGAAAGAATCACAGTATCAGCAAAACACATGCTGTGTTCCTGACTTTGCGGTACACGGCAGCAATGTTTTGTTATTGTATCGACTCCAGAAAGTTGTTGATGCTGATGATAAAAGCCCAAACGCTGACCCTGACAGCGGCAGAATAAATGGATGAATCCAGCAGCTCGATCTGGAACCAGAGTTCAGATCCGTAGAAGGACGGAACACGACCCGCTCACTCTGAGCTGTGTTTTCCTCTCACAAAGCTTGTGTGCTGATGATAATTATGGGTTTTGTTCATTTAAACCTTTTATTATTTTGTCAATTGCAGTATTACATTTCTAAGAGAGTCTGTCACTAGTCAAGTCAATTCCTCCATAAAAACTGTAATGTTCACTGTGATTAATGGTGAACCATAACATATTATTCTGTAAAGCATCACAAATCAGCGAAAAGTGAAGGTTTTCTTTTCTTTTGTAATAGATGGAAATATTATCAAATTTTACATGAGTAAATAACTTGTTAAATTCATAATTTTTAGACTGAAACCTTGAGACGGGAACTGATCAGGCATTCATGTCTCACACTCTGGTGGACAGATAAATCTACACACAGAAACATGAGTGGATACATTACTGTCCCTGGATTTCAGGATTAGCTGAATATGCTGTTATAACTGTTTTATAACTGTTTTAATATGGTGTTATAACTGTTCCTGCTTTCAAAGCTTTGATGTGGATTCAGATAAAATCAGTCATATTATGTTTTTTTCCTCTCTGACTGAGGGGGTTTGAAAATGAAGCCTAATCATACTTGCAAATCTCATAAACCAACATTGCTGCCATCAAATTCAAAATGAGCAAATAGTTTTCACGAAATGGTAAAATGTCTCACTTTCAACATCTGATATGTTTTCTGTGTTCTATTGCGAATAAAATCTGGGTTTATGAGATTAGCAAATCATTGCATTCTGTTTTTATTTACACTTTACACGGCATCCCAACTTTTTTTGGAATCGGCGTTGTACATGTGTCCGTATATCCTCTCAGGTCTTCGATATCCCCATAATGCCCACTGAATGACATACTGGTGTAAAATAGCACTTGGCTGTGTGGCTGCGTTTAACATTGATGTGCAGCCGCGGAGCCAAACAGCTGTGATTCCCGACGACAGAGGTCTTTTTAACGGGCAGCTGAAAGGGTTTGACTGTGACGGCAGTCCGGCTTAAATAAGCAGCGTAGCTGAACTGGTTGTCGGCTTTGCTTTGATGGTGCCTTTCATTCATTACATAGGAGATGAATGAGGGCGCTGGGTTAGCGCAGCGCTAATGCGTGTATTGAGGACACATCAAAACCTCGGGCTCCGTTACAGGCTGATTACAGGACTGAATACCCCAGTTCAAGGGCCTTTTAATTAATGCGTACCTTTGCCCAAGCACTCCAGTCTGAGCAGAGAGAGAGAGAGAGAAGTGTGGAGAGAGAGAGAGAGAGAGAGATATGGATAAAAGCGAGAGGCAGTGGAAAAACGAGAGGAGACGGTGAAGAGGAAGGGAGGGAGGGATTTGAAAAGAGTGGAGTGAGAGAGCGACAGCAGGAGGCTGTGAATGAGGGATGGGAGAGGAGGTGGGGTGGAGAGCTGGAGATGGAGTGAGTGTTAAAGTGGTAGATGGAGAGGGAGCAGGAGGGAGGGGGCAGCTCTGCTTCCTCCTGGCGTGCCGCCCATCTCTCCGTCGCCATCAGTCTCCAGTCTCCTGCGAGGTGCCAGCCCTCGGGCTGGGCGTTCGCTCCGGCCGCTGATGAGAAGTAGCAGCCATGTTTTATAATCCATCCGGCACCTAATAGGTCAGGAATGACGGCGCCCGGCCTGCCAATAGCAGTCAGGGCTGGAGAGAAGCCTCACATCTACATTCAGTGCCTGGCACCTGTGACTGGGCATTCGTTTACGCTGCGCTAATTAGTCCCATCCAGAAAGCCCTGATTAAGGCCACATTCCCTTTAGTGCTTTGCCTTAGTTTTATTCTCAATTAACAAAAACGCCAGAGAATGAGTTTAACCTCAAATGAGGTCAGAAAGCAAAAGAAAAAAATCTGGTTTCTGAGAAAACTTCCAGAACTACTTCAGTCTATAAAATTGCTAATTTTTTTTTTCTTTTTGGTCAGCAAGTCTGCCGTAGCATTTTATGCCAAACGTTTACGATTTGAAATTGCTTCTCTGCTTGAGTGCATGCGGAGGATCTGGGGCTTTTGAAGTATGCTGATAAAATTGATTAACTTTTGACCATGAATTGATTCGTAATTTAGACTTTGTTGAAACCCTTGAAGACACTTATAGGAATTGAACACTTACATTCAGTGCAAAGCGTAAGGCAAGATTCATTGCTACTTATGGACCGAGGCAAGCACCATTTTTCCATCTAGGGTCTACTCTACACAAATACAGAATACATTTGCGCCACATTGAGTGTCCATTGGCGTGTTGGTCTAAAGGAGTGGCGATCTTCTGGCGTGCTGCTATCTTGAGGCCGCTTTAAGAGCCAATTTTTGAGAAGTTCAGGCAGTCAGAATTGTTGATCCCCTAGATTTGGCTGATATTTTATTTTTGAGATGGGTATGGTACCCAAATCTCAAAACCCAAACCGTTCCTCTCTTGACCCCTTCTGTCCCGAGCTACAGCGACCCCTTTTTTTGGCCCTTTTTGGCCAATTTAACAAAATTGCATGTTCCCACCTCTCTAATTCTGAACTTCAATGGTGTACAAAGTTTTTTGACCTTTATCGAGGGCAGATTACTGGAATGTAGCTATCCGGCTGGTGCATTCTTGAAGTTTGCCAAGAGGGGGCGCTCAAAATGATCCAAACCATTTATTTTTCTAAAGTTCGTCACAGATTTTTTCTGAACGTCAAAGGTGTCTCAGTTTCCCTTCTGCAGGAATCTTTTAGCTGGAAGGACCTTAATTCAAATCTACTGTTACTTTTGTGGGACAACCTTGAAGTTTGCAGAAAAAAGGGCCAATAAAGGGTCTCGGTCCAAAAAAGGGGTGATTTTGGGACCCTATTTCTCAAAACTTCAAAGAGGTAGCCAAATGCTGATAATTACTCTTGAATTACTTACGGTGCCTGTGGTCCTGTTGCCATAATCAAATGCAAGATCCCTCATTTCATTCGGAAATTAATGTATTATTTCAGCAGAAACAAGTTGTTGTCGCTCCTGTTGGATATTATTCAAGGAGTTGCGGCACGCGCTGAAAAAAAATCGGTCACACTTTAGATGAAGTGTTGCTCATAAAGGCTTTATACAGCCTGTATAATGCCTCCAGAAATTAGACAATATGTTTTCATAAATCATACGAAAGCAAATGTCATGCTTTGTAAAGGGTGAAATAAATCCTTATTCAGCATGTGATGCCAGTGTTGTATAACTGACAATGTCACTTAGCTAGAGGCTAAATGCTATAAAGGGTGACATTGTCAGCTAAGTGACTTTGTCTTTGTCATATCTGGCATCACATGCTAAATAAATGTGTTATTTAACCCTTTACTAAACATGGCATTTGCTTAAGTATGATTTATGAAGACATTATGTCTCATTTATGAAGGTGTTATACATGCTGTATGAAGCCTTTTTGAGCAACACTTCATCTAAAGTGCGACCAAGAAAACAGTAGTTTTGTTTCTTTCTTGGTATTTTTCTCACTCATTTTAATTTCCCTTAGTTGTTCCCTGCCCGTGCGTATTTACAACATATAAATTTATTAATTTATTTTTTTTCCGGTGACCCTGAAGTTAAGTTTTTTTTTTTTTTTTGCTTGCTTGTTTGATGCACAAGTTGTAATGCAATATAAAGTTCAACTGTGGCCACACCTGAATATGATTAAAATTATTCTGAGCAATATTTTAAAAACATTTTTATCGCATTTTTGAAGACCAGTGAGATCAGATTTCCATTGGCTACTTTAAACAATGGTTTGTTCACCTGCTTTAACTTCAGGCAGGAGCAGCACTCATTCTGACGCAGTTAAGAATTGTTATTATTATTATTATTATCATTATTATTATTATTATTATTATTATGAGGTCAGTAAAGTCCGCCCTTATAATGGCTATTCACCATGGTACAAGTTCCTCAGGCTTTTAAAGGTAATTTGACATGACACTCTGATTGGTTTATTCCATGTTTCTATCCAAAACACGCCTATGATTAGAGATTAAATCCAACCCCTTTGCCCCGAGCGCATTACTATGTGCCCAGATATCCTACCGTTTAACAAGCAGAAATGAATTTGGACACGCCCTAAATGGACTTGCGCTACACGTTTCAGACTGAGCGTTTTGGTAAAGTGTTAAAATAGGGCCCTAAACTTAGACTTGAGGTTGAATGCCAGTCAGTTTGTACGTGCTGAACGCCTTTCTCTGAGGGCAAAATGTTAACTGATGACAAATTATAAACATCTAAACAACTCTCATTCCAAAACGTCATGGTTTGACTATTGCTGCTCAATTAGCTACATAATGGGAGACTCATTTCAACTCTCAGTTACACACAAATGTCTCATTAAAATAACTTTGAGACTCAACCGTTTTACAGTCAAATGTGCAGTGTAAGAGAAAACTGCTCAAGAAAGATATAATATATATATATATATATATATATATAAAATATATTTTATAAATACTGACCAAAAAATAAACACAATTTTCTATTTTATTGAGTGTAGCTGTTATTAATCAACACTTCATTGGAATCAAATGAAAGAGGGAATCTCAGACAATAGATTTAACAGAAAATCAGGTTGGAATATTATCATGTTGGCTTTTGTTTAACAAGGTGAAGTTTGACATTACGAAACATAAATGACACCATCAGAATCACGTATGTCCCCCGTTAGCGTTGCGAACGGCGGTACGCCTGCATCTCATACACATCACCAGACGTCTGATTGTTGCTTGTGGAAAGCTGTTCCACTGTTCAGTCAGTGCTTGTCTTAGCTGACGTACTGCAGCTGGCGGTGGTTGACGTCTCCGGATCGCTCAGTCCAGAATGTCCCACAAGTGTTCTATGGGTGAAAGATCTGGAGAAAACGCTGGCCAGGGAAGGATTTGCACGTTTTTGGCCCGAAGGAACTCGGTACTGATACGTGCCCCGTGCGGACGTGTTGTCCTGTTGGAAAGTCAGTCAGTGATGTCGGACAAACGGAAGGACGACTGGACGGAGAATTTCATCGCAGTAATGGACAGCACTGAGGTTTCCTTCAACAAAATGAAGGTTGGTTTGGTGTATAGCAGAGATGCAAGCGGATACGACGGTCAGACGCTGGAGTCGTAACACCTGGCCTACCAGATCTGGGGTGATCAGTCATGTGTCCAGTGGCATTAAAACAGGTTCTGAGGGGACTAATTGTCGCAGAATGGACGCCGAATTGAAGGGCAACTCTATCATCCCAACTTCCGGCCTGTAGCATCCCAATCGCACGTTCTCGATAACTTCCATTAGTCATGGCATTATAACCCGTTTGATTTTCACTCACTTTTGGTTGGACTTTTTTAGGCCCCGGTGTCTACGAGGAACTCAAAACAAAAATGGGAGTGTTAGGACAATGGTAGTACTCGAACCCAAGCACTGCCGATTGTTAGGTTCCGGACGAATGGCAGCTCCAGAATACACGCTGTGACTGTGAAAATTTTTATGGTACTCACCTACAAAAATTATTCAGAGCAAAAGCATGTTTCTCAATGGGTTTGTCGAAATTTGGCACCAGATTACGTAATTGCGTTTCTTTTTTGGTCAGCATGTATTTGTATATATAAAATACATATATGCATATATATATTATAAAAAATTTACCGGGTGATTTCTGACCCAATAACAGTATACTTCAGCACTCCCATAATGACAGAATAATAATGATCTTGTTTAGCTTACACTTTTTATTGAATGGGCAATGAAACCAACTTTTGTGAAATCAACACATTTTGTTCTTAAACTGTTGTTGGGTCAGAAATCACACTGTAAATAAAATATGAAGAACTAAAGTTATTCAGTGTTTGTGTATGTATATACTGTATATATATATATATATATATATATATATATATATATATATATATATATATATTAGAATGTGTTTCTGAGGGTCCGTTTCTCTTCTAAGAAAAATGTATGCATTAATTTTATAAAGAACAGAATTACTGTTGAGTAGAGGTGGTCGAAGTACAGCTTGACACCATCTTTACTGAGGCCAAACTCCAAAGCCTTAATATACAGAACCCCACAGAAATGATCGATTCTAATTTGTTATTATAAATTTACCTGCATATTTTTCCCTTCCTCAAAAACACTCTTCTGAAATGACCCTACAATACACTATAGTAGCTGTGCCATATGCAGGAGAAATGCATTAAAATCTGCTTTATTCATTCCATGAAGTGGGAGTTTATTTTAAAAATGATAATTTTCATTTTCTTCCTCTGTTTGGTAAAAAATAAACAGCCTTCAGTGAGCTGTTCATCATCGCAGGTGAGCTGATACTAAGCAGTGCATCTTTACTGTGAATAAAAATATCTTTTGTTCCCACTTCCTCATTATTAAATAACACACAAGTTGGTCTGCAAATGCAAACATGCAGCATGTCTTGCCTAAAGAGAAATGAGTTAAAATGGTAATGATGTAGGAACAGACGATAGCTCTATTTTAGGGAAATGTGCTGAAACAGATCTTAGCAAAGCTAACTGTTAATTGAACAGAAGCTAATTCATTTATAGTAAGCCTGTGCACACAGAGATAAACTGTCTGAGGAACTTTCAGTTTATGCATTTTTAATTTCCTACATTTAGGAATGGACACTGATACACCTTTCCATTCTAAAATAACCATTAAACTAAGTAACGGTGCTGGAAGTTAACGTTGGCTTTGTTCATTGTCTACACATAGTCTTGTTTGGGTTTTAAATTCAGCTGCTGTCTTGGCTAAGATTCATGTGAATTATTTGAACAATGGCTGTAAACTGGGCAGCAGTAACGCTTTTTGCCCTCAGTTGTTTATTCCTGGCGCAAACACAGAGAATAGCAGGTGAGTCTTGCAGAGGAACACAAAGTAAGCAGCGGCGGTATTTATCAAGTACTGCACCAGAACACTCGTTAAACAGAGGAAACACTGGAGGGCCAGCAAGGGCCAGCTGAATCATTACATACAGGGACACTAATGGAGCACAATTATTCAGCAATTAATTCAATCCATTACCAGAGCCACACTTACCGCTCGAAGCCTGTCTGAGGTGGTGTAAATTGAAAGGGGATCTGTGCAGACAAGGCTGGATTATAGACCGGGCCAATGGCACCGGTGCTCCGGGGCCTCGGAGCCTCAGGTCACACATGACGTGAGCCTGCAGACTTCTGTGGGAAGTCGAATGCGATGGTCCTCAGTGCACGATACATTAACGGACTTATGGCTACTTATAACACGAGCTACCCACTGGGGGCCCCTATCCACAGTCTTGGCAATGTCAGGCCCCTGGGCCCCTTGGTGCTTACAGTGTGAGGCCCCCTGGACCCCTGGAGCTTACAACTCGAGCTGACCCTCTGGGTCCCTCTTGCTTCAGCTTTTTTTTTTTTTTTTTTATAGCTTAACCTTACAGGGCCGATAAGCTATTATCGTGGTGTGGCGTCCGTGGTCTGTCACCTGTCTTCCGGAACATTTTTTATCTTTTTTTGGCCTGATGAATTTTCGTATAAATTTGCCATAACATACTACTAGACCATATGTCCAGACGTTTTTTTGTTTTTTTTATATTTTTGATTGAATCATTTTGTTTTATGAGCCCTTGAAATTTTGGCCCAAGTGTTAAAGATAGGACTGAGAAATAAAAAAATCAAAAATAATAAAAAAATAATTTATGTGATAAATCTTTTCTAAATCATGCAATCAACTTACCTTGGTATCGTCAATGTACAGTGCAAGCGCTATTTTGATTGAATCGACAGAAGTGGATCTAGTGGGGGCGCTGTTCTTTATGAATATACAAGATGGCCTGTGGAGGCCAAATGGTTGCAGATAGATTAAATTTGTTTACTGACATATATGAAGATATATATGACCTACATTTTGGCTGTGTTAAAGTTGACCTCAGATAACTTTGAAAGGTCAAACTCAAGGTCATGGAAAATATTAACAATCTTAACAGACAGGACTTGAAATTTCAAAAAAAATTTTCTCAAAAACTGTCTGATAACTTTTTTTTCTAAATCCGGCAATAAACTCATCTTGATATACCTTTTGTAAAATGCTAGTGCCATTTTTATTGAATTGACAGAAGTGGGTCTAGCGGGGGCTGTATATAGTTATAGTTACAGTTTGTGTAGAGACATTTAGAAAGTCATATATGAAGTCTCTTTGTTGACCTCATCTTGACCCTCTGTGACCACAATTGACATATTGAATTTTCAATGTCTTGAATCACCAAAACTGTTTCAGAGCCTAAGATTGGGTATTACAGGGGGTCATAAATGTATGTGAACTTTTATTTAGTGACCTTGACATTGACCTTCAAGAATTCGGAGTTCAAACTTCCCATTAAATTTTCATAACTTGTATCATCACAATAAGATTGCTTGTCGGTAAGCAGGACCCTTGGTCCTATTTTATTTTATTTTTTTACTCGACAAAAGTGACAGTGACAAAACTGTCTGTTCTTTATCACTTCTGTCAATAGAGTCAGAGCTGGTCAGACAGCTAGATTTAGACTTGTATAATTGATGATTTTGCAAAGAGGAATGTAAGAGAGGTGCCATTATAGGCAGGGCTGGACTGGTCATCAGGCCTTCTGCCCAGTGGGCTGAGAGATTTTTCTGTAATTAGGGGTCCAAACGGTGATAGCTGGTGGTGGGCTGCTTGGCTAACAATGCCTGGGCTAATTTCCTTTTGTCTTAGTCCAGCCCTCACTAAAAGAAAGTAAGTTATTGTGTTGAGGGGTAGGGTGGCAGTGGGGCCATGAGGCCGGGGTGGGGGGCCCTCCAATAGACATGTGCCCCAGAGCCTCACAGGACCTTGATCCGGCCCTGCTTGGAGATCTCGCGTGCATGAGAGAGAGAGAGAGAGAGAGAGAGAGAGTGTATGTGTTTGTGTGTATGAGTGTGTGCATGTTTTAAAGGCTTTTTAATGAATGTACATTCAGAAGATTGATTCTATATGACACTTTTATGAGCCACCAATGCACAGTCGCAGTCTGCTATCAGAGAGTGATAATATGAAACTGCTGTGGACTGTATTCTAATGGATGTTACAGGTGCAGGTGAAATCCTGCTCATCTGAGTATCTTTTACATTTGCTCTTATCTCAAATCAAGTCTTTGCTGGTCATCAGTCTGTATTGGTGATTCAGTAAGTTTTAGTGTTTCATCATGTTAATACAGACCATAACTAACGCTGTGATTTTATTAGTTCCACCTTAAATAATAGATTTAAGAAAGACAGTAAAGTGGAAGCCAAAAATTTCTATCGAAAGAAAACCTGAAAGAATCCAGATGAAACCCATGTAATGTCTTCTTATGTTTTTACAAACTGATTTTTATGCTTCATTTCACCTGTTGTTGGTGTTCTTGAATTAAAATCAGAGGCTGCATCCTGAATGCAGGTTTGCAGGATGTAATCTGTATCGAAGAAGTCTGTGGTGTGATTCAGTTTGCACTGATTAGCCGGAATGCGAATGAGATGTTGTTTCATAGCACAGCAATGATTCAATAACAGCACAGACAGACACGCACAACACCAGGCTTCAGTGTGGAAAATTCAAAATAAATCTTTCCAAGTCTTTTAATGTTGTTATCAAACTTGAAATAGTTTTTTCTTGCACTCCTTTTCTCTGTAAGAGGAAAGATTTGCCACTGATATGAGATCATTTCAATTCTAGACTTTGATTCTTTGGCCATGGAATCACTGGTCAGTAAAATAATCTGATATGTTCTACTTCAAAGAAAAAAAAATATTGGAAGGTAAGTCTCATAATATGATGAAAAGACTCGTAAAGACAGACGCTGTTCATGTAGAAAACTAAAGGAAGTGACAGTCGGCCTTTGGCTTTGGTGCTCGCAGCTACGGTAATAGAAGTTTCACAGAGAGATATGACTGATCACCTGATCGTGTCAGCAATCAGGCGCTTGGATTTTGTGTATAGACATCAACCCTGTACAGATGTAATGAATCCACAATAGTATTTACAGTTGTAGTGAGGCAGACAGAAATGATTTGTTATGTATATTTATGGTATTCATACCAAAAATTATTTTGGCGAGAGCCGCCTTGGATGAAAAATATCCCCGGGTCAATATATGGATTGTTTTCGCTTTAGGTATTTTTTGCCTCTTGTCAAGCATTGAAAAAAAAATGCGCTAAGAGAGAGAATCGGCCTCCAGGCCGGTCTTCTGACTTGTACATCACACATAACAGCTCATTAGCATGCTATAATGAATATGTATTCCCTAAAGTAATTATTTCGCTTACTTATCCCAAATACATTTTTTTGTTTAAAATTAAATTTAAAAAATAATTGAGTACTTGCATATTATTTACCATGTTAAATGAGCTGCATTTTCCATGAAATTATTGAACAGCCATTACAGTGATTGTCATGCCCATCTAAAGGAAGCTTCACTGTTGAAAAGACTTTGGTGAACATTGTAAAATGACTGAAGCTCTCCTCTCTTGCAGGTGAATGCTGAATGAGGCTTAGGCTGGTCCTTACTGGGCATCCTGGGTGAGGTCTGCTCGCGGTGGTCATCGTTCAGAAGGGATTACAGCGTGGGTGAAGGATCTGAGCAGATGGATGTGGTTAATGGATGTTTTCACCGCTTTATTCTCACTGGGACCTAACCAAACATGAGCAGAAAACGACCTTTGTGATTTACTCTGGACTTTTGAGAAGTTTGTGTGACCAGTTACCAGCGCTGGGGATTTCCGGGCATTCGCACCTTGACAAGCACCTGAATGCTGAGTACAGGAATAAAAACAAGATATATATATATATCTTCAGCTAGTCAGTAAAGTACAAAGAAGTTATAAATCTAAGAGCCATGATGCCAGAGCATCAGAGGATTCGCCTCAGGAGTTTACTGGACTTTTGATTTATGACGCGTCCGCAGTCCACATGTTCCAAGAATCAAATCATGTTGTATACAGCCAGCGCCTTTGTTTTATTTTTAATCCTGTCAGCTGAGCCTCAGATGACTCAGACTATCCTACAGTTCACTCATTTCTACACCTGAGTGGGTCCACATGGTCACCGGCGGTAACCGCATTATTTCTGCTTGTGTGACCACATAGTGACCACTGCTGTAACTACAGTGTCTGCTTGTGTGACCACATAGTGACCACTGCTGTAACTACAGTGTCTGCTTGTGTGACCACATAGTGACCACTGCTGTAACTACAGTATCTGCTTGTGTGACCACAGTGACCACTGCTGTAACTACAGTGTCTGCTTGTGTGACCACATAGTGACCACTGCTGTAACTACAGTGTCTGCTTGTGTGACCACATAGTGACCACTGCTGTAACTACAGTGTCTGCTTGTGTGACCACATAGTGACCACTGCTGTAACTACAGTGTCTGCTTGTGTGACCACATAGTGACCGCTGCTGTAACTACAGTGTCTGCTTGTGTGACCACAGTGACCACTGCTGTAACTACAGTGTCTGCTTGTGTGACCACATAGTGACCGCTGCTGTAACTACAGTGTCTGCTAGTGCGACCACATAGTGACCGCTGCTGTAACTACAGTGTCTGCTTGTGTGACCACATAGTGACCACTGCTGTAACTACAGTGTCTGCTTGTGTGACCACATCTTCTACGCTGCGGTTGCCGCACAGTGACTGGCAGTAAAACCGCGAGACAGTGACTGATAGTGTGACCAACAGACAGTGACTGACAGTGTAACCAACAGACAGTGACTGACAGTGTGACCAACAGACAGTGACTGATAGTGTAACCAACAGACAGTGACTGACAGTGTAAACAACAGACAGTGACTGACAGTGTAACCAACAGACAGTGACTGACAGTGTAACCAACAGACAGTGACTTATAGTGTGACTAACAGACAGTGACTGATAGTGTGACCAACAGACAGTGACTGACAGTGTAACCAACAGACAGTGACTGACAGTGTAACCAACAGACAGTGACTGACAGTGTAACCAACAGACAGTGACTGATAGTGTGACTAACAGACAGTGACTGATAGTGTGACCAACAGACAGTGACTGACAGTGTAACCAACAGACAGTGACTGACAGTGTAACCAACAGACAGTGACTGATAGTGTGACCAACAGACAGTGACTGATAGTGTGACCAACAGACAGTGACTGATAGTGTAACCAACAGACAGTGACTGATAGTGTAACCAACAGACAGTGACTGACAGTGTAAACAACAGACAGTGACTGATAGTGTGACCAACAGACAGTGACTGACAGTGTAACCAACAGACAGTGACTGATAGTGTAACCAACAGACAGTGACTGATAGTGTGACCAACAGACAGTGACTGATAGTGTGACCAACAGACAGTGACTGATAGTGTAACCAACAGACAGTTACTGATAGTGTGACCCCCATTCAGCAACCACTGGCGTAACTGCAGGGCGTCTCCTTGTGTAACCGCCACTGTATGGCCGAAAGAGCAGCCAGACTGTTAATGCTAGACGAGACAGCACAAGGTTAATGTTGTTCCATCATGGTGGGTTAACTTTTATCGTACGCCTGAACGATGGGGAGTTTAGTGCGATTAAAGTAGGCATCGTTTCTGAGATTTGGCCTCATTGCTGCACAGTTTCAGTTTAATATGATAGCGTCGTCTGGGCAAAACGGAGGTCATTATTCGCCTTCATCACCCCCTGTGCCGAACCACACCTGCTGTCATTTACGGTAGTTGGGTCACATGCTTGTCCCCCCACGTCCAGCCGCCTGTCAACTCCACAGTGCAAGACTGGGGAAAGCCCAGTCCGTTCTTCTGTCCTGCGGCTGTGAATCCACAAGCATTCTTCAGAGTGGAGTCATCCAGAATAATCTTTTATCCAAAATATCAGGCACACATGAGAGGGTAAACATTCAGGTGTACCTGTACGATTTCTGAAATGTCCCAACCCCAATCGTAAATATCCACACTGACTTGGCAACTGGTTTATTGACAAATTAAAGTAGCTTGATGTTGGAAACCACTTGTGGGAGAAGCTCATGGGACAACTAACCGTGGGAAACTGAGCTCCTCACTTCCGGCCTTGGAGTTGGATGCAGGCCTGAGAGAGCAGCTGTAGGGCCAGGGCACACACTGCACTCACCTCGTTTTCCTCGGCTCATGTTGGACAGAGGGGGATTTGTATAATGGGGACGGCAGGGACCTCCTTTTTCCTGTTAGTTTTGGGGATTTTACACTGCTGGCACTGTGGAGGCTCAGCTAAAGCAAGGACTAGTGACGCTGGAACGAGGAACCCCAAGGACGAGGGCTCAATGTCCCGAGAACGCGTCAAGAGAGGATGGGTGTGGAACCAGTTTTTCGTGGTGGAGGAATACACAGGGACTGAACCTCTGTACGTTGGGAAGGTAGGTGTTTCTTCTAAGATCACTGGCTTTGGGATCCCTAGAGTGCTTCAGATGTGCTGTTGGAGAGACTGTTGATGGCTTTTTGAAAGAACAGCTATTGACATATGAAGGATGATATGGAAAGGTGACATTTTCGGATGCATCTTTCTGCCAAATGCAATGCTTTGTGTTATCTTCATGCAGACTGTATTAGCATTCATGTGTGATAATTTCATTCCACTGCTAAAAAGTGAACAATAACCTCATGCTCATTAATTTAGATAAATTCACTGCCGAATGAAACCAGTTTATTTTTTTAAAATGTAGAACATCTGCAGTCGTGACCAGTAGGTATAAGAACAGTACATTGCATAAAACTTGATACAGTAACATTTTTCTTTACTCCATAGAACTGGATCAGTGCATAATGTTGCATACAACTACGTTTCCTTTACACATAACAATGTGTTGGTTTTCTTCTTTTCATGCCAATAATACAGAATTTATTTAACTCCAGATGTCCCTGAGAAACCAGCCTGAGTGTTCTGTCCCTTATGACAGGCCTTTTTAACTCCAGATGTCCCTGAGAAACCAGCCTGAGTGTTCTGTCCCTTATGACAGGCCTTATTTGACTCCAAATGTCCCTGAGAAACCAGCCTGAGTGTTTTGTCCCTTATGACAGGCCTTATTTAACTCCAGATGTTCCTGAGAAACCAACCTGAGTGTTCTGTCCCTTATGACAGGCCTTATTTAACTCCAGATGTCCCTGAGAAACCAACCTGAGTGTTCTGTCCCTTAAGACAGGCCTTATTTAACTCCAGATGTTCCTGAGAAACCAGCCTGAGTGTTCTGTCCCTTATGACAGGCCTTATTTAACTCCAGATGTCCCTAAGAAACCAGCCTGAGTGTTCTGTCTCTTATGACAGGCCTTATTTAACTCAAGTGTCCCTGAGAAACCAGCCTGAGTGTTCTGTCCCTTATGACAGGCCTTATTTAACTCCAGATGTCCCTGAGAAACCAGCCTGAGTGTTCTGTCCCTTATGACAGGCCTTATTTAACTCCAGATGTCCCTGAGAAACCAGCCTGAGTGTTCTGTCCCTTATGACAGGCCTTATTTAACTCCAGATGTCCCTGAGAAACCAGCCTGAGTGTTCTGTCCCTTATGACAGGCCTTATTTAACTCCAGATGTCTCTGAGAAACCAGCCTGAGTGTTCTGTCTCTTATGACAGGCCTTATTTAACTCCAGATGTCCCTGAGAAACCAGCCTGAGTGTTCTGTCCCTTATGACAGGCCTTATTTAACTCCAGATGTCTCTGAGAAACCAGCCAGAGTGTTCTGTCCCTTATGACAGGCCTTATTTAACTCCAGATGTCCCTGAGAAACCAGCCTGAGTGTTCTGTCTCTTATTACAGGCCTTATTTAACTCCAGATGTCCCTGAGAAACCAGCCTGAGTGTTCTGTCCCTTATGACAGGCCTTATTTAACTCCTGATGTCCCTGAGAAACCAGCCTGAGTGTTCTGTCCCTTATGACAGGCCTTCTTTAACTCCAGATGTCCCTGAGAAACCAGCCTGAGTGTTCTGTCCCTTATGACAGGCCTTATTTAACTCCAGATGTCTCTGAGAAACCAGCCTGAGTGTTCTGTCTCTTATGACAGGCCTTATTGAACTCCAGATGTCCCTGAGAAACCAGCCTGAGTGTTCTGTCCCTTATGACAGGCCTTATTTAACTCCAGATGTCCCTGAGAAACCAGCCTGAGTGTTCTGTCCCTTATGACAGGCCTTATTTAACTCCAGATGTCTCTGAGAAACCAGCCTGAGTGTTCTGTCTCTTATGACAGGCCTTATTTAACTCCTGATGTCCCTGAGAAACCAGCCTGAGTGTTCTGTCCCTTATGACAGGCCTTATTTAACTCCAGATGTCCCTGAGAAACCAGCCAGAGTGTTCTGTCCCTTATGACAGGCCTTATTTAACTCCAGATGTCCCTGAGAAACCAGCCTGAGTGTTCTGTCCCTTATGACAGGCCTTATTTAACTTCAGATGTCCCTGAGAAACCAGCCTGAGTGTTCTGTCCCTTATGACAGGCCTTATTTAACTTCAGATGTCCCTGAGAAACCAGCCTGAGTGTTCTGTCCCTTATGACAGGCCTTATTTAACTCCAGATGTCCCTGAGAAACCAGCCTGAGTGTTCTGTCCCTTATGACAGGCCTTATTTAACTCCAGATGTCCCTGAGAAACCAGCCAGAGTGTTCTGTCCCTTATGACAGGCCTTATTTAACTCCAGATGTCCCTGAGAAACCAGCCTGAGTGTTCTGTCCCTTATGACAGGCCTTATTTAACTCCAGATGTCCCTGAGAAACCAGCCTGAGTGTTCTGTCTCTTATGACAGGCCTTATTTAACTCCAGATGTCCCTGAGAAACCAGCCTGAGTGTTCTGTCCCTTATGACAGGCCTTATTTAACTCCAGATGTCCCTGAGAAACCAGCCAGAGTGTTCTGTCCCTTATGACAGGCCTTATTTAACTCCAGATGTCCCTGAGAAACCAGCCTGAGTGTTCTGTCCCTTATGACAGGCCTTATTTAACTCCTGATGTCCCTGAGAAACCAGCCTGAGTGTTCTGACACGTATTATTAGTTTATTGGTCTCCTTGATGCTTCTCTTTGTTCAGGTCAAAGGGAAGGTTTCGGAGTTTGCTGGGCACTTTAAATTACTGGATAATTTATCATTCACTGTTTGTTGAATTTATTCGATTCTCCTTGTGAAGCCAGAGCAGATGGTGAATATAATAACTCATGAATAAGATATGTATTTAAATGAGGTTGCTCCTCGTTCTGTCTCCGCTGTCGTTTGATTAATACAGTACAGACAGTCGCTGGCAGACATGTCACTCTGGTCTTTTAATGCTGACCCTAAGTGCTGTTCTCCGACGACTCAAACGCTGCTGCTTAAATTTGTGTCGGAGATCCAGACAGGGCCTCAACCCTCTGAAACGAAGAGGTTTATTAGCCGAGCGGAGTGATACAGGCTCCGTGCTGATCGGGAATTATTGCCAGATTTATGCCATTTTACAAGAATGCTCCCTTTCTAGATTATTTTAATGGGACCGGCTTCCAGTTTGTTGTCACAACCATACAATCGAATGTCCAGCCGGTGTGTTCAATATTTCAAAGGAAAGTTTTTGCATGTCCTTGCGTTACAGTCCCCCCAGTATGTGTGTAGTGCTGAACAAATTTATTGGACCACCAGCCATAAAAAACAAGAACACCTTAATATTTAAGAAATTTGTCAAACAATTTTTTAAAACTAAAAATTATTGTTTTGTTTCTCTGGCAAATAACGAACTGAAACAACTAAATATTCCTTATTTACACATAAAGACAAAAAATATTCACATTTTGCATGGCCTCCTTTAGCTTTGAAAGCAGCTTGCATTCTTGGATTTATCCACTAGAACTATTTTTTATGTTCAGGAATGCAAGAAAACAACTTTTTTTTGGCATCTTAATCAAAAAATAATAATGTTCATAACTATTTTTTTTTTTGTAAAACAGTAAATTTGAAAATTCATGGATTAAAACAATAATTATATTTTCGCATTAAAAATATCTTTTCAGTTAATGAACTAGCATACTGGTGGATTGACCAATTCAGAAACATAATAAAAATGATTTTGGTAATTACCAACACTGTTAATTTCGGCCATTTATGTATACAGAGCGCCTATTCTTTCGTTTCTAATGAATTCAGTTTTTTTCTAAATAATATAGGACCGCAATGAAAAAAAGAGGAAAATCAAACCTTTAATTCAAATGCATTTATTCAGTGGGAAAAAAAATCCCACATTAAGAAATAATTCTTTTACATCAAATCATGTGTACCACAATTATTAGCACCCCTGATCTTAATACTTTGTACAACCCCCTTTTGCCAACAGAATAGCACCTAACCTTCTCCTATAATGTTTCACAAGATGAGAGAATACAGAAAGAGGGATCTTCGACCATTCCTCTTTGCACAATCTCTCTAAATCATCCAGCAACCTGGGTCCTCTCCTCTGCACTCTCCTCTTCAGCTCACTCCACAGGTTTTCAATGGGGTTGAGGTCTGGAGACTGAGATGGCCATGGGAGGAGCTTGATTCTGTGTCTGGTGAAGCATTTCTGTGTAGATTTTGCCACATGTTTAGGGTCATTATCTTGCTTAAAAACCCAGTGACGACCCATCTTCAGCTTTTGGGCAGAGGCCACCAGATTTTGATTTAAAATGTCCCGGTATTTCAAAGCATTCATGATGCCATGCACCCTAACAAGGTTCCCAGGGCCTCTGGAAGAGAAACAGGCCCACAGCATCACCGATCCTCCTCCATACTTCACAGTGGGCATGAGGTGCTTTTCTGCATACTCATCTTTTGTGTTCCGCCAGACCCACTTTGAGTGTTTGTTGCCAAAAAGCTCTATCTTGGTCTCATCTGACCAAAGCACACGGTCCCAGTTGAAGTCCCAGTACCGCTTAGCCAACTACAGACGTTTGCGTTTATGATTGTGAGTGAGAAAAGGTTTTTTCTGTGCATGCCTCCCAAACAGTTTGTTGGCATGTAGATCGTGCCTGATGGTTGTTTTGGAGACTTCGTGACCCCAAGATGCTACCATTTGTTGCGATTCTTTAACAGTGAGCTTTGGAGAACTTATTATTTCTCTTATCACCCTCCACTCTGCGTGGTGGCAAAATAACCTTGCGTTCTCGTCCAGGCTTGTTTACCACTGTTCCAGTTGTTTTAAACTTCTTAATGATTCCTCTGACAGTAGATATGGGCAGGTGCAGGCGAGTGGCTATTTTCTTGTAGCCATTGCCTGACTTGTGAAGGTCGACACACATCTGCCTTACTTGAATGGTGTGTTCCTTTGTCTTTCCCATGTTGAAGGTGGATAACAGAAATGGCCTCTGTGTCACATCATATTTATACCCCAGAGAAACATGAAGTGATGAATTACTAATTAAATGTTCCTAGATGCTCTGATCAACTTTGTAAACTACTGTAGAAATGACAGAAATACTTCAATTACATTAATTTCCTAGGAATTGTTATGGGTGCCAATAATTGTGTAACAGGTGATTTTATGAAAAATAATTAGTTCTTAGTCAGGGATTTTTTTTCCCCTTAAAATTCACTTGAGTTGAAGGTTACATTTTTCTTCAATTTCAGTGCGAGTATGCTTCTGCAATAAAAATTGAATTTATTTTAAGGCTTTCAACACATCTTAACCAGGGGTGCCCATAATTATGGAGGGCGCTGTGTGTGTGTGTGTATATACATATATATATATATATATATATATATATATATATATATATATATATAGGCTACAATAAATCTGAATCTCGGTTTTTTAAGGCATAGCACCACCACCTGTTGCCATGGGGCGAACATCTAAGCTTTCCCTTTTCCTTTATTAAACCCGACGCAGTCTTGAACGAAAGTGCGAAACATCAAAGGGCACGAGAAATGCATCCAGAAAAAAAGCCTGACTGACATTAGTATTTTCCGGCGAATGCTTCACAGAGCCAAGTAAAGGACTACGGAATCATCTCATTTTAACCAGTTAGGTTACTCTAATCATGTTCCTGTTTACTTTGTTCAATTACCAATCAAACAGGGGATTGGCTTATTTACATTGCTGAATGAGTAGAGCTGTTTATTACGACAGCATGTTTGATCGCCGCATTCTGTCAGTGAAATGGCCGTAGAACAGCACAGATTTGCAAGAACACGTATTTGGCCATTTCGTGTGATTGTGATAATTTATATCTCACATTCACGTTTCATCCGCTTTTCAGAGTGTTTTCTACCTTTTGTATTTTTTAGACGCTTGAAATCCAGGGCGATCTGAAAATAAATCTCTTTATTTTTCTTATATCATTATAGATCTCCTAAAAATACTTCTATGAGAGATGGAATGCTGAGTTGGGATATGGCGATGTTGAACGAGGATTTTTGTCTCGCCCCGAAGGGATTTGATTTTTCCGTCCGCAGCGTCGGCATCGGCATCGGCGTCCATCCACAAAGACTTTAACCAAGATTAAAGTTTTTGGTTTTGGTTTTCGGGGGCAGCCGGGGCGAGACATACCCGGAGCGTTAGTGCTTGTTTTAAAGTCTGATAAGACCACTTGCAGTCATGGGGTGTGTAGGCAGTCGCGTGTAATTTCTTGAAACATGCACACCTGAAGCGGCTTAAAACTATTTAAAATGCTGTCAGGAAGCAGCCTGAATTTAGATTTTGCTAATTTCAGGTTAAATCTGCTCCAATGTACTTGACCTAAATAACAATCAAGAAATTTCAGTAGCCTATAATGATTAAGATGTGATAGTGAAAAGCAGAAAAACCTAACTGTGTTAGATTGAAAGAATGCCAATAATTGAAATAATCGGAAAAAATCTTCCTCTGAATTACATCTCTCATTGTAGCATTTTAGGACATTATCCAAGATTAATTTAAAACATATTTGTTATCAGATCGACCTGGAGTTTAAGCGTCTAAAAAATACACAAGGTAGAAAACATTGTGAAAAGCAGATGAAACGTGAATGTGAGATATAAATTATCACAGTCGCACGAAAAGCTGTGGCAATGGGAATCGTGCTCATACAAATCTGTGCTGTTCTATGGCCATTTAAATTGCAAAATGCAGCTATCAAACATTGTCTTAATGAACAGTTCAACTCATTCTACTTAGAGTAAACAAATCCACCATCTGATTGCAAATCAAGCAGAGTCAATGGGAACAGGTATACTTTTCTGAGAGTTGCCTGACTGGTTAATTGGAGACGATTCTGCTTTCATTTGCTTGGCTCCTCTCAGCACGTAGCCGAAAAATACTGATGTCAGTCAAGTTTTTTCTGGAAGCATTTCTCATGCCATTTGATGGGGCACTTTCGTTCAGGACAGCCAGCACGTGGGTAAATAAAGGAAAAGGGAAAGCTTGGATGTTTGCCTCATGGTAGCAGGTGGTGTTACTATGCTTTAAAAATACCATGATTCAGAATCGTTGCATCCCTAATTTATAACTAATAGGTCTATGTAAACTAGACTGCACTCGAGGCTATACACTGCCTCGGAGTGCCTTACAGCTTATGGGTCGGCGTGCCTGACCTTTGACTGAGAGAAAATGAAGTAAAAATCAAAGCTATGACCTTGATATCGCTTTGGCCTCTGGAGACACCCAATATGCATAACCTGTTTAAATTTGAGGCTGTCCCTACCACAGTAAAGCAGCTAAAGTGCTAACGATCGATGGAAAGATGGACTGTACAGATGGTGGAGGGCATGACAATATCCCATCAGTAAGAATTACCGAGGGGTTAAAGAGCGTGTAGTTTCTCAGTGCAGTCACCTGATCAAAGCCCCATAAAGCATTGCCCCACCGCTGTTTTCCTAGCCATGGCCTCCAGCGACAGACACCAGGGCCGCCCGCAGCCAGGAGGAGGGAGGAGAGTGCTGGTGCGTTTTGAAGTGATTCATTATTAGATGGCGCCGAGGGGTTAGCGAGGGGCTTGTGTATAAATGGGGAGGTACGGAGGAAGAGAGATGATTTTATTAATAACATTACCGAGGAGTTATTGCACTCTCTGAAGCCACGGCATGTGCCAAGCCTATTAATACCAGAGGCATCTGAGGCCGGAATCGCTCCTCGCTGTTGGCAACTTTAATTAGGACAATATAGAATTAAGTACAGGAGGCGGCCATTTTATCTGCAGTAGCTGCAGCTATTTACAGTAACTTTTCTGAAGCTCAGCAAAGATGCCAAGACAGTGCTGTCTATTAATCTCCAGATGAAAATCATCCTCCCTTCCCGATCGATCTCACAGATAACACATACACCGGCGCGCACAAGCGCACACACGCACACACAAGGTCATAAACTGTGATCTTCCCTCATAACTTTCAGATAATGAATTTTCATGACCCGCAGCTGTCTGCTCTCGTGCCCTCAACTTTCAGTTTTTGTACTAAGCACCATGACAGAACATTCCTAAGAAGCAGTAAAATACTAGTATATGTATGTATTTGCATGTGCATTTGTTAGATTGGGCCATTTTAGTGGAAATACTGTATATGTGGGTCCGCTTTTACGCACATACTGTATTTGCGTGTGTGTTGGAGTGAGCACTTTTGGATTGAGGGTGTTGGGTGTTTGTGGGGTTGAGGGAGGGGGATTTTGTGGCATGGTTGGACTGTGGGATTTCAGTGATTATTATATCCCCGAATGGCATTCCGGGGGATATTATGTTTTTGGTCTGGCTGCCGCCGCCGCCGCACTACATGTTAACGCAATAACTTCAGTAATATTTCAATTACAAATTCCAAATTTTGCACATAAATAAGTATCATAAAGAGGAAGAACTGATTTGATTTCTGGACAATTTACCATGTCTAGATTGGCCACCAGGGGCCAAAAATTGATTCAAGGGTTAACGCGATAACTGCAGTTATATTTCCATTAGAAATTCCAAGTTTTGCATATAAGTAAGTATCATAAAGAGGAAGAACTGATTCGATTCTGGACAATTTACAATTTCGAGATTGGCCATCAGGGGCCAAAAACGAAAAAAATCACTGTTCCGCGATAACTTCAGTAATATTTCAATTACAATTTTCAAGTTTTGCACATAAGTAAGTATTATAAAGAGGAAGAACTGATTCAATTTTGGACAATTTACAATTTCTAGATTGGCCACCAGGGGCCAAAAACTGAAAAAATCACTGTTTTCATCATATCTCTGGAAATATTTGTCCGATTGACCTCAAATCAAGTGCAAATGAAAGGTCATGACCTGAGAATGAGTCTCACAATGACATTTTACCCATTTGGTTCAAAATTTTGACACAAGGTGGAGCTTTGTCACATAAAATTCACCATTTTTGCTATATCTTTGGAACTATTTCTCCAATTGACATGAAACCTTGTACAACTCCAAGGTCATGACCTCACAACGTGTCACATGATGACATCATACCTGTATGGCTCAATATTTTGCCACTAGGTGGCGCTTTGTGATGGAAAATTACCATTTTGGCCATATCTTCAGAACCATTTGACCGATTGACCTGAAATTAAGTTCAAATGAAAGTCTATTCTAGGAGTGGGGAATTGGAGGATTGGGGGCGTTCGGGGATATACCCCCAGCCGCAATGGCGTAGCGCAGAGGCCCTGGGCCCCGGTGCGAGAATGGCGCTAGCCCCCCCTCCCCCCCGCCCCGTAACAGAGCTTTAGTTTTTTGAGGATTTGTACTTTACCTGAGTTCTTTTTCGAACCTGTACTTTTACTCTACAAAATTTAAAACTTAAAAATTAACATTTTACTTCGTTACTTTGACACTAGCCACTTCGTTACAAATTAAAATATGAACGCAATTCATCATTTAAGGTTTATCTGGATTTGGCGTCTTCGAGAAGAACAACCGTGCTCGGCAGCAGTGTATTTTAGTGCGGGGACACGGAGCTGCAAATTTATGTACGTAGTTACAATATTCTATCACTAAATGGCCCACCCGCATCAGTTAGGAAATATTCACAGAAACGTCCTCTGTACCCAACCACTTCAGCTACAGTGATCCAGAAGGTATCCAAATCAGTAATTAGGAAAAATCAGTTTTCTGAAAAACGTAGACACCCATAATTATTAGGCTATTAGAACCATGAACAATGAGTATTTGCACTGCATCTCTACATCACACAACACGTTAGGCTATTTGAACCATGAACAACAGTGACGATACATTGCCAATCAAAATGCAAAAAAGATCCATACGGCTGAACAGTCAACCGTATTTCTCTAACAGCACAACAGTGGCCAAATCAAAAAGTAAACAGATAGATAGACTCGCATCCTGGCACAGCCGCCATTTAACCACAACCGGCAAGCTGATCACTTGCAGTAGCCAAATAAAAAACTGCACTCACCCATTCAGAAGTTAACTCCGGGTGCCTTCTGCTCTGCAAAGTCGTTGAGCAAGAGGGCAATGCGGTGGTAGCATTAGCCTCCAAGTCTGCCTGCTGTGTATCGACGCTATCATTCACAACACTAGCAGGAACTGGATCTGGACAAGATGACTGTTTAAAAAATGCATTCAATTTCGCCAATTTGCAGTTCTGTACATCGAGCTCTTTTTTTCTTGTCTTTTTTGAGCACCGCTTTTGTGCTGCTCAACATGGTGCTCAAGACTTTTCACCTCTAATACTAAGCTAACGGGTTAGCTCAGCTGATCTCTCAGAAAAGAACACTTCACGAGCAACCGCGTAGCCTACGAAGCTACGATCAGAAAGGATTAAGTATAAATGTCACCTAATTGGACAAACACATTTCCCAGCAGGCCATGTTCTTTTGAAAATGTTGAGAGTAAAACAATCAAATATATGATTAGTAATTGTGATTATAACTGAAAAAGTATCATTACTGAAATACAAAAGACATATATCAAAAAAAAGAGGAAAAATGGCCAGTGAGTGTGTGTGGGGGGAGGGGGGCTGTTACCATGACTGTGATGTATGAAACAATAAAGCGATATATTTACTCATCAACTCGCGGGGTGCGGAATAGGTTTATGGCGTCCAACAGAGTCTCCTGGAATATTGACTTTTCTTTCTGTGTTGTGACAAGAGGAAGAGTGGTCAAGCTAATCACCGTGGGCCCTCAGAGCTCATCGGGGCCCCGGTTCAGCGCTCCGGCGGCACCGGCAATACCTACGCCGCTGCCCAGCCGTCACCTCCGATGGCATAAACCTAGTTTTGGATGCAGGGTATCGGTTATTATTTATTTATACTATAAATGCATATTTCCTGAACAGTTCCCAGAGGCCAAATTGTCAAAAGGTCAAGAAGTCACATGAATTAATCTTCTAGGAATAGAAAAATCTTGACATCCATTCTGCTACAGAAATTTGCTCCATTTTATGCTTTTTGTTCATCTAAGTTAGTGTCTCACTGAAATGATTCAGTCGTTCTACTTGTGATACAAAGTAAATTTGAATGAAATCATCACAAAACTTTTAATCAGGCACTTTGTGTTGATACATAGATGGACTAATTGATTGGAAATGCAGTAAGGTAATCCTGGCGCCTGCTGTGCATCGCATCTGCTTCTTGAAAAAGAATAAGCATTTCCGAGAATGAATTTGCTTTATGAGATTAGCGTTTTCAATTTCGTTTTGTTAGAGATATTGCGGGGCGCGTCTTGCAAATGAAAACAGTGCCTACATAGTGCACTAGTGGAGAATTACTTTAGCATTTTCGTGATGATACAAATAATGCGTGTGCTTCTCGAAAACGAAAAAGCATTTCCGAGAACATATTTGCTTTATACGATTAGAGTTTTTTTTTTTGTTAGTGATATTGCAGGGCACTTCTCGAAAATGCAAATGTGAATGAGGAACCTATTTTCATTTTCCAATTGTTCTAAAAATTGCACACATGGACTTGAACAGTGAAAATGCAAAGTGGAGGATTACATTTGCATTTTCATTATGATACAAATTATGCGGTTGTGTCTTTAAAATGCATTTCTGACATTGCATTTTCATTTTCATTTTGTTAACTATATGCTTCCATAATATTGTAACATTTACTCAGCAAATACTGGATTCAGTCAAGCCTGTGTTTCTTATTCAACATCGTGGGCTGTTTATTTTCCCTTCTCAACATCATCTAGGGACACATAAATTCTTGGACTTCTTTTATTCTTTCAGAGCCTAATGATGTCATCTAAAAGATGGAAAGCGACTCATCACATACAAAAGCATTGTCACCTATGCATTATAACTCCACATAGGATAACAATTATAAACAGCCTGATCTATGATGAATTTAAGAGATATGAATGGACAGCAGTTTAGAATTTTTCTGCACTGGTTATTTCCGAAAAAACTAAGGCTGGAAGTGAGTTCCAGAGCCTACTAGTCCTTGGGACATATGATGATAGAGCTGGGTGTTGGATCCGGTTACACTGATGAGATATAGCTGTCCACTCGCAGATAGACGGGTCACTCGTGCATTAGATGCTTGTGCAGGCAGGATTCTCCAGAAGCTTGCAGGAAAATGTGATGGTAGAAAATACTGGGAGGCGCAACTTTCTTCCTGTTGTTCTAATGGAAAGATACCAGCCATTCCTGGGTCGTTCACTTTGAGTTGACAAAGGACTTTCTTCTGAAGCCGGTCTCGAAGCCATAGTGACGTTGTGCCTGATCCGCTCCATATTCGAGAAGCGTATTCCATGAAAAGGAGGATGTAAGCCTCATAGACAGTTATCCGAGCCTCAAGACGGAGAAGGTCTCTTGTGTGCCCGAGGATGTATAACCTCTAAGCAGTCTTCTTAGCAAGGTTTTTGATGTAGAAAGTCTATGAAATTGTGTTGATGATGATTACACTAAGGAAAGTAATGCATTGTGTCGGCCTAAGCTGTTCATTCATTGAGTAAAGATGTGGGTGGTTCTGAGTCCTCTTCCTACTTATGATCATTTCCTCTGTCTTATTTGCATTAAATGTTATACACCAATCAGAAGCCCACTTCTCAATTATGTCCTAGTCACGCTGTAGACTCTTTGCACAGATGTTTCTTTAGCCAGGATGTCTTATGGCTACATGAAGTATTGAATCATAGCAAATAGGTGAAGGTCATTCTCTTGAGGAAAGGTCATCAATATACATCAGGAAGAGCAAAGGCCTAAGAACACTGCCTTGAGGAACTCCTGCAGATAAAGCCATTGTAAACCCGTCAAGTACAATTGATTGGCATCTGTCAGCTAGGAAGGATGAAATCCTGCCATGTCAGTTTCCTTAAATTCTGAAAAATGTCAGCATTGAAAGAAGGCCGCGGTGCCTCACACGATTGAAGGCTTTCTCTATGTCCAGGGCAAGAACTCTGATTTCTTGCTTTGAGTTGCCATCTATGACCTTGGATATTATTGGCAGTAGTGAATAGGGCCTGTAGTGGGATTGATCTTGTTTATTTCCCTTTTTGGATACAAATTCAAATTAAATTTATTTGTATAGCGCTTTTCACAGATAAACTGTCACAAAGACACTTTACAGTCAGAGATGAGTTACTGAAAGGGCAGTGCCCAGCCTATTCCCCACTACTGCAAATGAGGCCAAAAAACTCCCAGTAGGGAGAAAAATCCTCAAACAGTGGTGAGAAAAAACTTACATACAACAATTAGGTGTGCAGATTTCCCGGTGGAGTCTTAAGAAATCCGGAATAGTTTGGCAAGGACTGCAGCAATCTGAAGAGCACAACTCTTGAGTACTACAGCTGAGAATCCATCAGGGTCATCGTTCTTGGAGGCGTCTAGGTTTCAGAGGTTCTGGAGAACAGTTTTAGGCCAGAATTTCACAGAAGAAGATACTTCACTGTTTTTTGGCAGGAAGTTAGAAGGGCTTTTGCCATTGTCCTTCAGATGAGCGTTGGCGGAGAAGGTCTTGTTCAGCAGCTCAGCCTCATCCTTCGCATCACTGAAAGTCTGCCCATCGCTAACTAGAGGAGGAACTGAAGAAGCCTTATTACTGTCAGTCACAGATTTGATAAGTTTCCACCAATGCTTGTTATCTGCGTATTTGAGGTTCTGCTCAAGGTGCTGCGAAAACTGTCACTCAGACTTAGACTCCATGTAAAGAGTTCATGCATCCTTGGTACGATCATTTTGCCAGTTTTTGTATGACATTTGTTTGCTTTGGACTGCGTTTTTGCAAACATCATTGAACCAGGGTTTATCAGCATGCCGGTGTTTGATGGCTGTCCATGGCATCACTGGTATTGTCCTTAGTGCAGGTCCTTGCTGCATTGGCACTGCACCCTTTTGAGATGGAGGTCCATTTGATATCTCCTACGTAAGAGCGCTTTCCATCCCAATCAGCCTTGTTGTAGTTCCAAACTTTGTGTTGACTCCGCTTGCTCTGCTTTGGGAGTCTGTAGTTAGTAACAGAGGATACCACGCAATGGTCAGAGGATCCAAGTGGTGCACTAACTGCAACTACATGGTTATCTGACAGTGTCGTGAGGAAGAGATCCAGTTTGGAACAGTTTCCACCATTGCAGACCCTGGTAGGATGGTCAACAGGCTGGTGAAGGTTGTTGAGAATAGTGAATTCATAAGCACATTTCCCATCCACATCAGTATTTTTGCTATCTTTTTGCCAGCCATTCTATATGAAGGGCATTCAGATCCCCAGGAACAATGATTTCTGATCTTGGGTGGAGTTCTTGGAAATTATCTATATTCTTAGATATCCCATCGTACACATCATCTGATGGTGGTCTGTATATGTTGCACACAAAGCATGAAAACCATGCGTCCTGGGAGTAGTAGTTTCAGGCAGATCATTTCATGCTCAAAGTCTGGCAATCTTGTTGCAGTAAACGTGTCACCGAAGAAGAACTATAAGTCCTCCCCACCCTGAGTCATTGAGTCTTTCCCTTCTGAAGAAGAAGTAAACCGATACTGCCAGTAGCTCATCATCTGTCTTGCTGTTAAGGAAAGTTTCAGACATGAAAAATATGTGAGGGTGTGTTGAAATGAGATCATGTTCCAGGTAGTCCCAATTGACATGAAGACCTCTGATATTTGTGAAACGTGCAGCGAAATTATCCTGATGAGGAGCAGGGTTTCGATGTATGTTACCGCAGATGGTTAACAGGTTCATAAGTGATATCAGGACTAAAATCACAAATGCAATATCTTGTTTGATTCTTTCATGGGTCATCAGCATATAATCAGTCTGTTTTGAGGCTTGTCTTAATTGTGTTGTGACAACAGGATAAGATGACATGGACTGCCAGCCCAAGTCAAATGTAACCAGGGGCCAGAGCCACTTGCTCCCTGGACTGAAACAGGTTTGCCCCCTTCACAGCTTGTACGGATGCAAACTCGGGTTCCCATCCTTGAAGGGAGCCTGGCTGGCTAAGAACCTTAGCCTCCCCTTTCTTCTCGGAAATTCTTGGACCTTTGTGGATATTTCCTTTGGGAACATTCCGGCATTGTATTGGGACATTTATTAGGATCACCTTGCACATTGTGCTACACAATCGGGTGAATATTATCCAATTATTCTAATGTTATCTATTCATTTGTTATCTTTGTTTTACTATAGCACAGAAGCTTTTGTGACAAATTTGTTAGTTAATACAAGTTTAAATCAGCACCCCGGTTTCTTTGTTGATGATCACTAATTCTTGTGTTTAGAGAATTAGAAGAATTCTTATACTTACCAATTGGGGCCTCGTCCGGGTTCAGATTAGCTATAATTAATAAAATTATTACAGTGCAGAATTTAATTTGTAATGTCAACAATGTCCACAACACAATTTGTCCAGTGAATCTTCAGTGAACTGGAATGTTCTGTTAAAGGGTGTACAGTAGGTGGTTTCTTATCATGCGCCTGTCCATTCTGTGAATTAAAAGTCAGATTTGTGTCAGGATTAGTTAGATGCCGTTCTCGACTGTCTGCCAGTTCTGGGTGTGGACTTACTGATAGGAAATGATTTTGTTGGGGCTGAGGTATCCGCTTATCCTCATGTTGGTGAACTGGTGATAGGAGAGGCTCAAAACAGTCCCTTAAAATTAATGATTGGTCACGACCTGTTTTCAATCATTCATTTAAATGACCATAACAGAAACTCAGAAAACTCTCAACATTATCAGATGTGGCCAGTTTTCTTTTATAACGCATACCGATCACGACTCCGGACTTCTCACGCTTTTCTTTATTCAGGGATTGGAAGCAATGCATTGTGTTTCATGATCGTTTAAATGAAGGTCATTTGAAACGTCTTCATGCAATTCCATTGCCATCCCCTCCAGTGCACAAGGACTTCAGTTCTGCGTGAGAATCTCTTACAGAAGCGCTGATAGAATAATTGCTGACTACAGCAGAGGAGCGTAAATATGCCACTTAAACCCACACCAAATGCGTGAGAGTTGACAGGTATGTGTTAGAAATGAAATCTGGCCACACCTGATAATGTTTAGAGTCTTCAGAGTTTCTGTGATGGTAATTAAAAAGAATGATTGAAAACAGGTCGTGACCAATCATTAATTTTAAGGGATTGTTTTGAGCCTCCCCTATCACCAGTTCACCAGCCGCCACTGACATCTCTTTTTTTTTTTTTTTTTACATGCATATCAGTATTATAAGAGGTAATATGTGGGCCTGTATTTCTGGCAAGCATGTCAGTATTTCTTGCCTCTGAGCACGCCCACAGGCTGGGTCCGATGCTCCGGTTTGTCACAGATAAAACATTGAGCTTCTCTATTGTTTTTTCTTGAGCTACACAGACTGAATTTGCTGGAGTTGGTCTGGGTAATATTTTTTGTCCTGGCCATTGTGGAACTGTCTTACCACTCTAAGGAAAGCCCATTTCTGTCATGTCTGGGTCACAAAACTAAGAGATAAAATGTTCTGCCTCTGTTAGAGGTGTCATATTGGTGTCACCAAACTGTCAAACTGTCAGGAGCCGCAAACCAGGCAGGAAACAGAACTGCGAGCATCATGGTCTTTAAACTGTAGGATGCCTTAGGCACAGTGAAACACAACTGCGAACATCTTGGTCTTTAAACTGTAGGATGCCTTAGGCACAGTGAAACACAACTGTGAGCATCTTGGTCTTTAAACTGTAGGATGCCTTAAGCACAGTGAAACACAACTGCGAGCATCATGGTCTTTAAACTGTAGGATGCCTTAGGCACAGTGAAACACAACTGCGAGCATCATGGTCTTTAAACTGTAGGATGCCTTAGGCACAGTGAAACACAACTGCAAGCATCATGGTCTTTAAACTGTAGGATGCCTTAGGCACAGTGAAACACAACTGCAAGCATCATGGTCTTTAAACTGTAGGATGCCTTAGGCACAGTGAAACACAACTGCGAACATCTTGGTCTTTAAACTGTAGGATGCCTTAGGCACAGTGAAACACAACTGTGAGCATCATGGTCTTTAAACTGTAGGATGCCTTCGGCACAGTGAAACACAACTGCAAGAATCATGGTCTTTAAAATGTAGGATGCCTTAGGCACAGTGAAACACAACTGTGAGCATCATGGTCTTTAAACTGTAGGATGCCTTAGGCACAGTGAAACACAACTGCAAGTATCATGGTCTTTAAATTGTAGGATGCCTTAGGCACAGTGAAACACAACTGTGAGCAACATGGTCTTTAAAATGTAGGATGCCTTAGGCACAGTGAAACACAACTGCAAACATCTTGGTCTTTAAACTGTAGGATGCCTTAGGCACAGTGAAACACAACTGCGAACATCTTGGTCTTTAAACTGTAGGATGCCTTAGGCACAGTGAAACACAACTGCAAGCATCATGGTCTATAAACTGTAGGATGCCTTAGGCACAGTGAAACACAACTGCAAACATCATGGTCTTTAAACTGTAGGATGCCTTAGGCACAGTGAAACACAACTGCAAACATCATGGTCTTTAAACTGTAGGACGCCTTAGGCACAGTGAAACACAACTGCAAGCATCATGGTCTTTAAACTGTAGGATGCCTTAGGCACAGTGAAACAAAACTGCAAGCATCATGGTCTTTAAACTGTAGGATGCCTTTGGCACAGTGAAACATAACTGCAAACATCATGGTCTTTAAACTGTAGGATGCCTTAAGCACAGTGAAACACAACTGTGAGCATCATGGTCTATAAACTGTAGGATGCCTTAGGCACAGTGAAACACAACTGCAAACATCTTGGTCTTTAAACTGTAGGATGCCTTAGGCACAGTGAAACACAACTGCAAACATCATGGTCTTTAAACTGTAGGATGCCTTAAGCACAGTGAAACACAACTGTGAGCATCATGGTCTATAAACTGTAGGATGCCTTAGGCACAGTGAAACACAACTGCAAACATCTTGGTCTTTAAACTGTAGGATGCCTTAGGCACAGTGAAACACAACTGCAAACATCTTGGTCTTTAAACTGTAGGATGCCTTAGGCACAGTGAAACACAACTGCAAACATCTTGGTCTTTAAACTGTAGGATGCCTTAGGCACAGTGAAACACAACTGCAAACATCTTGGTCTTTAAACTGTAGGATGACTTAGGCACAGTGAAACACAACTGCGAGCATCATGGTCTTTAAACTGTAGGATGCCTTAGGCACAGTGAAACACAACTGCGAGCATCATGGTCTTTAAACTGTAGGATGCCTTAGGCACAGTGAAACACAACTGTGAGCATCGTGGTCTTTAAATTGTAGGATGCCTTAGGCACAGTGAAACACAACTGCGAGCATCATGGTCTTTAAACTGTAGGATGCCTTAGGGACAGTGAAACACAACTGCGAACATCTTGGTCTTTAAACTGTAGGATGCCTTAGGCACAGTGAAACACAACTGCAAGCATCATGGTCTTTAAACTGTAGGATGCCTTAGGCACAGTGAAACACAACTGCGAACATCATGGTCTTTAACTGTAGGATGCCTTAGGCACAGTGAAACACAACTGCGAACATCTTGGTCTTTAAACTGTAGGATGCCTTAGGCACAGTGAAACACAACTGCGAACATCTTGGTCTTTAAACTGTAGGATGCCTTAGGGACAGTGAAACACAACTGCGAACATCTTGGTCTTTAAACTGTAGGATGCCTTAGGCACAGTGAAACACAACTGTGAACATCTTGGTCTTCAAACTGTAGGATGCCTTAGGCACAGTGAAACACAACTGTGAACATCATGGTCTATAAACTGTAGGATGCCTTAGGGACAGTGAAACACAACTGTGAACATCATGGTCTTTAAACTGTAGGATGCCTTAGGGACAGTGAAACACAACTGTGAACATCATGGTCTATAAACTGTAGGATGCCTTAGGGACAGTGAAACACAACTGCGAGCATCATGGTCTTTAAACTGTAGGATGCCTTAGGGACAGTGAAACACAACTGCGAGCATCATGGTCTTTAAACTGTAGGATGCCTTAAGCACAGAGAAACACAACTGTGAACATCATGGTTTTTAAACTGTTGGATGCCATTTAAAGGCTAAGTGCAGTAACTATGCAATAACTTCATTTGTTAAAAATGGCCTTTGAGGTTATTTGCTGTCCCAACAAATGAATAGCTAGCACATCTGTGATAGATTATGGTTAACCGATTTACCGAGGTATAATTTTTCTCTGAATAAATCCATATACTTATATATATATAGTATATATATATATATATATATATATATATATATAGAAATATATATATACATTTATATAAAGTATATCCATATACTTTTAGGCCCAAACCTGTGTAACTCACATTTTACCCAGGATGTAGTTATTGCATATAAGAGAAAATATTCAGCGCTCATGGGATAAAAAAGTTTCCAAAAGAATGTAAAGCTGGTCCTCTTGGAAGCTTGGGATGGGAGAGTAAACCAAAAATATAAGAATTCCAGGCACTTGGAGAATAATTGAATCAAAAAGAAGCAAAAAAGGGAATAAAAAGCCTCTATTATTTCATGGCTAAGCAGTTAAGAAAGCCGACACGTTTCGACCTATGTGGATTTTGTCAGGATACGCCCTGGCGATTTCCAAATGAATGACTGACGTTTTGTCATAATGAGGTGAACAAGTAACACCTGATAGTGCGGAGTGTTTTCAGATTGAAAGTAATTAGAAAAAAAATGATTGCAATCAAGTCAGAACTAAATAGTTTTATTGGGATGTTTATTATCCACGCAATTTTAAGTTCTGACTGCACCACTGGTCCATGGGTGCTTCAACAAAATACCGAAGGCACTGTTGCCAAACTGTGCCCGGAGCTCGCAGCGGTAGACCTGCCCTCTTTTGTAAATTTCTCCCGGTTATTCCCGGCAGTTCCAACCAGCTTACAGTTTATAACAGATGAGACCAGGTGAATTCGTTACAATCTGATTAGCTGTTGAGACGGGTTACGTGCTTTAGGTTTGAAAACCAGCCTCTTGCGATTTGACATGCTGAATCTCTGGCGACGCCACCAGCCGGCTTGAGTCGAGCTGCGACAGGCCAGTTCACACGGCTGCAACTCCTCCGTGCGCTGTTCTAAAACCGGTCTCATCTGGGCGCGAATCTTTAGTCTGACCTGGGCTTAAGCTTTATGAAGTTACCTAATCTTTGGAATTTAGGCCCACCCACAATTGGTCTCGCCCACCCAAAACTGAAATCCTGGTGCCGTGCCTATTCCTGTCCAGTCATCCATGTAGAGGACTCCCAGAGGGGCATTCATGTGTGTCTGCCCCCGTAGGGACAATGAGGGGGAGGGCAGGGGGTGGGTTGGAAGTTGGAGTGCTCATTGTGCATAAGGTTTATCAGTCTTTCCCCCTCTGCTGGCGCTCTGAGTGACAGCCAGAGCCATTTTAAAGGTGATGAGGCCATAGCTCATGCTAAGCCTCACCTTGGCGTACAGCTCCGGGGGTAATAACGCGCTCTGAGTCATGTCTTACACCCCCCCCACCCCACTGCAGCCGACACATCTGTGTGATGGTCTCGTGACGCGTTCCGACCTGTGGGTAAGAGGTGCTTCTGGCCAGCTTATTGTTGATTGCATCCTATGAACATTCCTGGTAATTCCATGGTTATTGCCTTGTGGTAGCTTGTGGTTGCCTTTTGGTGGCCCAGCTGAGATCTACACCGTTTTATCCCTTGTGTACTACCAATGTAAAATACCCATGAATACTCTGATTATCGATAGTGTTGGCTTGGGTTTCTGCCCACAGTCGGGCCTCAAAAACAGCTTCCTCCTGTGTTTTCATGGATTTTATCAGGCCCACAGGGGTCACAAACTTCATATTTTATATAGGCCAATGTCTGTACCAGTTTGAACTGGTTTGAGGATGCTATCGGCATTATGTTCACATGGGAGGGTCTAAGACCAACCCTGACCAACTCAGGATGGAGCTCTTCAGGAGGAGGGCTGGACACCACTGTGGCAGAGTGATATGCTGTGTGTACCTGCCTTCTGGGACATAAAAGAGATGTGTCTTGCTGATTGCATCTTCTATGAAGGAACAAAATTCTGTGACAGGGCTACTTCTTAATTAGAGTGGACAGAAATATGATTCTTCGAAAAATGGGGATTTCTTCTTCCTGCTCCTACTGTTTCCCTCTCTGATTAAGTTTTGTTAACATTTTCTCTGGAGACCCGACTCCACGGATTTCAGAGGGGTGCTCTTAGAATAATAAGAATGAATAAAAGAATAATTTACAAAAGGGGTCGTGTCACCCACTCAAACAGATCACTTTGCCACATGGTTTCTTAGTTTATTATATCAAAGTAAACTACCCACCTCATTGCAAAATATTTAGTCAGGTCTTGTTGTCTCAGGTACGTCAAAGTGATGCATTGATTTGTCTGAAAACGAGGTGGAGAGTAGAAGTATTACTTTTGCATCTGAAATATTTTTTTCCTCGACTAGATATTGCAGAGTCCTGAGTTTCTAGCTTCTGGAGATAGCAGTGCTTTATTTTCGCTGAAATATTGATACCCCAAAAGAGTGCATTCATTTATTTGACTTGGGGTGGATTCAAAATGAAAAAATGGGGGAAAATGCAATATTGAAGCTGGGCTTGCATTATTCCTCTGTTCTACGACAAACAGTTAATGAAAATCCTTCCAAGGGCGATATAATCCTGCATTTAATTATGGGTTTATTAAATATTAACAGGAGAGAAAGGGTTTCTTCCTGCTCAATCTAATTCTGTTTTTTGGTAGGTTTAGGTCTTGCCTGACTTTGCATTATAATGTGAAACTCAGGAAGGGAAACTCTGCAGGAGTTATGCTGTGTCTCATGTGCAGCTCGGAGTTAGACAGGCTATTTTTATGGTCTTCAGTACAGCGATCCCTGTTCGTGCTGAAGTTACTTTCGTATTAGAGGTGACTTTGATTCTGTCTCTTGTGGGTGTACTTCATGGAAACGTGCTAATCTCCTTTCTTGTTCTTTGGTTTCAGTACCTTCTATTGCTGAAGGCAGTAATGCCACAGCTTGTGAAATAAATCATGTATTTACCTCCATTATGCCTGTAAACTTTACCGCCCAAGTCCATAAATTTTGCTTTATTGTGCTTCACCACCAGCGGTGAACAAGGCCTGTGCTTCATTTTTTTGGTCACTGTTGTACCACAGCTGGAGTCTCCCAGAGGAGAATGACTCCATCTTTTTTCAGGTGTCCTCCTATCTGCTACCTTTGATTTTCCTGGTCTTGCTGGCTTAATTTTGCTGTTTGACACGGGCCTTTGAAGGCGGGTATGCTTTAAACAGTACAGAGGTACACGAGAATTGTTTCATGCAAACAAAATTATTTGACTTGGACCTGGGAGGGAATTGAAATAGTCTGCATCTCATTTTAATGTCAGGAAGTGAGGCATCAATATTCAGACGTGTGCGTGTATCGTGTAATGTTCGGTGGATAATGTAAAATGCTCCAGCACAAAACCCTCTGCTGATTAGTGTCTGTTTTCAGGGCTTTTTCCATGATGAAGTATCTTTGACATTTACAGCACAGTTACCTTCACCACGCATCGCCCTTATCGGCGACTCAAAGCATTCAAGCTCTTAGGCGCTCTGTATGAAATAAATTATTCACTCCCTCTGTTACCTTTTCTAACGTGACTTTCAGAACATCAGTAAGATTCATTTGACAAAATTGATGTTTTAATTAAGATAGAAGAAATACTTCAGCGGAGATACTATATAAAATTTCTGGAAAATAAGCAGTTAACTGCTAAATAGAAGAAGATTTCTTGACCTTTAGCCTTATACGCCAGATCAGTTGCTATTGTTGTGCAGTTGTTGGCTTTAGGATGTTTAGGATCCACATGTTCATGTGACGTTTTGTTCTGATGGAACTGCTTTGTGCACTGGGAAAATTTTCCACATTAAGTTTGCATGTTATGTTGGGTAAGAAGACTGTCTGTATTTCAGAATGCATGTAAAAAATACATTGAATGTATTGGGAATTATAACTTGGTCACAGTGTGCTACACACATACATACACACATATAAACATGCACAGATACATGTGTACTTTCATGACCTGGTTGATGCTGGGCTAGATGGGCAGCAGGATATGAAGGTGCCAGATGATGCTGTAATGTGTGGTAGATTCAAAAAAATTCTCATCATTGAGTCAGTTGGATAATGTTGCATCCTTTACCTGTGTCACATAGAGCTGAGTTAGTCAGGTTGATCAAGAATTTTTCTGCGCTTTTTGGCACATGTCATGGAGCATGATTTTGATGCGGGAGAAACCTTTTAAACAGCGGTTTAATAAATGGATAAATGGATGGTGTTTGAGTCTGAGATGAAGTTTATGTTGGATTATGAAATTGCAGTCACATACGTCTCCAGTTAGGTATTACCTAGCTTGCTAATTTAGAAATCCAATGGGTCTCCACAGTTTTGTAATGACTGTAAAGTTAATGCTGTAAGGTTAACAAAGTCTCTGCAGCTGACTCCCACCCATTGCTACAGAAAGAGGATTGTATTGATTTGGAGAGCTCAGCTAAATTAGTCAGCAAATTTGACTTATTAAGAGTTATTGACAGGATCCCCTGATAGCACAAGCAAGAGAGATCTTGGCAATCATAAGATCATTTGGTTCTTTGAATACACAGTTATGAGCTTTGGTTTCTGCAACGCACGTAATATATGTCAGTTCCTCGTGAGCATGGTGGGAGTAGGTCTTGATAGTTGAGTTGTTTACCTTGATGTTGCGTTCAGTGACATGTTGGTTGACCAGGTCCAGGGCATTGGTGGTTTGTTTAAGTGATTTTGATGAGGTGCGTCTCCCTCTCAACCTGGCTAAGTGAGAGTTTGCCAGATTGACAGTGACATACCTCGGCCGAGTGGCTGGTCAAGGGCAGTTTGTTCCGTGGATGTGAATATTTGGGCCATTGTGCAGTATTCAGTGCGTACTACAAAAAATAATTAACTAAAAATAAATAACTAAAAAAAAAAAAACAAGCTTATGCAGTTTCTGTGTATGGCAAGGTACTATAAAGACTTCTTTTCAACAGTTGTTGCACCCCTCACCAATTTTATGAAGGATAAGACTAAGTTTGTGTGTTCTACTGAGTGTCAGGAGGCATTTGAAAATGTAAAGACTCTAGGAAAAAATGGTGTGCTGTATGGTGTGCATCTCTGGTTTTTGCTGCACTGTCCCAGATGAGCCCCCATTTGTAATGATCTGCCTCGCAAAGTCACAGCAAACAAAGGAGAGCACACTTAGGCAAACCAGTAACTAAAGATTTGCATTAATATTACCCCAAAACAAGCCAAATTTTGTTTGGCCAGAATACAAAATGAGAACTAATTAAGATGTAAACTTCAACCCACAGAATCAGCAACTAAACCAACATTACAAAGAACTAAGCAAAACTGGTGCTGGAGGGGAAGAGCAGAGAGGGAGAGACAGACTGCAGCGTTTCTTAAACAGCTTCAGTGCACCGGCCCAGGCTCACTCACTCACAGCAATCAGTTACCCACACAGGTTAATCCCAGGCTCACTCACTCACAGCAATCAGTTACCCACACAGGTTAATCCCAGGCTCACTCACTCACAGCAATCAGTTACCCACACAGGTTAATCCCAGGCTCACTCACTCACAGCAATCAGTTACCCACACAGGTTAATCCCAGGCTCACTCACTCACAGCAATCAGTTACCCACACAGGTTAATCCCAGGCTCACTCACTCACAGCAATCAGTTACCCACACAGGTTAATACAAGAGACACCTTGTTACCCCACAACAGGGGATCACAGTATATACACACAAACATACATACATCCATACTGACAAAGATGCTCATATACATATAGACAAACATGCAGAGGAACAGAAATAAAACAATGAACTGGTCTGCGTGTGCCTCTTGCAGCATCCATTTAATCACACCGAGGCTTTGGCTGCATGGGCATATGAAAGCTACTCATCTGTGGCACTTTTATATTAGTGAGACCAGATTCCGCATAATTGAATATAAATGAATATAAAATTACACCAGTCTCCTCTGGCGTTCAGTGGTCTGTGACAAAATTGGTATGCATATTTTTAATTTTAAGATTATTTTACTGATCTCATTACAGAAGGGCTTGCATTGACTAAGGAGCTCATCTTTCTGTCATATTTGTCCATGAAAAGTTTTGTTTGCAATATTAGCCGAGTTAGTATTCTTCATCACAATGGCACATGAAAAGAGCTCAATCCTTTCCATGTGCAATTCATATTTTGTGGAGTTGGGATAATATTATGGACTGATTCCCTGTGTAGCCTTTGCCATGGATGGCATGGTGACACACCGAGTAGCACTGCCACCTCGCAGTAAACAGATTTTGTGTTTGAATCAGGCTTGGGGCCGGTCAGTGTGGAGATCGCAGGTTCCCTGCGTTTGCCTGCGTTTGCCTGTGTTTCCTCTGGGTACTCTGCAGTCCAAAGGCAAAGTAGGAGTTCACATTCATGTGAAGCTCAAGTTATATGCCTTTAATCATTGAAAAAAGAAACAGAAATTCTGGTTTTTCTCAGTAACAGCAAGTAACATTTAGCATTTTAAAATAAGAGCTACCTAGCTATGTCAATAGCTGGCTGGTTACTTTAGCAAGCAGTAGTTTGCAAAGTTACAGTTCAAGCAACCATTAAACAAACATTACAGCTAAGTTTACTTCCATAATGACTGCTAAATCTGCCGGATTAGTGGATATTTTCTGTGCTAGAACTCAGAGCGCTGGCTCAGGGGCCTTGCCGAGAGGTGCACTGCTATATTCTGCAAAACCGCACCCATCCAGGTGAAATACCAGGTTTTTATGAAACCCAGTGCTGCAGAGGGGCGTGTGGTGACATGACGGGTAGAGGAGGAGCCGGCGCAGAAATTCATTGAACAGAAAACAGGCAACAGCAGCCTGGCTATAAACTGCATGTTGTAAAGAGACCTGTAGATTACTCTTACAGTGCAAGGGGTTATGCCACAAAATATTGCTTAGTGTTGCTTTGACTCTTTGTAGAGTGCTGTTAAAAGCATTGCATACAGAGCATGCTCAGTTTGAACCAGGCTCGGCGTCATGGGGGGGCATTCGCGGGCAATGCCCCCCCAAATGAGTTATTGTGCCCCCCCTCCACTCACCCACAAGCAGGCCTAACCTTTGTGCCAAACTTTGTGTTTTATTGATTACTTAATTTCACAGTGAATATGATAAATTTATCTTCAGTAAATGACATTTAAAATAATAAAAAAAAAACATTCGTAAGTTATATTTGCGTCACATGTGGGAACGTATGCGGCGCTGCTTGACCTATGACTTGCTGGTTTGATTTGTTGTCATTTCGTCAAGAGAAGGCGCGGTCAGTGAACACTACGGCGCTTGCATTTCCAGCTAAGAGAAAGCTTTTATAAAACTGAAATAACATCTCGAACGGAGAATGGATATACGAAAGTGGCTACAAGGTGCTGCATCTTCTTGGCCTCCTCCAGCTCTAGCTACGGAAGAAGGAGCAAATGCGCCCAGCCTCGGCACCAGCGCCGTTGCCTCTGAAGAGCGAGAAACAGAGCCTCCTTGTGTTAGCAGCCACAACGCACCTACTAGCCAAAGTGCTACCTGTGGAATAGCATCCGTAGATGACCTCGGGACAGACCGGCCCAACCAAGTTGTTTTACAGCAGTACCCTGCCAGCATTTTCAGCGGTAGGAAGCGTTCATTTGTTGCTGCTTGGTATCACAACCGTGACTGGCTTGAATACAGCATCAAAGCCAATGCAGCTTTTTGTTTTTGTTGCCGGCAATTTAGCGGCCACCGCAGGTCTGAGACACTGGATGCTTTTGTGAGTGTAGGTTTCCGTAACTGGAAAAATGCTACGGAGAGAGATCGAGGATTTCAGAAACATGAATCTTCAAAGGAGCATATCTCTTGCTACACACTGTGGAAGGAGCGGGAGAGGCGTATTGCTGCTGGAAAGGAGATTTCAACACTTGTCAACGCAGACCAACTTCGAAAGAACAGGTATTATGTCTCCTCTCTCCTGGATGTTGTGGGATTTCTGACAGAAAACCAACTGCCTTTACGAGGGAAAATAGACGCTTTTGACAACATGTCAGAGGGAGGGAGCGGCCTTATTCTTTCCTTACTGGACTACACGATTAAAAAGGACCCGGATTTGGCTGCTGTTGTGAAAACAATCCCACGCAACGCCACGTACACCTGTCACGAAATGCAAAATGAACTCATAAGTACAATGAGCAGTGTGGTGACTGAGGCTATAGTGGAGGAGGTGGGAGACTCCTATTACACTTTGAAAGTAGATGGAACCCGTGACCCCACAGGACGTGAGAATATATCGATTGTCATCAGATTCGTAAATGAGTCATATGAGGCCACAGAGCGTCTGCTAACCATAGCAACAGCTGATAAGGGTGACGCACAGACATTAACAGACACGGTTTTGGCGGAGCTAAATAGAGCTGGACTGGACACATCAAAGATTCTTAGCCAGGTATTTGATGGAGCTGCTCTGATGTCTGGGAAACATGGTGGCGTTCAGAAGCTGCTGCAAGAGAAGCTCGGTCGTGACATACCTTATGTACACTGTCTGAACCACCAGCTACACTTGGTGGTAGTGCACGCAATGTCAGCAGAGACAGTTATAGAGGATTTTTTTCATGTGTGTAATGCCCTTTACAAATTCTGCAAAAAGCCGACGGTTGCTGTGCACTATAAGGGTGTGCACCTTAAACGTCTACTGGAACAGAGATGGACGGGACATCTCGCCACTGTGTCAGTCATCCTAAAATCCTTCAACGACCTGACATCCCTATTGACTGAGATCGATACTGTACCGGCCTTTGGCGCAGAGGTACGGATGGAGGCTGTGGGCCTGCTGCGCGAAATGACTGAGCCCAGCTTCTTGTTTATTGCTAACTTATTGCACACAGTTCTTGCCCTGCTGGATCCACCCAACAAACTTCTTCTGAGAGAGCACGCAGGCTTGATGACAGGTTTGGGTATCGTGGCTAGTGCAACTGCTTGTGTGCGGAAACTCCGTTGTGACGCGGAGTTTAACAAGGTGTGGGATGCGGCCGTGGCTGTGGCTGCGAGCGCTCCACTGAGATCCACGATCCCCAAACGGAGACGCCAAGCGGCCATCAATATGGGTGAGTATATCCTTTTGGGAACCACAGGACACAGGGATGGTGATGACAAAACAGAACTGAAGAGACTGTACTACAGCACTATTGATTCAGTACTTGGAGAAATGGATCACAGATTCAGCAAGCGCAATTCGGAGTTAGCCCGTGCGCTTGTTGCACTGAACCCAGACAGTGACACATTTCTGGACGTAAAGGCCGTGAGGCGCATTATGGATTTGTCACGATCGCCTATTGTTGAGACGGAGTACGAGGTTGCTAAACAATTTTTCAGCTCGCAAAAACAATCGCAGCCAGGTGAAGTGGACTGGACTGTACAGCACATCATGTCCAAGTACCATGCGCATCTCACCGCAATGCCTAGTGTATTGACTGCTTTCAAACATGCTTTAACGTTTGGAGCCTCCACAGCCATGTGCGAGAACTCATTCTCCACCCTGAGAAACGTATTTTCGGACCACAGACGCGGAATGCTCCACAAAAGAAAGGCCCAGTTGGTTCAACTGGCGTTTGAAAGGGACTTAACTAGAAAGTGTACAACTGAGTGGAAGGACACTGTTCTCAGGACGTTCAGCAACAACAGTCGCCGCTTGCAACTCTTCTAAAAGTAAGACGCTAATTTAGTTCGCTTCCTGGCGCCAGCCTCGGCTTTCATAATTACGCAAAATGTGGATTATTTTGGTTTCGGTCTGTCTTAATCCAGCAAATTCAATTTGGAGATTCGCTACTCACATTTTTATGTGCGAGTTGTACGAGAGAGACAGGAGGAGGCGATGGAGGGAGGGAGAGACGTGGCCTGAACGTTGGCTTTTTTTTTTTCTTTTTTGCAATTTGTGTGCGCAGTACACTGTGTTTGTGTTAAAAATAGACTTTGCAGAGTGTTGTGTAATTGGAAATGGTTTGCTGTGTTGGTTGATGGTAAACTAATTTTAAGAAGAGTTAACATCATATATTGAGTTTGAGTTCTCGAACGGCAGTTTGTGCCCCCCGCTGGTTACCCTGTGCTCCCCGATTAGATCTTTTCTGCCGCCGACTCTGGTTTGAACCACAGAAGAAATAAAAACACAAGCTTAGATTTGATACACGAGGAGGATTTGATGTTTGGTGCAGCTGTGTTTCAGCCAGTGTTACTGCTGCAGTGTGAAAGTTGCTCAGCATTATCACTACACTGTACTGGGGCCGGGAGACATGTGATCGTAACAGCTGACTGCAGGCTGCATCATATTGACCAATCAAATTTTGGGAAACAATAAACAATTTTTTGAAACTGCCAAAGAATCCAACACGTGCTACGAAAAAGAAAAATAATAATAATAACTTTTCTGGGAGAAGTGAAAGATGACCTGCACTGAAAAATTGTGAAACAGTTCCATGCTTCTGAGCCAAGTAACTTAAAATGATTTTGATTAATTTAACTGATGATCAAAAATCTATAAATTTTTTTGGAAATTACTTGAAATAGTTGAGTGGATTTGTTCCATTTTTTTAGGGCGTAGAAACTTCGATACCATGTAACTGTTCGATTCATCCCGGCAGCAATTGGGCTCCTCGCAACGGTGTACTTGCCTCAGGATTCATTCGACTGACAATCAGCGCCCCAGTTGGGATATAAATTCATTCTCTCGGCAGGCCATGACTCACGCTGGGAGCTTTACGTACGTAAATCTGCTCCTTAATCTCTTCTAGCTTTGTAAGAGACTTAAGGAGATTTGATCGAGGTTTTTGAATTCATAAAAGGGGATTAACAAAGTGAGCTCAGATAGATTCTTCATCTTCAGTTTTGTGAGCTGCATAAGGCAGTGTAGTGGGAAATTATAAGTTTTAAATTTCTTTGCTGAAATCTGGACGTGTCTCATCATCATCGTCATCATGCATAGAATAGACACAGAGTGGAATGAGCCAAGAGGTTCTCCAGCTGAGGGATAAACCTCTAAAACACGCTGGATAAGGTGCAGGATTATTGTTGTTCACTAATAATGGGCATTATTTACCACACAAGCATTATGGGGCTGAAAGACCTGTTTTTTGTTTTTGCCCTCAAGGCTGACGGGGTATTGCTATCCTTCATGCGGTTGGGTGGGCGGCGGGCAGGCGGGCGGGCGGGCAGGCGGGCGGCTTGCGGCAGGCAGGCGGGCGTCTCCAAAAACTTTGACGTCGGGCTGAGGGCATTGCACACCTATTTTAATTTTTTTTTTGTATTGTTTTGTATGATGTGCAGTGTAGATATTGGTTTGTCAGTTGTTGAATTTACATTTATTTTGACTTTCAGGAGTGCAATCAGTTGATTTATAAGGCTACAGAATGCCAGTGGAAGGAATCCATTTTGTAAATAGAATGTCAAACAAACACACATGCATGCATTCACACACACCCACACACACCCACATACACACACACACACACACACTCATGCACGCACTAATGCACACACTCACTGACAAACACTCATACACACACAAATACATGTACTCACACTCATGTATGCACTCATGGACACACTCCCTAATATACACTCTCAGACACACCCAATCACACACACTCACGCATACACACAGTTCACACAAAGACATACGCAAAAACAACCCTGTGCACCTGTGCACAAACACTCACACACTCACACTTGGACACCCTCACTCACAAGCACAGAAACGCACATGCACAAGCTTATAAACACTCATACACAAACACACTTACGCACGTGCGCGCGCACACACACACACACACACACACACACACTGGACCTAATGAAGCAGTTTTTTTCACAAAAAATCCATACCAGTCCAAAAAAATGAAACAATAGACCAGCAAACGCAAAAACAAAAACGAAAACAAATCAATTTGGGGCTGAGACAAAGAGCCAGAAGACTCGTCTCAGCAGAAAACACGATTGAAAAGGCGACAAACGTCAGACGAGATCTGACCGATGCGTTTCTGAGCACAAACATTCCTCCTGCAGCAGCTGACATTCATTCATTATGTGCATTTTTAAACAGGTATAGAAAAATGGCTGTTTTTCCCGAAAAACAGGACACAGCAGGCGACTTTGAAAAAAAAGCTAGAAAATGGTCACACATTTGTCAGACGGCTCGGGCTATATTTTCCACCGTTATTTGTTCTGCAGGGAAAATCGATTGTTTATGCCCACACTGTGTACCTCGATGCCATAAGTTACAGTTCAGTCATGGATAGATGTTGAACAGTGGATATTGAGCTCTGTGATTCGTCAGTGCTGCTGCATGTGTCTTAGATAATGTGAGTCACGCGCTCTGAATACAGCGAACGCCAGGGAGGTTCCATTCTGAATTCGTGAAACGCACACCTATAATGGACACATTCTGAAACTTGAGAGTGATCGATTTCACTGGTGACTAATTTGTATGAGCAGTGGGATTCGTTGCAAATGATTTTTGAACCATTATCCGCACTCATTCTTTATTTATTTTCTAAACCGTACAGTGGTGTTTAAAAGGGAGCCATTGTAACAAAGAGTAGGCGAGGTCATTAACACACAGATAGAGGTGCAGTGATTGACAGACGATCTCGCTGTATTTCCACATCGTGCATCGTGAAGGAACACGGCTGCAGGTCATCCATAACACTGGATCCCTGGGTTTAGACTCTGAGCTCGTTCAGTGTAAAATATTGTGAGATTGCTCTTGCTCCTGGGGAATTCTGGGAAAGTAGAGACTCATTCAGAGTACTGTGTGAACGTCAAACAATATATCAATTCAGTTCAACTCAATTTTATTCGTTGAGCACTTTTCACAGTTTAGATTTACCCAAAGTGCTTTATACAGTACAAGATCAGAACCCCTCTCTTAATTACTGGTGATTACAAGAGAAGAGTAGAAAAGTGTGTGTCTGTTCTGCGGGAGATTTTACTCTATCCTCTGGTCTCTAAAGTAAGACGTTTGTTATTTCTTACCAAGTTCATTGGTTTTGTTTGATTTGACTGAAAAGTAGATTAGATTACATTACTAAGTACCATCAAAGAATGGCACAGTGGACCAACTGTCCTTGTTGGTGATTCATTATGAGGTTAAATCTTTCACTTCTTTTAAAATTTATGTTCAATAACAGGCATTTTCTTCATTGTGACTTATCTTATGTGACATCTTTCTGTGCTGGTGATGTCATGAGGTCATGTGTTATGTACTTTCTGCTTCATTCTCCCTTCATTTAAAAAGTTTGCGCCCGTCATCTGCCTCGTCTTCTGTTCTGATCAGAGAGAGGCGAGCGATGGTGTGGGAACAGGGCTGTCAATCTTCCTCTGTGTGTAATTAGTGGTAATTATTGCAGACGATGAGGCGGGAGGAAAGCGTCTGTCTGAATGCAGTGGATTTGGGTTTATTCAGTGGTGTCCTGCAGTCGCGCAGAGTTGTAACTGACTTTATAAATCCCAGAGAGTTTCATTCCAAACAAAACTGTTTAATTAGAGCTCAGAGCCCTTCATTTACGCCAGCAAAAGAAAGAAGACTGTCAGGAAACAATAAACAATGCTGCATGACATATTTAACTATTTTATTGATTTTAAGTTTTTTCTTTTCTTAAATGAGGTCTTGACAAATCACAAATTTCATTGTGAGAGGCAATTAAATGTTATTTTTCAAGAATGAAAACTAAATACATGGTTTGACAACTGACAAGAAAGCTCTAGAGACCTTTTCCTGAGTGATGGCTAAATCTCTCAAAGAGAACAGGCTTTCATAAACTGAATTTATAATCACGACTCCTGTTATTAAAGGTTACACAACAAATTCTTTTGATGCAACGTTTGAAATTAGAAATTTGAAATTGATCTAATGGCCGACAAATTTCTTCTATGTACTCACTAACACTGGCACCGACATGTAGAAATCTTGACTGACCAAGAACTGAGCAAAAAAATATTTTCGGAAGTACATGAGTTTAGCTGGTTTAAAGGTGATATTTCAGCCCAGTGCAGCGTGAGATTACAGGTCAGAGAGGACAGCTGGCGTCTCGCCATGATTTCAGTGTAAGGTTGAGGATCTGATCTCCTGCAGATGTTCTGGTGGCAACCTGTTGAGTCTGCATCTGCAGTAACCGCAGATCCGACCGGACCGTCTTCGCGCCTGTTACACTGTACTGGGTGAGCAGATGTAACCGCAGATCCGACCGGACTGTCCCTGCGGCTGTTACACTGTACTGGGTGAGCAGATGTAAGCGTAGATCCGACCGGACCGTCTCTGCACCTGCTACACTGTACTGGGTGAGCAGATGTAACCGCAGATCCGACTGGACCGTCCCTGCACCTGTTACACTGTACTGGGTGAGCAGATGTAAGCGCAGATCCGACCGGACCGTCTCTGCACCTGCTACACTGTACTGGGTGAGCAGATGTAACCGCAGATCCGACTGGACCGTCCCTGCACCTGTTACACTGTACTGGGTGAGCAGATCTAACAGCAAATCCGACCAGACCGTCCCTGCACCTGTTACACTGTACTGGGTGAGCAGATGTAACTGCAGATCCGACCAGACCATCCCTGTGCCTGTTACATTGTACTAGGCGAGCAGATCTAACAGCAAATTTTACCGGACCGTCCCTGCACCTGCTACACTGTACTGGGTGAGCAGATGTAACTGCAGATTCGACCGGACTGTCCCTGAGCCTGTTACACTGTACTGGGCGGGCAGATGTAACCACAGATCCGACCGGACCGTCCCGTCCCTGTGCCTGTAAAACTGTACTGGGTGAGCAGATGTAACTGCAGATCCGACCGGACCGTCCCTGAGCCTGTTACACTGTACTGGGCGAGCAGATGTAACTGCAGATCTGACTGGAACGTCCCTGCGCCTGCTACACCGTACTGGGTGAGCAGATGTAACCGCAGATCCGACCGGACCGTCCCTGCGCCTGCTACACTGTACTGGGTGAGCAGATGTAACCGCAGATCCGACCGGACCGTCCCTGCTCCTGTTACACTGTACTGGGATAGCAGATGTAACCGCAGATCCGACTGGACAGTCCCTGCGCCTGTTACACTGTACTGGGTGAGCAGATGTAACCGCAGATCCGACTGGACCGTCCCTGCACCTGTTACACTGTACTGGGTAAGCAGATGTAACCGCAGATCCGAACGGACCATCCCTGCACCTGTTACACTGTATTGGGTGAGCAGATGTAACCACAGATCCGACCGGACCATCCCTGTGCCTGTTACATTGTACTAGGCGAGCAGATCTAACAGCAAATTCGACCGGACCGTCCCTGCACCTGTTACACTGTACTGGGTAAGCAGATGTAACCGCAGATCCGAACGGACCATCCCTGCACCTGTTACACTGTATTGGGTGAGCAGATGTAACTGCAGATCTGACAAGACCATCCCTGTGCCTGTTACATTGTACTAGGCGAGCAGATCAAACAGCAAATCCGACCGGACCGTCCCTGCACCTGTTACAATGTACTGGGTGAGCAGATGTAACTGCAGATCCGACCGGACCGTCCCTGAGCCTGTTACACTGTACTGGGCGAGCAGATGTAACCACAGATCCGACCGGACGGTCCCTGCGCCTGTTACACTGTACTGGGCGAGCAGATGTAACCGCAGATCCGACCTGACCGTCCCTGCGCCTGTTACACTGTACTGGGTGAGCAGATGTAACTGCAGATCCGACCGGACCAATTCTGTGCCTGTTACACTGTACTGGGCGAGCAGATGTAACAGCAGATCCGACCGGACTGTCCCTGCGCCTGCTACATTGTACTAGGCGAGCAGATCTAACAGCAAATCCGACCGGACCGTCCCTGCACCTGTTACACTGTACTGGGTGAGCAGATGTAACTGCAGATCCGAGTGGACCGTCCCAGAGCCTGTTACACTGTACTAGGCGAGCAGATGTAACTGCAGATCCGACCGGACCATCCCTGCACCTGTTACACTGTAGTGGGTGAGCAGATGTAACCGCAGATCTGACTGGACCGTCCCGGCGCCTGTTACACTGTACTGGGCAAGCAGATGTAATCGCAGATCCGACCGGACCATCCTGGCGCCTGTTACACTGTACTGGGCGAACAGATGTGACCGCAGACCCAACTGGACCGTCCCTGCACCTGCTACACTGTACTGGGCGAGCAGATGTAACCACAGATCTAACCGGACCGTCCCTGCGCCTGTTACACTGTACTGGGCGAGCAGATGTAACCACAGATCTGACCGGACCGTCCCTGCGCCTGTTACACTGTACTGGGCGAGCAGATGTAACCGCAGATCCGACCGGACCATCCCTGTGCCTGTTACATTGTACTAGGCGAGCAGATCTAACAGCAAATCCGACCAGACCGTCCCTGCACCTGTTACACTGTACTGGGTGAGCAGATGTAACTGCAGATCCCACCGGACCATCCCTGTGCCTGTTACATTGTACTAGGCGAGCAGATCTAACAGCAAATCCGATCGGAACGTCCCTGCATCTGTTACACTGTACTGGGTGAGCAGATGTAACTGCAGATTCGACCAGACCATCCCTGTGCCTGTTTCACTGTACTGGGCGAGCAGATGTAACCACAGATCTGACCGGACCGTCCCTGCGCCTGTTACACTGTACTGGGCGAGCAGATGTAACCGCAGATCCGACCGGACCATCCCTGTGCCTGTTACACTGTACTGGGCAAGCAGATATAACCGCAGATCCGACCGGACCATCCCTGTGCCTGTTACATTGTACTAGGCGAGCAGATCTAACAGCAAATCCGACCAGACCGTCCCTGCACCTGTTACACTGTACTGGGTGAGCAGATGTAACTGCAGATCCGACCGGACCATCCCTGTGCCTGTTACATTGTACTAGGCGAGCAGATCTAACAGCAAATCCGACCGGACCGTCCCTGCACCTGTTACACTGTACTGGGTGAGCAGATGTAACCACAGATCCGACCGGACCATCCCTGTGCCTGTTACATTGTACTAGGCGAGCAGATCTAACAGCAAATCCGACCGGACCGTCCCTGCACCTGTTACACTGTACTGGGTGAGCAGATGTAACTGCAGATCCGACTGGACCATCCCTGTGCCTGTTACATTGTACTAGGCGAGCAGATCTAACAGCAAATTTGACCGGACCGTCCCTGCACCTGCTACACTGTACTGGGTGAGCAGATGTAACTGCAGATTCGACCGGACTGTCCCTGAGCCTGTTACACTGTACTTGGCGAGCAGATGTTACCACAGATCCGACCGGACCATCCCTGTGCCTGTTACACTGTACTGGGCGAGCAGATGTAACCGCAGATCCGACCGGACTGTCCCTGTGCCTGTTACACTGTACTGGGCGAGCAGATGTAACCGCAGATCCGACCGGACCGTCCCTGCGCCTGTTACACTGTACTGGGTGAGCAGATGTAACCGCAGATCCGACCGGACCATCTCTGTGCCTGTTACACTGTACTGGGCGAGCAGATGTAACCGCAGATCCGACCGGACCGTCCCTGCGCCTGCTTCATTGTACTAGGCGAGCAGATCTAACAGCAAATCCGACCGGACCGTCCCTGCACCTGTTACACTGTACTGGGTGAGCAGATGTAACTGCAGATCCGACCAGATCGTCCCTGAGCCTGTTACACTGTACTAGGCAAGCAGATGTAACTGCAGATCCGACCGAACCATCCCTGCACCTGTTACACTGTACTGGGTGAGCAGATGTAACCGCAGATCTGACTGGACCGTCCCGGCGCCTGTTACACTGTACTGGGCGAGCAGATGTGACAGCAGATCTGACTGGACCGTCCCTGCGCCTGTTACACTGTACTGGGCGAGCAGATGTAACCGCAGATCCGACCGGACCGTCCCTGCGCCTGTTACACTGTATTGGGTGAGCAGATGTAAAATCCCTATCTGATGGGCCTACGGGCAAGATTCTGGGCACACAGCTGCCCTTATCTTAAAAAGCAGCTGTAATCTCTCCCACAGGGGACGGTGGTCATCTCCCACCTTATTAGGACTTCAAGCCCCCTGAAGAATTCTTGAAAGATAAAGTAAGTTAAGGGGATTTCTAAAATCTTTAAATCATGTAATTCTTTCCAATCCCTGTTGGAAGTCCAGCTGCACAACAATATTTAGAAGTTGTATGGTAGCTCCATTATGTCAGTTCAGGCAGATAGAATGTGCTGGACTCATTACACCAGCGGCCTAATTGTTTTATCACCATAATTGTGAAGGCGGAAAGTATCCAGGGGTTTGAATTACAGTGGAGTCGGGGGAGATGAATCCCTAATCCCTCCGAACCCCCGCCCTGATCCCACGGTTATTAGCGCCTGCCTCTAATCCATTACCCCCTCCCCACCCTGTCCTGTCAGCCACAGTGTAAAGCAGACCCTGCGCTTGCTGCTAACTTTGAGGGACCTTCCATGCTACATGCTAGCTTTGTGATCACAATGTATCAAAGTCAAAAGGCAAAGAGCTAATTAACTTTTCTCAACTTAATGGATTGGCCTCCATTCAATTTTTCATTGCGTTTGCATGTTACCATGGATTTTCCCCAAAATTGTTTCACTATCAACGCTGCAAAAAATCACAAACAATTTCTGAATGCCTAGTAATGGATTTTGCGGATGTTACCATATCCCAATGTTACTTGGCCACTGGGAATGTCAGTGTGTCAGTATATCTTTTGAGTTTGAGGAATGATTTATGGTCCAAAGGTTTACTGGAAGTTATATGCAGGGATATGGAGTACATAAACTTCTTTTTCTGTCAGTATACAGTAAAGTCACAGATTAGCCCAAAAGCCATTGCATCACTTAGAAGAATCATATCCACTTTTTCCTCATTCATCCACCTTATCCAAAACACCCACTTCCTACGGGACCACTGCACCCCAGTGTTTACTGTTTGGATAATGCTAACTGCTTTATCCAGAACACCCACTTCCTACGGGACCACTGCACCCCAGTGTTTACTGTTTGGATAATGCTAACTGCTTTATCCAGAACACCCACTTCCTACGGGACCACTGCACCCCAGTGTTTACTGTTTGGATAATGCTAACTGCTTTATCCAGAACACCCACTTCCTAAGGGACCACTGCACCCCAGTGTTTACTGTTTGGATAATGCTAACTGCTTTATCCAGAACACCCACTTCCTATGGGACCACTGCACCCCAGTGTTTACTGTTTGGATAATGCTAACTGCTTTATCCAGAACACCCACTTCCTACGGGACCACTGCACCCCAGTGATTACTATTTCGATAATGCTAACTGCTTTCCCTTAATAACCTGCCTCTAATGTATTACCAATAAATGTTCATGATCATGTATATGATGAAATATTTGTCATTTGCCTTTTTAATACAACAGGCAGTAACACTTTATACTCCAAATATATGTCAAACTTGACCAATACTTAAATATTGTCCAATATATTTTAGTTTAACTTACATTATAATTTATTCTGTCTATTTTGCAAAATGAAATATATTAATGAAGTCAATCAGTTTTATTTCACAGTACATTAAGATAATTTCATCCATGAGACATGAAGTTTATTAAGGTCAATCTGATACATTCTATTTGTAAAAAGAATAAAAGAATATCATAAGAATATAATAAAAGAGAGATTTTTCTTTCTGAAAAGCGGGTTGTTGTGTGGTTCCTCAGCACCCTCCTGTACCCCTGTCTTTGGTTGTTGCGTTTTGCAGATCCACTCCGACTCAGACGAGGGAGACGGATCCATCAAGTACACCATCTCCGGGGAAGGCGCGGGCACCATCTTCATCATCGACCAGATCACGGGCGACATCCATGCTACGGAGAGGCTGGACCGCGAGGTGAAGGCCTTCTACACGCTCCGAGCACAGGCCAGGGACCGGCTCACTGATCAGCCTCTCGAACCCGAGTCTGAGTTCGTCATCAAGGTCCAGGACATCAACGACAGCGAGCCCAAGTTCCAGGAGGGCCCCTACATCGGAAGCGTGGCGGAGCTGTCGCCGATCGGTAGGAGTCTGACTCTTAACTCTGTGTTTTCAGAGCTGGTGCGGTTGGTAGCGCCCACTCCTTACAACAAGGAGGTTGCTGGTTTGTCTCTTTTCTGTCTGTGGGTGTTCTCTGGGTTCTCCAGTTTCCTCCTGCATTAAATCCATGTTACGCTAAAGGAGATGTTCCACTGGCTATAGATACGAGACCTGGGATCAGTGAAATATCCATTTCCTGTCATTTATGCATTTAATGTTGGGGTCAGCTCCAGCCCCCCACAGTAAACGCTGGAATACGCAGGTGGTATGACGGAATACGCAGGTTGTATGAACAGTCTTTGCTGCATTTATTTGCAGAGGAAAGCAACTTTGCAACTTTTCCCTTGACCCTTCCCTGACCCCGGAGGCTATAACCCCTGTACCCTGGCCAGTACCCCAGTTTATGTATGTATGTATATATATATATATATATATATATATATATATATATATGTATGTATATAAAACCAGGTAAAGTCTCATTAAGATTAAAATATCTTTTTCAAGAGAGACCGTGCCGAGACGACAGAATTAGCACAGTTACAGTAACAGACACACACAACACAGAGAGACGAAGGCAGCACACGGCACACATGGTTGATCACACACTCAGCATAACATAAAATGGAGACACCGCTCTCAATCAATAACTTAGGTGCAAACACATTTACCCAGCGTTCTGTTTTCTCTGTCCTTTAAAATGGACTTGAACTCCCCCAAGGAAATCAGTCCTGACAGTTTCATCTCCGTTTGCAAATTATTCCAGGAAGACGGGCGGCATATTTGAAGGCTTTTTTGCCCAGTTTAGTTCTCACCTTGGGGACCAACATGTGTAAAGTGCTGAGAGGACAGGCTTTTCTGACTACTACTGTTACACACGTACGCACGATGTTCACAAGTCTTTTTTTGCAAGTCCAAGTCAAGTCTCAAGTCTTTGGTCATGAGTCCAAGTCAAGTCTCAAGTCTCTTAAAAAATAAAAGTCTCATGTCTCTTCTTGTTGTGATGAGTTTTCCATCATCTGCTGCTATTCGGTCTACAAAGAATACTGCACAGCTGTATCTTAGAAATTCAGTGCATTAACTGTATTATTATCACTCCTTTATCTATTAGCGTAAAGTATCAGTACTGATTAGTTGTTTGTTATATGATCACTTTAAACTGGGTACTGCGATGCAATATGAAGAAAACACAATTATTTCCTTTAAAGGAAACTGTATTCTTCTAACATGAACATACAGTTGCGATATATCTTGCCCCCTATTATGCAGGCTCAGTGGGACCATAATAAGATCAAATATAAAAAATGTCAAAGTCAAAGGCATTATAGGCTGACTAACATCCTTCTAATTAGTGCAAAACATCACACTTTAGCTCAATGTAACTTGTAAACAAAACACTTAAAAGTACTTTAAACACCTGTATATCTCATTTTAGTGCCATTTGCAATTAAAAATTGGTTCTCAAAAAAAAAAGCTAAACTATTGCTGCCATATTATCTGAAAAATACTGTAAGTCTATAAACTGGTGATATTTAAACATGACCAGTTTTGTTCCAAAAGGCGCCTTTCTTTGCATGACAGAAATGATTTCTTGCATAAAAGTAAAGCTCGAATGGGAATATCATTGGAGTTATTGGCTATCTTGACTTTTTACCTTCGCCAGCGACTTCGCTGACGAAGGTAATGTTTTGATCCCCGTGTATTTATTTGTTTGTGTGTCTGTCTGTATGTGTATCGAATAACTCAAAAAGTACCAAACGGAATTTCATAAAATTTGGTGGGTTGATTTAGCATGACCTGAGGATCAATCGATTAGATTTTGGGAGTGATCGGGTCAAAGGTCAAGGTCAAGGCCACGAAAAGGTCAAAACCGACTTTCGACCATATCTCGGTCAATTTTTATCCGATCGGCATGAAACCAACGCCAGTGGCGAGGGATTCAGTGGCGTCGGCGAAGGTATGCGCTCTACCGAGTGCCCGTTCTAGTTTACTCATGAAACAGTAACCCTTTTATGGAAACAAACAATGGCGTTGTTTTGCCTAGAACGAAATATTTAACAATAATAAACCTACAATAAGATCAGAATGGTTTATCTTATTTTTCTCTTAATACACTGGGTAAACATTAACGGGCTTGTAGGTGTCTTCCAGTGGCCTACTGTAAGACCTAGAAAAGTATAAGGCAACAGAATGCGCATTCACCGCGCTATAAAATAATAATGTATAATTGCGAGACAGAGTTAAGGCAAATACATAACCGGAACTACATTCCAGACATACTGGCTGGGCGGAGTGATTTCAAAAGCGTATGTTTACTGCAGCTACTCCGGAACTCAAAACAGAACTTTGTTCCGAATCAGGAAGTAGTTCCGAGTATTTGCTTCATGTGTCTTAATTTTACAAAATTATACATTATTATTTTGTAGCGTGGTGAAAGTGCAGGTCACAAATGGTGCACGTGAGCGTCTTGGAGCTGCTTGATTGTGTATTTGATGAGTTTTGAAAGAGCAAGGGACCTGTACAGTTCATTTTCACTATGATCGCAAAGCAGCTCGTGTCCCCCCCCGAATCTCATAGCAACGGGCACGGATAACTAAAGGTAATGTACCTATTCATATAACTATACGAATTATATGTGATATGTTGAAATATCCCTTTAACGTTAGCCAGCTGATGGTGGCAACGGAACGTAGATGAATAACGCTACTCAACTTTTTTTTTAATGTCGTGTTAACGCCACTCCATGCAAACAAGTGTGACAAGCAAACTAACGTTAACATTCACTCATCTATTCAAATATTCAGTTACGAAGCTGGTAGCAAGCTAGGTTAAACATAGCTGATTCTGAGCTAAACATGTTTGCTAACCGTCCATAGGCGCTAATGTGACTGACCTATCCGGGTGAGTTTTCAGGTGCCTGATAAAATTTGATGTAATTGATCCAGCGTCTTTAATCTTGGTACTGCAGACTTTGCAGTCAGAGCTTCTTTTGTTGGTGCCGTATTGTGTTAAAATTGTATAACCAAACATAATTACAAAGGGTGCAGCAGCAGCTGCAGGTGTGTCGGTCGCCATAGTGTCATCCGAGTCGCTCGTGCTTGAGGCCGCGAGGCGCGGATCCGATGTGTGATATGGTTACCATATAAAAAGGGAAGGAATGACATTAAGCTCGGCAGACGTTTCAGAGCTTCCCCAATGTTAATACGGCCCCCTCCGAAAAAAGGAAAAAAAGAAAAAAATATTGATTGTTCACGAGTCCCAAAACACGAGTCCGAGTCGAGTCTGAAGTCTTTCGAGCACGATTCCAAGTCAAGTCTGAAGTCTCCGTGCGTACGACTTAAGTGCGACTCGAGTCCGAGTCGCAAACTCGAGTCCCCATCTCTGGTACGCACACAGATATGAAGCAGTTAACCCCAGGAGAGATTTATAAATAAAAATGAACCAATGTGAGGATCTGTGAGCATACAAAGATGGCCATTTAGCGCCAGCATACAAGTTACAGTGGTGTACACGGTGCCCACAGCCAGTGAGGAAGCGTAAGGCACAGTGGTACAGTGTCCAGGTTCTTAAGCCACTGAACAGATGTGTTCATAAAAAGCAGATCACCAGAGTCCAGTAAGGGTAAGAGGGTCACTGAAATCAGATGTTTCCTTGCCTTAATGGAAAAACAGGATTTATTACTGAAAAAGAAACCCAGTTTAAGTTTTAGTTTAGGAGAAAGGTTTTCAATATGATATTTAAAGCACAAATTTTGGAAAATAATAACGCCCCGATATTTATAAGTTGTGACCAATTCAATTGTAGCCCCTTGAGCAGTCAATAACTTGAAAACAGCATGTATTTAGATTTTTCAGCATTTAATACCAATTTTAGCGGAGTTAGACGGACTGAATAACTTCGAAGGCAGACTGCAGGAACTGAAAGGTTTGTTCAAGTGAAGGGGAGGAGCAGTGGATGAATGAATCATCTGCATAAAATTAACACGACGCATTTGATAAATTGTTGCACAAGTTATTTACATAAATTGAGAACAACAATGGTCCTAATGTGGAACCCTGGGGCACACCTTTAGAAACAGGCAGGACTCGACTCCACCAAACTGGACACAATGGGTTCTATTTGACAAATAATTTGTTGTGTTTCGTGGTCTAAGTGTCTGGTAAGTCAATTTTAGGTTTCTATCATTTTGGTATGTCAGTTTTTAGTCCATGTCTTAGTGTTCACATTTCATTCCTCTCCTGTGTAGTCCAGTCCACGTTTTACCCATGTACTGTCTTTGCTTCTCCCCGGTCACGTCATTGTTTGTATCAGTTTCTGTGTTAATTGATTGTGACACTATTTCGGGTGATTTAATGGATTCTGGGTTTCATCCTTCCTTCTGTTCTCGTTTTCTAGTTTCCCCTTGCTTTTCTATACATACTAACATTACTAACAGTTTGTTGTTTTCTAAAATTACTAACCAAACTAACCTTGTATATAATACTAATCTACTAACGAGCACCCGGGATTATATAGCTACACTTACTAATTGACTAATTATCTCTCAGCAGTCGCTCTGTTCTAGCTCCGCCCCTCGCCTTACTGTTTACTGGCTTTGCTAAAGTTTCCCGCAGAATCTCTGCATTCTTATAATCTGTTCTGGCTCTTTTTCTGTACACTTAGGAGTCTTTTTATCCAGTTTATTTATCCCATCTTTGGGATTGTCTTGTGATCCTTGTCTGTGTATTAATGTTAATCTGTTTTCATGTAATTGGTTTCCCTCATGTTCCACCCCTTGTTAATTGGATTTAGTTTCAACACCTGTGTCTGTGTGTGCCCCTGCCCTATATATCTGAGCAGTTTCTGCACGCGAGCAGATCTGACTTCACTCACTCACTCACTCACGCATTCCCACTCTCACTCCCCCTGCCCGGTGCACTTCTCCTCTGGTCCCCTCAGTTTCCTGTGTGTTCTCTAGTTCAGCCTCCTTCCCTGTCCAGCCTGCCCTTCCTGCTGCTTTCAAGCCCCTGGTGCCCCCTGTCTCCTCCAGCGTCTGCTGTGTCCTTGTGCCAGTCTTCTTCCTCTGTCTCGTGTTGTCCTGAGCACCAGCCGCCCTGCCTGTCCTGAGCACCAGCCAAGTCCAAGCCATAGCCACAGCCCCAAGCTCAAGCCAAGCCAAGCCATGCCATAGCCATTACCTTAGCCCAAGCCATAGCCCCAGCGTTCCTGCCTGCCCTGGGCCCTGTGTCCTGTCTGTCCCCCTCCTGATGTTCTCCCTTACCCTTCTCCTGGCCAGCTGTGCCACCCGAGTTAGCCATCTGCCAGCTGTGCCAACTGTCTTGTCTTGTGAGTAGCTTCTAGAGTTCTGTTGTTCCCAAGTCTCGTTCCATGTTTTAGTCTTGTTCCAAGTTTGTTCCGAGTCTGTCCCCCCGGTTTCTGTTAGTGTTGTGGATTCTTGAGTTCTCCAGTTTCAGTGCTAGGCACGGTGTTTTTGTTGGCCGGTGTGCCCCCTTTTTCCCCCTGGATTATTTCTGTTTATTTTAATAAATATCATTTTGGATCCCTGCTTCTGGCGTCTCTCACTCCCCTTTTGTGTCTCCCTCCTCTTCTGAGTTTCCAAGTTCATGTTTCCACGTCCATGATCCCAAGCTCATGTTCCCCTAGTGTGTTTCCCTCGTGTATCAGACCGTAACATAATTAGATAACCAACTGACAGCATGTTCAGACAAGCCAAAATCAAGGAGTCTCTCTGTTATAATAACATGGTCAACCATATCAAAGGCCTTTGACAGGTCAATTCAAAGTGCAGCACAGTATTTTTTACTGTCTAGTGCCTCAATGATATCATTGACTTGATGACAGCAGTTGTTGAGCTGTGTTGCTTCCGAAAACCAGACTGAAACTGTGATAAAATATTATTTGCTGCTCAGAATTCTTTAACTCGGTTGCTCACAAGCTTTTCAAGAACTTTCCCTAAAATGCATAATTTATAGATCAGCCTGCAGTTATTAACTGTTGAGGGATCCCCTCCTTTCAGCAGGGGGAGGATGTAGGCGGTTTTCCAAATTTTGGGCATCTCATTATTGCAGAGGGTCAGATTAAACATGTGGGTGACAGGTTGAGCTGTGAAGTCAGCAGCTATCTTGAGAAAGTAGGGATCAAGCTCATCTGGGCTTGCAGATTTGTTGGGGTCAAGATGTTGCAGGGCTTTGTGAACCTCTGTAATATCAAATGGAATAAAATTGAATGTCGATGTTGAGGGGTCAATGGAGGGTCGTGAAGAAGCATGCCCTAGCCTGTTTCACTGTTTTGTGTCTGGATATGAAGACTCAAAGAAGGAACCTGAGGAAAGAAAATGTTCGTTGAAGCAGTTAAGAATATCCAATTTGTCAGATACAGCACCAAAGTCTTTCTTGATTCAGACTGGCAACTCACTTGTAAAAATATTGCCAAATGAACACTTCACAGCTTTACAAAATTTTTTGTGATCGTTTACATAACTTGTTTTGGAAAGGTAGAACTCAGATTTAGCCTTTTTGACTAGAGAAGTGAAGTGATTTCTGAGCAGTCGAAAGATCAGCCAATCCTCCTGGGATTTGGATCTTCCAGGCCACATCCCTCTCTTTTAGTAGATTTGATAGGTGAGTGGAAAACCATGGGTTTTTACGGCCTTTCACCCCAAATCTGCGAAACGAGGCATGTCTGTTTACAATTTCTGTGACAGCATCATAAAAATATTTGCAAGCAAGTTCCACATGGTCTATGAGAGATATCTTATTCCAGTCGCAGTGCAACAAGTCATGAATAAAACTTTGATCACAGAAATTTTTGAAATCACATTTAAAAACTATTTGTGCTCTTGATTTTGGAAGCTTAGCTTTCCTGACCAAAGAAAAAACACAGTGATCACTCAGATCATTTGCAAATATACCAACGTCCGAATATTTATGAGGAGCATTGGTTAAAAATAAATCTAGGAGAGAGGATTCATTTTCCCATTTAGGATTTGTAAGAGTAGAGCAATTTAATAGCTGAGTAAGATTAAAAGAATCACAGGTTGATTTTAAACTGTCTGAGACAGAGGATAACCAGTGACAGTTAAAAATCTCTGGCTAGGAGAGTCTCATTAAGATCCTAGGCTAAAATCTGATTGGTCAATGATGACAAGGCCTCACTGCTAGCTGAAGGGGGTCTATAAAAACAAACAACTGTGATAAAATGTCCCTTAAGAAGTTTCCATTTCAGAGCAAGAAATTCAAATTGTTTGCTGAGAGAGACTGATGATATCAGATCATATATCACATGGCATGACATTTGGGGCTCTAATTTCCTGGCGCAGCGCAGGTGGCGTAGGGAGGCGCAGCCCGCGCAGTGGTAATTTCGTACGGCGCAGCCTGCGCAGTGGTAATTTCGTGAGGCGCGCAGCCTTCGGTAGACGAAGGTGCGCCAAGATGGGTGTGGCGGCGTAGTAGGGGGAGGTGTCACATATTCATCAAGACGCAGTGACAATTTCGTAGAAAAAGTCTCCGCTGGAGTTGCGCAGAAAACTCGCCTGCTCAAACCTGGTTTAATTTTCGCGCAGTGGTAATTTGGTTGACCGGCGAAGAGTGCGCACACGTCACCGAAATCTCACAGGCAGGTTTACAGAATGTCAGGCACATTTCAATGCAAGAAATAATTATTTAATGTATATATTAAATGTATATTTAATGTAAATATCTGAACAAGGACATAAATTATAGTATATCGATTGTGCTGATGTCAGATTAAAGGCGGTTGCCACGCATAATGGAAACTTGACCTGGCTTAATCAACGCAGCTGAATCTGTGATGCAAACTAACGTCTTCACATCTTTCTCAGCCAACCACAAACTGTATATATATATATCGAATGCTTGCGTTTTATGCTCATTAAAGCCGCTTGCACACTGGACGTGAAACAAATTTTTCGCACGACTGATTACAGACAAAGTCAATGTCAAAGACGCTATAGTCGAACAAGGTTTTAATATAGCTCCGTGTCCGAAAGTCATAAAAGTTCTGATTTACCCGAGTAGGCTATTCCAGGAATTATTAGACGTGCAAACTTGGCTATGTTTGTGTTCGCCCTTCACAAAATGCAAATTGATAGCTATCGACTTTTCTTGGTCTTTTTAGCCTATTCGTCTGTTTTCGTTGAAGATAGACAGCAGTCTTTATTCGGTCTTTCTTTTGAAAATTAGTCAGATGGATCGAATAGATTCACGCTTTATTTCCACAGCAGAGATAAAATAGTCAGTGAGAAAATCAACTCCATGACCATTGACAGTGTGAAGAAATCATCACATGCACGATCAAGACTGTCCGACACGAAATGCAAAATACTCCATGTCCACCAGCCAGCAAAAAGTAAAAATATTGATATGAGAACAGATTTATAACGAAATAAAGAATAAAAACCAACAAACGGGCTATCCAACAAAGATGACTCGCCAATAAATAAATTGCAGTGTCCATTGGGTGTTCTGTTGTTGAAATGTTTCTTTTTATTCTTTATTTCATTATCAATCTGTTCTAATCGTCCTCTTTTTTTTTTTTTTTTTGGCTGTCAGACACGGAGGCATTGTACAGTGTCTCGCGCCAATGTCGACTCACTTTATTGAGTGGAGCTTAAACAGAAACATTGAATGAAATTCTCGGTACTCATCTGGAAGAACTGAGCTCTCTCATCAAAACATTTTAATATCGTTTAATGGAACCTTTAATATCTAAAAGAGTCAGCAGATTTGAAGAAATTAAAAACAATAATAGACTGTCGGACACGGAGATTTATTAAAACCCTGTCAGACTTTCGGACACAAGACGCAATCTGTCGAGTGAAAAATTCGTTTCGCGTCCAGTGTGCAAGCGGTTTCATACTAGGCTACTATTATTGTCACTAAGGTTTTATCGTCTTCAGTGGGGGAAAGGAATACAGCCTGATTGCTATGATCTCGTACTGAGTTAAGATCACATATTGAAAATAAATGTGTCACGTATCTTGCATTGTTGTCCACGCATGTTAATCCCAAAATTTAAAGCAGCAACAGTTCGTAACAAATTGGAACACGCTATTCATCGTTTCTCTTGCCAATGAGCAAGATTTGACTCGGCTGTGTCGCCTTCTTTGCCAACTTGCGCTGGAAGGAGGGGTAGAGGCGGGACAGAGGAGTACTTGCGCCAGGCTACGCCGGGCACGAAATTGCCACATACGCCTGGACACACCCCGTTGGCGCGGCGCACCCCCCATGCGCCGCGCCTGCGCCTGGTCTACGAAATTAGAGCCCTAGGTTTTCATATATATGGCAACGCCACCACCTTTCCTTGGATGGTTACGATGAAAAACAGCAAAGCCCTTTACAGCATTGTCTCTATCCGTAATTGATTTTTTAAGCCATATTTCAGACAAAACAGCAATGTCAGTCTCTGTTGATTTTATCCAGACTTATAGTAGACTTCTGACATTAAAGGAGAACTCCGGTGTGAAATTGACTTGGGGTGTATTGAAACATGATAATGAGTACTAACTTTTGTTGAATACCCCATCTCTGTACGCACACAACATTTCAAAATACATGGCTTTTTAGCCGAAGCTCCCTCCAGGCTAACAATGGTAGTGAATTGGGCATAGAGTTGCCATGCAAAGAAATCGCTATTTCTTCATCATTAACAAGGCTCAAAGTAGCTCTACACTTCATCGGTAGAATTCCGAGGGCCCTGACATTTAAAACGAGGCACTGAGAAAGTGCACAGGTAGTTTATTAAAAAAGACTATTTATGCAAACAGTACCTTGAGGTAGTTTCCAGTCGCCTCCATCTTGAAAGTCACGATAAGTCAATTGACAAGCACGAACGAATAGGAAGGATAGGGGAACAGATTGCAAACTATTCCTTTGTGCTTGTCAATCGACTAATCATGACTTTCAAGATGGAGGCAGTATCGGACAGTGTCGCCTCCTGTTGGCAGGCAGAGACAGACTTGCTGACAGTGTTGCCTCCTGTTGGCAGGCAGAGACAGACTAACGGACAGTGTTGCCTCCTGTTGGCAGACAGAGACAGACTAACGGACAGTGTTGCCTCCTGTTGACAGCAGGCAGAGACAGACTGACGGACAATGTTGCCTCATATTGGCAGGCAGAGACAGACTGACGGACAATGTTGCCTCATATTGGCAGGCAGAGACAGACTGACGGACAGTGTTGCCTCCTGTGGGCAGGCAGAGACAGACTGACGGACAGTGTTGCCTCCTGTGGGCAGGCAGAGACAGACTGACGGACAGTGTTGTCTCCTGTGGGCAGGCAGAGACAGACTGACGGACAGTGTTGCCTCCTGTGGGCAGCCAGAGACAGACTGACGGACAGTGTAGCCTCCTGTGGGCAGGCAGAGACAGACTGACGGACAGTGTTGCCTCCTGTTGGCAGGCAGAGACAGACTGACGGACAGTGTTGCCTCCTGTGGGCAGGCAGAGACAGACTGACGGACAGTGTTGCCTCCTGTGGGCAGGCAGAGACAGACTGACGGACAGTGTAGCCTCCTGTGGGCAGGCAGAGACAGACTGACGGACAGTGTTGCCTCCTGTGGGCAGGCAGAGACAGATTGACAGACAGTGTTGCCTCCTGTGGGCAGGCGGAGACAGACAGATGGACAGTGTTGCCTCCTGTGGGCAGGCAGAGACAGACTGACAGACAGTGTTGCCTCCTGTGTGCAGGCAGAGACAGACTGACGGACAGTGTAGCCTCCTGTGGGCAGGCGGAGACAGACTGACGGACAGTGTTGCCTCCTGTGTGCAGGCAGAGACAGACTGACGGACAGTGTTGCCTCCTGTGTGCAGGCAGAGACAGACTGACGGACAGTGTTGCCTCCTGTTGGCAGGCAGAGACAGACTGACAGACAGTGTTGCCTCCTGTTGGCAGGCAGAGACAGACTGACGGACAGTGTTGCCTCCTGTTGGCAGGCAGAGACAGACTGACGGACAGTGTTGCCTCCTGTTGGCAGGCAGAGACAGACTGACGGACAGTGTTGCCTCCTGTGGGCAGGCAGAGACAGACTGACGGACAGTGTTGCCTCCTGTGTGCAGGCAGAGACAGACTGACGGACAGTGTTGCCTCCTGTGTGCAGGCAGAGACAGACAGATGGACAGTGTTGCCTCCCGTGTGCAGGCAGAGACAGACTGACAGACAGTGTTGCCTCCTGTTGGCAGGCAGAGACAGACTGACGGACAGTGTTGCCTCCTGTTGGCAGGCAGAGACAGACTGACGGACAGTGTTGCCTCCTGTTGGCAGGCAGAGACAGACTGACGGACAGTGTTGCCTCCTGTGGGCAGGCAGAGACAGACAGACGGACAGTGTAGCCTCCTGTGGGCAGGCAGAGACAGACTGACGGACAGTGTAGCCTCCTGTGGGCAGGCGGAGACAGACAGATGGACAGTGTTGCCTCCTGTGGGCAGGCAGAGACAGACTGACGGACAGTGTCGCCTCCTGTGGGCAGGCAGAGACAGACTGACGGACAGTGTCGCCTCCTGTGTGCAGGCAGAGACAGACTGACGGACAGTGTCGCCTCCTGTGGGCAGGCGGAGACAGACTGACGGACAGTGTAGCCTCCAGTGGGCAGGCGGAGACAGACAGATGGACAGTGTTGCCTCCCGTGTGCAGGCAGAGACAGACTGACGGACAGTGTTGCCTCCTGTGTGCAGGCAGAGACAGACTGACGGACAGTGTCGCCTCCTGTGGGCAGGCGGAGACAGACTGACGGACAGTGTAGCCTCCAGTGGGCAGGCGGAGACAGACAGATGGACAGTGTTGCCTCCCGTGTGCAGGCAGAGACAGACTGACGGACAGTGTTGTCTCCTGTGGGCAGGCAGAGACAGACAGATGGACAGTGTTGCCTCCCGTGTGCAGGCGGAGACAGACTGACGGACAGTGTTGCCTCCTGTTGGCAGGCAGAGACAGACTGACGGACAGTGTTGTCTCCTGTTGGCAGGCAGAGACAGACTAACGGACAGTGTTGCCTCCTGTGGACAGGCAGAGACAGACTGACGGACAGTGTTGCCTCCTGTGGGCAGGCAGAGACAGACTGACAGACAGTGTCGCCTCCTGTTGGCAGGTAGTTCGCGTGCAGAATTTAATATCCCACCTGCACAATACTCCTTCCCCCGCCTCACGTCTCTGAGCCGGCCCCCGCCCTGTGATTGATGCTCTGCTATTATAGCGAAATTCATGACTCGGCGAGTTTTATTGAACGTTATTCGCGTTCGGCCATTTTATCAGTCAATGTAATGCGCCGACTGCGAGGCGCGTGGAGGTTTGTTATGAAATTACTTCTGAAATGGGAGTGTGGCGATGCGCTGAACTGTCTTTGCGCTTCAATTGATGGGAGAGATGGAGAGGATTTCGAACTGAGTTGTGTTTGTGCGCTTACTTGTTTATTTATTATAAAAGCTCAAGCCTCTCAACACTGGAGGAAAAGCCGTGTGTGAAGCGGCCTGAGTCGTTCTTCATTATTTAGCTTTGCTGTACTTACATTTGCTTACAGCGATCGGCTCACGAGCCGGAGGTCTGTGTGCTGTAATGTGGGGGGGTTCGGTCGCAGGACGAAGTGTGTGGCATGAAAATCCGCTGAGCTGATAAAATATCAGACCAAATTTGAACAGGTTTGCCACATTATTCAGCAGGGGGAGCGTGATCAGGGCCCTGTTTCATCACTGCGGAGGAAGATCCGCCGCAATAATAATAAAAACGTAATCATGGACAAGCCTGCGGCATATTAATATTCTGTCCTCGTTACGTCACACCCCTCCCTCCCTCCCTCTCTCTCTCCCTCTCTCTCTCTCTCTCTCTCCCCCCAGCTTCACACACACAGTGAAGTTTAAAGCTGCCCTACATTAGCTGTATGGTATCATGTCGATTCACATGCCGTTTGTCAAACAAAAACACGTCCAACAAAGTGCTTAAGAGGTAGGACATCTTCCTCGCAGGCAGAATAAAAGTTTATCAGACATTGGATCCAACTGTCCCTCATACCTCACTCCCTAAGTGTTATGAGTTGGGCTGAATTGGAAGCCTTGATTTCATATGTTAATGTGTGTTATGGCCCCAGTTTGTTATGGCATCTAAGATGAGGGATGACAGACAAAATTTTAAAACTTAAGCAGATTTAATTCAACAAAGACTGACAACTAACCTACAATTTATACTACTGACCAAGATCGACATACACAAGAAAAAAAAATATTTACAGTCCCTTGAAATGGGGTTGTTTGGTGATGTCCTGGGTGAGGAAAATGCCCCAACACAGGGAAAAATCCACAAAAAACTTCACAGGTCTTGAAAAGAGTGACAGGTCTGGTAAAATATATCCTTCTCCATGCAATTTCTCCAACTACTTTACTAAATTTCTCTCCTTATATATGTAGCCCCCTTTCACCTTTAAGACTTTTTTTTCTTCTCTGAGACTTTCCCCTCTCAGACATGCCCAGGACATGCCCAAACCTAGCTCCAGACTGGGCTTAACAAAAAAGTCAATACTGCCATCTAGTGGCTTATTTTCACATTACATTTGTTTGATATGTTTGCTTTCAGAGTAAAATGTTTTAAATCGTTGGCAGATTTGTCAAATTATCTCATCTGATTAGGCTATTTTTATGTGTTATTAAGCAAAAAAAAAGGGATACAAACCACATTTAAGTCTAAAGATGGCCTGTAAAGACGTTATTTATTTATTTATGTACTTACTAATTTATTGTATTTGAGTTTTAGCTCACTCAGTGGGATGCAGTTCACTGGTGGTTTTCAAGCTTTTACAGAGCAGCGGATGAGCCTGCATTTTTCCTGAGAGAGGGGTTTTTAAAAGCCACTCAGTGTTTTCTGGAAGTTTCTACAGGGCTTTCATACTCCTCACTAGGAGTCCTGTACGGCTCTGAGCTGCTGGTGGTGTCAGTGGGGTACATGTGTGTATGTGAATGAACTCATTATTCTGTAGGCAGGGGTTGGGTGGGTAATACCCAAAAACAAACAATCCTATTTATATTAAAGATCTTACTTACCTGAAAGATGTCCTGAAATAAACTGAATATAATGATGCTGTCCTACAGTAAAAACATGCCATTGTCAACATATAACGATTGTATTTTACGTAAATATCATTATTATTTTTACATGAATGGATGTGAAACAGAAATGTGACTTTGGGGCTATTGAATTTTTCAATAAGACCACTGCATTATTTGGATTGATTCATACATAGCCTTTTAAAAATAAAGTTTCATATTTTACAACAGACTCTGACGGGCATAGAATAGCTCACTAGCTTCAGAACCGCAGAAACTTGGTTGCAAGTTTAATGGCACGTGATTCTGAACGACAGGGTTTTGGAATTGAAAATTTGGAAAGTCTTCCTATATTCTAGGACAATTTTTTATTTGGCACCGTAAAACAACAAATCAATAGGCATCAAATAGTATGCTAAGAACTATAAGAATAAAACTCCATTGGGGTCGTTACATAAGCTCAAGCAAATTTTAACCGAACTCATGCTTGCGAAAGCCGATTAATTTAACGTCAGTCTTACCGCTTCCGTGTCCCCCTGTAAAGGAAAACTGCTGCTGCAGGAGGATCATCGTGGCAAAACAGCCGGTCGGTTTTCAGTTTGCATTTGAAAACCTGAGGCTCCATTTCTGCTTCCATTATTCTCTTCGCTTTCCCGCCTCTCCGTTGCTTTCTGACAATTTCATGATCATGGAGTCGTTGAAATGCGTTTTGAGGCTGTTACCGCAGCAAGGGACAAGCAAGGCCATTGGTCAAACAGATTTCCCAGCAAGCCTGCCTTCCTAAACTTTAGGACAAAAACAACAAAATTAAATATATCGGGAATTGCCAAAGCCCGTAAGTCTTTTTTTTTTTTTTTTTGCAAGAAAACAGTTTTTCGGTCATTCCGGTAGCATAAGGCAAATATATAGGCCTAAATAAAAATAAAAGGCCATAATTCTAAATAACCTGAATAGTGAAATAGAACCAATAAAAGTGTTATATACAACTATGACACTCAAATCAAAGGAAATTTCATAGACCGCCATAACTAGTTACACTATTAGCGGTAACATATCAAGTTACACTATCATCAAGTTCCCATTGTAATTGAAGCTAGATGCTGCAGGGCTGATTCTTAGCGCTAATACACCCTCATTATGGACCTGTAGTCACTATGTTGTGGGCCGTCTGAGTACTTACCAGTCTGACTGGTTTATTTTTTGCTGACCAGAGCTGTTCACCGGGAAAACCTCCGGTATTCCCGATGGCTCGTCCGCCCCTGGACTAGAGTGTGAAGAAGTAGATTAGCAGGGGAGAAACCCAGCGACGGTTAGGATCCGGAGTTCAGGCAGGGGAGTCTGGAATGTAACTGAGACAAATCAACAAATCATTCCAAATTTCAAATAGTTTTGACAACGATTTTACTGCCTTGTTTACTGATTGGCGGAAGTTGTATTTGGCGTCATTAGAAAGCAGATTATTGTAATATTTTAAATCTTTTTTTTCTTTTTACAAGCGGTCATTCATTATTGCAGATGCTGATGCCACAGAGGCTGAAGTGTGCATTGGCTTTGAATTTTTGTTGTATTTTGTTGTAATACTAGATCAGTACTTGTGCTAGTGGCTTTGTCTCAAATTTTATCCACTTTTATTGTCTGCACAAGTGTGTGGGCCTTATTACGCATGGCCCAGATGCACGTCCTTTGTGTGCAGTGCGCTACTTTATTCTTCTTTTTTTTTTAAATGATCTCAGACATGCCCACATGAATTCATTCACACTCTCTCTCACATACACACACACACACACAAATTGTATGAGTATACAATGTATATGAATTTTTGACGATTAAATTTGCTCTTTTCTTGAGAAACTTTAGCAATCCAGATTGTATTTTTAAATAATTAACTACTTAGTGGCCCCTAAGCTGTTCAACGATTTACCATCCTGTCGCCTCCATTTCAATGCACACAAGGAAGAGTACTAAAAGCCGCAGATCTCATTCAGCTACTAATTAGTAGAATTACATTTGCCAAGATATGTTCGAAATGAAAACCTAAAGTGAAAAGTGGGTCTCCAGGAACTCGTTTAGGATCTAATGCCTCAGTTTGTGTCGGTGTTTTTCAGCAGTCGATGAAAGAGACAGATGTTAAAAAGTGACTGAGGGAGGGCGATACAGACAGACCTGCCCTTGAAAGTCATCAGTTCTAGTGCAGGGACAGTAAAACATGGCTGTGGCTTCATTTCACAATCATAAAAACTGCCATGGCTGCTGCATTCCTTACTGTTACAGCGCCTGATTTTGGAGGCCTGGGAAGATTGACTGAAAGGTCGGAGCTTGTGTGGTTCCCTGAGTGCAGAAATATTGTTCTATAATAATGCTCGCCTCTGGTACTCTGTTTACAGGAACTGCGCAGTTTGACAGGTTATCAGTCTTTTCACTCTGATGTGGCCGTTGGAATGACTGAGGGACGAGGAACAAACAGAGAAGTGATGTTAAAAGGAGCCTCGCAGTGTCACTGTGAACACAATCGACGGCACATTCTATGGCTGAATTTATAGACGGATTCCTAGGTTTTGCAAACACCTGTACCAACCCTCTGATAGGTGGACTTGCTTATGACAACAACCTTTTAGCCAAAACTGCTTGATGGTGTTGTAATGTCAGGATGGGGCTTCGGTTAAGGTGTAGCGATAGCACCTTCAGGTCCTCTGTGGATCTATGAAGTCCATGCATCTTAGGAATGGAAATGCGGTGGTAACACTTTATAATAAGGGTACATTAATTAAGATGAGCTAATGCAGTAAGAACCATTAACTATGTTGTTTCGGTTAATTAACAGTTATTAACAGTGGGTCTACTACTCATTTAATAATGGTGTTCATGTTATCTAAGTTATTTATTAATATATTATTGAATAGTTTGATGGTTTGAGGTGTTACTTAAAAGATGCTTAAAGGATATTTTGAACTTCAAAATGAGGATGTCAAAGAGCATTAATAAATGGTAATTTAAGGTTACCTAGTGCTTATTTAGCTCTCTGATGCATTAGTTAACTGTTAATTAATTGGTAGTTAATGCTTATTACTGCATTGACTAATGTACCCTTATTGTAAAGTGTTACCAGAACAGTTAATTACAGGCATAATTACAAGCATAACCGTTCCACAACAGGCAGACTGATGAACCAGCATAATCATGTTCAAACAAAGAAAAATGGTAATGAGTCTTACATTTTACTGATGACTTCACATGTATTTTTGCCTTTTTGAGTGGCGGGGTGATTACTTTTGGGGGATACTTCTGAAATAAAGACAGTGGAACAGTGGATTAGTTTATTGTAGAGTCTCAGACATTTATGAGTCATATTCCTGCAGGGCTTTTTCACTCGCCGGTCTGTAGCTCTCGCTGTCTCATTGAAAGACCCGGGATATCGCCTGTGTAAAAGTAAAAAATGACTGAGGTGTTTGTGAAGCACCGGAAAACAAAATAAAATGATTGAAAAATCCTCACCGATCCTCAAAGTTTCATCCGAAGGCCCATTGACTTTAACTGCATACAGCGTGTTTATCTATTCTTTAACTCATTAACTCGCTATTTTTGTTTCGTGTGCGGCGCTGAAAAATGAATCGAGGTCGGTCTGGAGGAGAAATAACATTTGGATTGAAAACACCTCAGCTTTCATGTCTTGACTAAGTGATATATGATGGGTGGGTATTTTTGGATGGCAGGTTAGTGAGTGAGAGGGCTGCCTGGGACTTTATCCTATCAGCACAGAGATTAAGTGATTTAAGCATAATTCCACTTAATGATGACTAAACGCTACATTACAATCACTCTTACCGCATGTGTGTATGTAGAGGGTGTAGCTCAGTTCTAGCTGTGGTGGATGTGTGACGCGCGGCAGACGACCTCATTAGAGACGCTGGACTGACAGATATGTGGGAGATGGCTTTGTAACGGAGATTTGTGCTCATGTGTCTCCTATAGCAGCATAATGTAGTACAAACTGTGCTACAGCCAACCAGGTCCTACCAACCTCATCGCCCGCGAAAAACCTCTGTCCCTTCCCGAGGTCTTGTCTTTTCTTACCGTCCAACTTTACTTTTTTATGCCTGTCTAATGGATTATTCAAGAGTCAACTGAAAATGTATGGATTCATTTATTTGTTTAATGGAATTAAGTAAGGTAGCCTCATAATTTTGTCGAAGTTGAACAGAACATTAGTGCGTTGTCCTCAAGACTAATTTTCTCAAAATTATTTCAGTCTGATTTGAACAGAACGGCTGAAGAGGATGTAATATTTTGTGGAGCACAATCTTATTCATGAGAGTATAAATTTACAATTACTTTTTAGCAATGAAAATATTTGTGCAGTAGAATTTTGTGATTATTGTTTAATTTTGTGTTACGATGAGAATGTGTGTGTGCTTGTGTGGTTTGCGAGCCGTGATGAGTGTGGGCGTGTGGGACTGCTTGTTTGTGAACTTGCACAACTTCAATTCTGAATAAATTAAAATTGCCACATGCAAAAAGAAAAAAAAAAGTCAAAAAGGAGTGTTACGTGTTAAAATGTGAATTAAAATGTTTTTGAAAAATATATGCTTAATTCAAATAAAAAAAAGTGGCTCAGGGCCAATTTAGCACTAATAATGATGTGACAAGTTTCGATAATGATGTGGTGAGACAGGTGAGGTTAAACAGGTGACCTGACCGTGTCATGTAAAACCAGCCTTTAAAAAAGGCCGAGTCCCGCAGGAGCAAAGATGAGTCAGGTCGAGGGTCATCAATCTGATAACAGATGCGTAAGCTTATGATTCGTCACTTTGGGAACAACATTTAACCAGAGACAAACCAGTTGGATGTACCTACATGTGCATAGTTCTCCTGCGACATAAAAACATGGGTTTGTGTTCGCTCTTCGTGTGCGAGCATGCCAGGCTTTTGTACAGGTGGTGTGTGTGTTTTTATAGGTGAGGTGTGTGTGTGTGTGCATGTGTTCGTGTTTGCGTGTGTGTTTATGCATGCATGTGTGTGTTTTTGCGTGTGTGTGTGGGCTAGCGCGCGAGTGTGTGTGTGTGCTTGTGTGTGTGTGTGTGTGCGCGTGCATGCGTGTGTGTGTTAGTGTGTGCGTATATGCATGTTCATGCGTGTGTGTGTGTGATTGTGCGTGCGTGCACGCGTGTTTGTTTGTGCGTGCGCCCGTGTGTTTGTGTGTGTGTTTGTGCGTGCACCCGCGCGCGCATGTGTGTGTGCATGTGTGTATGCGTGTGTGTGTTTGTGCGTACGTGCGTGTGTGTGTTTGTGCATGCGTGTGTGTGTGTACCCATGCATGCGTGTGTGTGTGTGTGTGCGTGTGCGTATGGTTATGCAGCAGCCAGATTGGATGACTGCAGCCCATAAATCCTCAGGACACTGAGCAGATTTAGTTTACTTTGCTCCGTCAGCCTTTTCCCGCTGTACAAACTCCCAGGTGTATGATACAGTATCTCATACCTAACAAACGCCCCCAGAGGCCTGGATCACTTCTCATCAGCTGCAGATATTTAGAGTCCCTATCTGTGCCACACAGACCAGCCCACGCAGTTCGCCGGGAGCCCGATTACTGCCACACAGGGCTAATGATCTGGCAGAGAGAAAATCTCTGTCACCACATTCTGAAATCTCAAGATACTCTTTTACTGGAGGATGATCATGACTGGGCATTAACCGCAGTATAAACAGAGCATGATAATCCATTTTCAGCTTTACATCAAAATACTTTCTTTTTTCTGTGAGACAAGGCAAATATCTGAAATAAAAATCACAGGACTAAAATAAGTGTCATGGTTTAGAAGCGTTGAGAGCTCTTTTTGTTGCTCTCGTCCGGGACGATATCGTTTTGCTCCCTGTCGGATTTCTGGGCCAGCTGGCATTAATTAGGGGCGTTGACCGGACTCTATTTAAGCTCCAGTTTCGCTTTGCGTCTTTTGCTAGAGTGTCAGTGTTATATTTGCGCTTTAGCTGGTAAGGTCTGGAGACAGAGTTCTGTTAAGGACTTAGTTGCATATTTGAGGCTTAGTGATAGTTAGGAAGGGAACCTTTGTTTCATTTTTCCCTTTTCTTTTTGTATCTTCGAGCTCGTCTGTTTTCCACCTCAGACGGTGGCCTGGTCCGTTGGTAGCGCGAGTCTCGCATTTTTCAGTCTGTTTGAGTCTCTCAGCTCTCAGCTGTTGTTGCCTTTTAATTCTGGCTGCTGCTTTTGGAGTCAAATATTCTCCAACCATCACAATAAGATTTGAAAAAAAGTCAGAGTAATAATATTTTCTATGTGTAGAACCATTTAAACTAATCAGCTATTACATGTTTTATGTTTTATTTGCTCATTTTTACTCGGGCCGGTAGGCCATGAGTCTAAGTTTCAACTCCGTTCCATTCCATTCCTCTTTTTTTTTCTTTTTTTTCTCGGGTTTACGATTGTCCTGCTTATGCGCACGCGCGGTTTTGTGATTGGCCCAGGCCTAGACCCGGCCCCGGCCCGAATACAGGCTCTGAAGAGCCTCTTGTTTATATTACTTGAAGTGATCATAGCTAAAAAGAGTGTGACTGCCTTCCAACGGCTTCATCTCAGCTGCTACTGTCAGGCCTATTTGATCTGGTACCAACAGAACATCTACTGTGTCTCATTTAAAATGTGAATAATTCATTAAAAAAGATTTTTTTTTTGATGGTAGTAAATATTGATGCAGAAATATGAATGGTTCCCTGCATTCTAAAAGCATATGTAGGACTGATATGCAACTTGACGGCTTTAAAAAAAAAAAAAAAATCATGCTTCCTTCCCTTCCAGAAATGTAATTATGCAAAGGACACACTGTTTGAGAGGCATGACATGTTATTTCTAGTGAAATCAGCCTATTATAGACGTTATATGATTTGAGTTATCTCCTATTTCACTGTCTCTGAAGGGGTTTCCATAGGTTTTTTGTTATTAAGGCCAGCGACTGATGGAGAGATTGAATATGCCACTCAATTGTGCCTTATTTACAGGCTGTAACGTTAGTTCAGGGCTCGGAGCGGTGATAAGGGTCACTCTGTTCTCTACAACATGCCCCTCTTACATTCTCTTATGTGTGCAATGAACTACAGCTAATTTTACTCGTCCCAACCGCTCCAATAGAAATAACGACACAACAGGATTTATGTTTCAATCAATTTTATAGTACAAAAATATAAACTTAGCGCCATAAAAAATGCACGGGTGAGGTATGTTCTGTAATTGTGGCAAATTGAAGAATTGATTGATTTTTATTGCTACTCCAGTGAGGCACGAGAGTAAATAAAGTAAAGTGTGTGGTATTGTAATCCTGACGCGCAGCACGTGCACACGCCAAGCACTTCAGTAATAACAAACATTGAGCTGTTAGTGATGTGTATCGTGACACTTGACTTGTTCTGTTTGGTGTCGTCAATACCATACGTGAAGCTTGCAAAAAAAATGAAAAATGCTACTGCATCAAGAAAACGGAACGGCTTGTGACACAGGAGAGAGAAAAAGAGCCTTCGGCATGTTATGGGCAGGTCTCAGCTGCCGAGAGGCGGTGCGTCATTTACACTGTCACTGTTCAACAGTCAGTCAGCTGTCTATCCCAGAATGGAACACAGGCACTGTCACTGATCGACCCCACTTAGGGCAGCCAAGAGTGCCGATGGCAGCTCAAGAGCGCCACATCTGGTTACAGCCTGTACGTGACAGATTCTGGACAGCAACCAAAACTGATCATGAGGTGACGGATCTGAGATGACTGAGGGCGAGCACAAGTACCGTTTGACGCCGTCTACGTGAGGAAAAAATGCGTGCACACGGACCACACAAAAAACCCATTTAACACAACCTCGTACTGGTGAAAGTGCCCTGGAACGGCTGTCAAACCCATGACCTACCGCCTGTAAACTTGTACCTGACTGATATACTCCCAGATGGAGATTGCAGTTTTCAACTGGGAAATCTCGAGCTCTGAGTTGTCTGGAATGCAGTATAAACTCATATACTCAGCAAAAATAAAAACTTCACACTCATTTGGAGGTACATAAGTTGAACATACAAGAAATGAGGTTTTAAATAATGATATTTATTTAATTCTGTACTCATTAACGATGGTTTATCATAAAAATAATATCCATAATGTAACCAGTTCTACCGGAAATGCTTCGGAAATGTCCAAAAGTAAAAAAATGGTAAGTTACAACTTGAATAAGAGCAGAGCGCTGGCGATTGCGTATGGTTTGGGCAGTCACATGACCTCTAAACGATTCATTCCTCGGGGACGTTGCAGTGACAAATTGATTATGCGAATGATGTAAGACAATTTGTCGGTCTTCTGCTTTTGACGTCACACCTGGGCTACCAGAACGAGGTCGGTCAGCTGTGGTGCCGGTTTGTTGGAGACGTGTTCGAAGATCATGGATAGTCCATCAACTGCATCCCATATCCCTTGCAACATCAGTGACAGATGTTTCCGTATTCAGCATGTCAATGGCACGTTCACGCTGAATGTTTGACAGCCATGGCATTGAAAATCAACAAATAATTAACTGTAAAAACTTGTTTTTCCGAGATGCCACCCTAACGTGCTAACGTGAGCTCCGTTGCACATCTCTCATCTGGTCACGTGACTAGGAACACGAGAAAACATGGTTTTAGCTTAAAGTACGCTCGCATGTGCTATGTTCCTGTGCACGTCGGGAGTTGATGTGTGTCATGATGTCTTTGACAGCGCACTTACCCTTAGTAATAATAAAAACTCTTGTATTAAAAGTTTCAAGAAAATACAGTATTTACAAATTTATGAGCGTGAAGTTTCTTTTTTGACTCATTACATTATTTTTGCTGTTTAATAGCCTTCTGTTTGATGATATAGGTTTATTCTTAAACATTTATACTGTAAATGCACCGTAGAATGTTTTCTGTGCGCATCTCATTGTATTATAAATAAAGCAACCAATCTATCGATTCACATGTCAAAGTGTATTTAAAGTGACGCCTTGTTGCAGTATCCTGAAAACAACAGAGCTCACATGCCATGTCTTTTTTCCTTCAGTTGGAAATGGTTAAATGTAAAGTAATAGTTTAATATTTGTTTGGCGAATAGATTTTGTCCATGTAATGTACTGAAATGCTAATTATCACCGGCACTAGGCCTATTACTTTTCCTACGCACAATATATGCTACTAGTACATTTACGCTGCATCGTGATATTCTTGTGTGTGTCTTGTGTATTTCTCCCGATAGTCTCGCATAGAAATGGGACTGTCTGCTGGCCTATATGGTAATTCTCACTTGCCAATCAAAGAATCGTTTAATATTCAGGGAGAAAGAAAATCTTTCTCACCACCTCATATGATCTGCTTAATAAGGCAAAGAAAAGAAAATGATATTTTCCAAACCCACTGTGTTATTGAATTACTCAACACTGGCCTTAAACTACATAAAGAGAGGTAGGGGCAGCCATTTTGTTTATTGTTGAGGTTAGCTTGACCTGCGGGGCGGCACGCTCACTGATTCACTCTCGCATAACATGATAGAAACTTCCTGAGTGACTGCACATCACCGTCAAGCCCTCACCCTGGATACCGGTGCCGAGTCGCCGTAAAATCATGCAGTTCGAAGCAATCAAATCATCTCATCCAAAATGACTGGTAAATGGAAGGGCGGGGGCAGCCTCTCAGCCCGGCTGAGCTTCACAGCACCGATCCAGCGGTTCCTCTTTCGTTTATTTTTTATGACGGGGCCAGTCACTAATAATCTGCAATTACTATTTCTGGAGAAACGGATAATGTCAGATGGCCGGCGCTGTGCCAGGCGGCCTAAATTCATGCTCTGCGCCCGTGTTTGCTGTTAAATGACCGGCGATAACGGAGGTGAGGGACGTTAGCCAGGACCAGTGCAGGAATGGCGTCTCTGAATTTCTCCAAGAGCTCGTCACACTGCCAGCCATTTACCTCTTTTGTTTCTCGTTTGCTTCAGTCATTCCTCAGTAAACTGGCATTATCCTCTCCCTCTGTTCTGCCCCCTGACTCCTCCCATTAACGGTATCCCGGCCGCGGCCCTCTCTGCTCCCCTTCTGTAATTTCAGACGCCACTGCGGTCGTATAAAAACGCTGGTATCGTAAATTCCAAAGGCTGCCTGTCGCAAATGACCAACTGTGGGCCTGAATCGTAAAGAAGAGAAATGCTGAATTAGGCAACATGACCAGCGATAACGATCCATAAGTGTCCTGAGTTTAAAAGTAACAGAGTCGGTCGTTTAATATTGTATGGTGTAAAGTGCACTTTATTTTACACGATGAAAAATTAAACAGCCAAAACAGACTGAGGGGGTTAAGTGTGGCGGAAATGAAGATATACTGTTCAGGATTTTAGCGCTGCACCGTGTGGAGATTTTTAAGATCATTGATATCCTTGGGTTTGCACTGATGGTCTGACCTCTCCAGTTCAAACCACAGGATTGATGGAATTTAAATTCAGGGACTGAGTTGGCCGTTGCAGGTGATGGATGTTGTTTTAACATGATCTCCTCTGTATGGAGTTTGTTGTGGGTGTGATAAATCAGCCTTTGATCTCAATTCAGTCATTATCCTGCTGGAAAATCTGCCCATGACCAACTCTCCACTCTCTAGCCAGGGCGATCCGACTTCCTGCCCAAAACTTCCTATAAAGATTGCAGTCATTCACTCTTTTCCTGGTCTTAACTTGTACCCCCTAGACCAATAACAACAAAAAAAAAATCTCATGTGAGCATGGAGCTCTCTGCCAGTCAGGCTTCAGAGCACTTTCATCAGACTCCAGAGGCTTGGCTTTGTTTCCTGTGCTCATTAAGGGATTTCTTTCTTTAATCCCATGGATAAACGTCCCAACTGACATTACTCTGCCCATCAACTTCAGATCCCTTTTCAATGTTAGGAGACACCTCAAGCAGTGCAGGCTCTTGATAGCAGTCCTCTGGGAACTGGTAAATTGTGGTTTATTACTGGTCCTCTCACTATAACTACTCTGTCTGAACACATGGAGCTAATCCAGATCTATCTCATTGACATTCCCCTTGATCATATTGTCTTGGGTCACTCCTGGTTGAGCCCTCATCAACCCTCTTTTGGCCATCTGGCACTCTTACCACTCGGGGTGTCGCGTGTCAGAGCCATCTCGAAGATCTCCCCAAACTCCTAAGACTGTGGCTCATGTTCCAGTTGCTGCAGTGGCCCCTTCAGCATCTGTTTCCCCTGCTTTGATTCCCGGCACTGTAGAGGTGAGTCCCAAATTTGGAAATCCCAAGCTTGTTCCTGTTGCTGCCGATGCCACTTCCTCTTTGGAGTTTTCTTCTTCTGCACCTCTTTCTGCGGCTGATGACCTCTCTTTAATGCCATCAGAATAACATGACCTGGTGCCATCATTAGCAAAGTCAAAGCTACTTCTCTGCCACCTCACCATTCCTATTGTTCCATTGACCTCTTGCCTGGCTCTTTGCTTCCTCAGGGCCAACTATCCACCTTTTTCATGACTTTGTACTGTTACCCATAAATTATTGCGGCTCTCAGTTCTTCTTTTCCGGTAGATTTTTTTGTTTACGGTTGCATAGCTGGAAAAGCCATCTTTAAGCAGACACAAATGGAAAGAAAACGGAGGTGGATACACCGGGTATTTTAAAAAGTCATGAGGACAATTCCGTTACACTGCCCCATCCGTCACTTCTCACGGAGGGGGCAGATGACATGGGACAATGGCCGATGTTAGCTACATCCACAGAGTTAATTATTAACCTCCACCAAACAAAGTTGGCAGGAGATATACAGGATCTTACGAGAGTGGGCGTGTCATATGAAAGTTATGAAACGAGTTTACTGAGCAACAAACCTAAAATTTACTCTATGACTTTGATAGCTTTCTCATTCTGTCTATCATATAACTAAATCGCGTAATTTTATGGAAAGCAAACGTATTTTCCCTTCGCACCAAATATATGTTAGCACTGCACTAACTACATCGCTCTGCTTATATACTCCGTCTCAGTTACAGACATTCATGGCTTAACAAGCAACGCTTTGAAAATTCACTCAACTGAGTAGCTAGCTAATGTTAGCTCACTGGTTACCAAACTGTATAATAATGGTTTTGAAAAAGTATTGCATGCATGCTACATAGCTAAGTAATGTGAACTTAATTATGTCAGTGGCACTTAACTAGCCTCCTGCAGCGCTGTACCATACCGAGCCAATGTTACACTCGGTATTCAGTTTAGCTCGGCAGAAACAGCGAGACGTAACACTAAGCGATTTCTTTCCCCCCACGCTCTCAGCCATGCGATTTTCGCAAAAGTAAAATATAAGGTCATGTCAAGTAAGTACTTCAGTTATGTGATAAACCTTAATTTCTCAAGTGCCATGTTCACTCAGCAAGATTGCGACTGTGCTGGCATAGCAAAGGTTCGCACTCGAGTGCCTCCAGTTAGTGTTTTCCGTGTTGATGGTAAAGAATTGTGAAATTATAAAAGCACGGAGGCATATAATTACCTCCATAGTAACAAAATAGGTAGCCTTAAGTACTGCTCAAGTCGACTGCTCGTGTATTGCCAGATAAGGGAAATCGTGTAGTCATGCAGCAGCTATTCTGTGGAAGGCTGCGTTATTCCTTAAACCAAAGCTCCCTTCAATTATCCAAATACGGGAACAATTAAATATATTTACAAACACGCTATTGTGCTTTTATTACCGAAGATATTTAAGCTTATGTTCAGCGGGGAGTGGTTAAATGATGAACATCCTATTGACGTCATCATTTCTGATATTTTTGTTGTTTGGGCTGGCTGGCTCTGTTTGTTGTTGTCATTGGCATCAATGCTACCAGAAGCACAAAACCGACAACGGAATCAGGTATTCTGTCCTGGCAGTGCCCATGGGCATCTAGTGAAACTTGTGGATACACTTGTTACCTGTTCCAGAGATGAAGGCAATGGAAGACTACATACAGGAAGCACTGTTTCATGGATTGATCTGGCCCTCCACCTCTCCAGTGCCAGCCAGCTTTTTCCTCATGGGTAAAAAAGGAGGGTTACATCCATGTATTAGGCAAATGAAAAATGAAATACAGGTCATCTCATTGAGACAAATGATCTCTTTCCAGGAGAGAGACTTGTTTAAATAGACACAGGACAACACCAGTTACAGACAGACACAATGACACTGCATGAAATAATAAATTTAAAGGAAAGTAGAGCAACATATGACCTAAAAAAGAACAAGTTTGCAATGATGATTTTTCCATTCTCTTTAGAATAAGCTCAAAATCTCCCAAGGGGATCAAACTGGACAGTTTCAGATTTTTTGTGTATCCCAAGCAGATGGGATGAGTAAGAAAAGGCCTTTTTGCCAAGTTCTAAGGGACTCTGATGGATATAAAATCCTGAGAGCGCTGTTGGCTGTTGGTTGTTTTATTATCAGCAGATAATGATTCAGGCTTTTAATTCCTGTTCCTTTTGTTTTGCACACAAAGGAGTCATAGTGAGGATAAATCTACCACTCTGACGCAAGTAGGTTTTTTTAAAATAAAATTAATTTCAATAATTTTTGCCTCAAATAGGGACACCAAGATGTGACATCAAGAAAAAAAGGGTGTGGGAAATTAAAATTAATAAGTATCGAGCTGCCGGATAGCTCACTCAGTAAAGCATCGCGTTGCGAAGCAGAAGTGACTGTCACGTCGTGGGTTCGATGTTGTGATTCTGGTTCTGCCTTGCCATATTCGTTCTGACTACCATGTGTATTTAGATCCTTGCCATGTTTGACTATTCTTTATATATATATATATATATATGTGTGTGTTGCGATTTGATTGCTTTTCCATTCATTTATTGTCTTAGTTTTGGATTTCCATGTTTTGATTTTTCCATGCATTGCACTTTTTTTTTTATATAATTTATTTATTTTTTTATTTCGGCATGATTGAAAATCATTTCATGACAATTTCAACACACAGCATGTATCATGACCGAAACGGTCGCGGGGGAAGCGAAATCGCTTATCAGAGTCCCGCCCCCAGCTTCCAGAAAAAACATTTTGGTTATGATTAAAATATCATAAGGATTATAAATCACAGCAGAGTTAATGTCCATGTACGCTACATTTTAAATTCAGGAAATAAGATCATGAAGTTTATGAATATCATAAGAATTATAATTGCAAATTAAGTGAGTGTTCATATAACTTAGATTCAAATGTCACTCTTGATCCAAAGCGACATTGTCCCGAAACCCCATTCTTGATCATTTGATTTGTTCCAGCTGATTTGGCGTAGATGAGTGGAATAGATACCGGATCTATCCTTGGATCTCTTGATCAGTCATCATTTCCATCACCTGGGTTCACCCTTCCCATTTCGGATGTAATGACTTCTCGCAGTTTGTCCAATCCATCGTTGCCTTCCTTAACGTCAAGCCCAATTTTATTGAGCTTTCTGACAAAGGTGGCCACGCCGTTCCAGATTTTCTTTATCCTTTGATCAATCAAATGCAGTCCAAACCCCAATGATAGCAGACCTACTATCATGAATCCAGTTATGTAGACATCTTCTACATCCTCAATGTCCAGGACCGTCAAACACAGCGAACGCCACTTTCCCCATGAATCCATGACGTAGCCGGCCGGGAATGTCCCATCCGGGCATGTCGGTTCTCCAGAACCTGCACGCCTCCCGGAGACAATTTTGTCAATTGCATTTAACGACCAGCTTATAAGATCCATTTTGGTTCAGCTGTCTGTAATAATGTGCTGTGAGTTGCCTTTCGGACAGTTAGTCTGAAGCGTCCAGTGACAGGATACAAATGAACCAGATTAAACATGTTTATAATTACTCAGATATGCACATTTCAACGAATATTTGAAGACCTTCAGCTCTCCAGCCATCCTTATATTATCATCAAGTACATTCCATGCCCTGACTTCAGCCACAGATAGCGAATGCTCCCTACGTGTCGTTCTGACCTTGCTTGATTGTAATAACATCCTACTTCTGGAGTGCTGCATACAGTCACGCTGAAGAAACAGGTTTTGTACATTTTTGGGCAAGCAATTTTTATATCCCAAGTAGACAAGTTGCAAGGAGTTGAATTTTACTATATCCTGTAATTTAAGAAGCGTTGCCTTAATAAACAAATCATTTGTATGAGTTCCATACAGAACGCAATAAATAATTCTAAGGGCCTTTTTTTGTAGTTTAAATAAAGGTTCTATTGTATTTTTGTAAGTGTGACCCCATACTTCAGCGCAGTAATGTAGATGGGGTGCTATGAGGGCTGAATAGATTATTTTAAGAGATTTGAGGTTTAATAATTTCTGCAGTTTCCAAAGAATACATACTCTTTTAACTAACTTTCTTTGAACTAAATTTACATGCGGTTTCCAGCTTAAGAGATTATCTATCATAACTCCAAGACTTTATATACGTTTACTCTTTCAATGCTGATACCATTTACTTTTAATTCTATGTCGTCCTTTAGACCTTTTTTCCCAAATATCATAAATTTGGTCTTTGTAAGATTTAATGATAGTTTGTTTACATTAAACCACGTGTGAAGTTTAGACATTTCATTATTAGCCAATTCGACTAATTGGTTGAGATCAGCACCAGAGCAAAAAATAGTCGTGTTGTCAGCAAATAAAATTAATCTTAGAATATCTGATACCTTAACAATGTCATTTATGTAGATTATGAACAGCTTAGGACCTATGACCGACCCCTGAGGAATTCCACAGGTAATGTCCAGGCAATTTGATTTATTATTGCCCATCTGTACAAATTGCGTTTTATTTGTTGAATAATTTTTAATCCATTTTAATGCGGTCCCTCTTATTCCATATTTATACAGTTTTTCAATCAATATATCGTGATTTATAGTGTCAAATGCCCTCTTCAGGTCAATAAATATACCTATAGAATATAGTTTTGATTCTAGTGAATCTTTGATCATCTCAATAAGTTCTGTTAGGGCTAGTGCTGTCGAATGCTTTTTCCTGAACCATACTGACTATCACATAGAAATTTGTGTTTATTTATATAATTGTCCAATCTATCATTGAAGAGTTTTTCTAAGATTTTTGAACATTGAGGTAAAATCGAGACAGGTCGATAGTTTGAGAAATCATATTTATCCCCGCATTTGTAGAGAGGGATAACCTTTGCTATCTTCATTTTATCTGGAAACACTCCGCAAGAGAAGGATAGATTACATATATGCGTAAGTGGAGTTACAATTGCGTTGGTTAGTGTTTTCAGTAATTTCATATCTAATTGGTTTACGTCAACAGATGTCTTAGCTGCACAGTTATTCAGAATTGATCTAATTTCGGATTCAGTAACAGGAGTTAATGTCAATGTGTCTTGTACTTCCTCATCCTTATCAAGGTAGTCCCATCTAAGGTGTGAGGGTTCGATGCCCTTTGCTAGTTCTGGCCCGACATTCACAAAGTAATTATTAAAATGGAACATTAAAATGTTCCACAACTAGATCCATGTTCTCTACCTGTTTACCCTGAACATTAAAGAAGCCAGGGTACTCCTTCTTCGGAAACCTCCCAGAAACGGTCTTTACTATATTCCAAAGATTTTTGGTGTAATGTTTATTTCCTCTTAAAAGCTTTTCGTAATACTCCTTTTCATGCTTCCTCAACAAGCGTGTAATTTTATTTCTATAAGACTTATACCTTACTTCCGCTTTCTCAGTCCTTTCTCTCAGAAACTGCTTGTATTGAGTATTTTTTTTCTTACAGGTATTGGCCAGTGTTTTTGAAACCCAAGGTCTTCTCTCTTTGTTTTTCTTCAGATTATTGGTTGTTTTGACTAAGCAGTGGGTATCATACAGAGAATTTACAGTCCACAGGAACGCCTCATACGCTCTATTCGGGTCGTTTTCTGCTAATACATTATCCCATTTTTGATTTAACAGATCTATTTCCAGATCCTTTGACCTTTTTTCTCTTTTAATTCTGATTTCTGTGTATTCCCGGATTTTTGATCTGGCCTGATCTTTTATATCTACCTTGCAATCACAAATATCAAAGACTGGCAGATGATCAGTAATGTCATTTATCATGATGCCACAAAATATATCAGAATCCAGTACATTAGTATAGATATCATCTATCAAAGTGGCACTATGCCAAGTAATCCTGCTTGGTTTTGCAATTAATGGTTGCATACCCATGGCATACGTGGTGTTAATATAATCCTCTATTATAGAGCTGTTATTTGGATTTATCAAGTCAACGTTAAAGTCCCCACACATGAAAACATTTTTATGGCTTATATTAGTGAGTAGTTCGCCCATACATTTGCTGAAAACATCAATTTGCGAATCTGGTGCCCTGTACACACAAGAAATAACAATATTTTTACCTTTCAATCTGGGAATCTCAATTGTAAGGCATTCCATAACATTTTCCACAACATATGATTTACATTCTATTTCCTGGAAGTTTATGGCTTCATGAATAAATAGACCAACTCCCCCACCTGCTTTATTCAGTCTACTCTTACACACAAAGTTATATCCCTCCATGTAGAAGTCCTTGCCCTTTTCCTCTTTAATCCAAGTTTCCGATAAGGCGATGATGTTAAACGGGTTAGTAAATGACTGAAGGTATTCCTTTATTTGATCGAAGTTGGAATATAGACTCCTACTATTAAAGTGGATAATGGACAAACTCCCATCCATTTTAATGCTTTTGTTGAATTTGTCCACAGAAAAGTATTCGCATGTGTTAACCATTTTTTCTACAAAGAGTCTATCCGGATCGATTTCTTCATTTGGATCTATTTCGGAAGAATGGTGACTTCCTGTCAAAAATCCATTTCCCGAAAAACTTTTTTCTGTAGGTTGATGACTACTCATGAATGTCTATCAAGGACCTCAGTGGTCGTACTTCTCCAAGTCCCGCATCATCTTGATCAGCACCGGTCTGGTGGTTTCCGGTGAAGATCCATTTGGTTTGATAAAAATTCTACAGTTTGTCGACCAGGTGCTGTGTATCTTACCCACTTTCCATGCGAGTGTTGCATTTTGCTTGGTGAGGTTTTCATTCATGAATACATTGGATCCTTTGAGATTTTTCCCTTGCTTCAACAGAGAGATCTTTTGCTTGTTACTTGTACGTTGTAGCAACACTTTGTCTCCCCCTGTCTGGTCTTTGGTCTTGTCTTTGCTCACAGCCCCAGTCATGCGTCTCACTCCTTTGGGTGATTTAATGGTTTCTGGGTTTCAACCTTCCTTTCCGATCTCATGTTCTTCCTTCTTGCTTTTTCTATATTACTCACATACTGACAGTTTGTTGTTTTTGTTAATTTACTAATCCAACTAACATTGTATATAATAATAATTTACCAACGAGCACTCAGGATTGTATGGCTGCACTTACTAATTGATTAACAAGCTCTCAGCACTCGCCCTGTTCTAGTCTCCGCCTCTTGTCTCTCCCTAATCTTCTCTGCTGCATTTCAGTGGAGTCTCCACACCTTATGCTTTCCTTTCTCTCAGTATCTGTGCACGGTAGAACTCCTTGACCGGAGCTGTGTCATTGTCTATGGGTTTGTCTCGTGATCCCTGTCCGTGTTTTGGCTTTTGCCTATTTTATGTGATTAGGCTCTTGTTCCACCCTTTGTAATTAGTCTCATTTCCTGCACCTGTGTTCTGTGTACCATGTGATCTCCCTGGAGTGTATATTAGGTGTCTCTTCACAGAACTTCCTTGTCAGACGTTTCTCGTGTTTACCTGTGCTGCTCATTATTCCGCCTTGTACTCATTGCGTTTCTCTTCTGACTGGATCTTCCGACTTTTGATTTTTGGCTTGCACTTCTTTGATTACCGTTGTATCTGTGTTTTTGAACCCTTTTTGCTAACCCTGGTCATGTTCGGGTATCCTCCGCCCTTGTTCTGAACTTGCAAAGATTCAACCAATGAGAGTATAAGAGGCGGTGGCTGACAGGTGTGTGCTTTGGAGGAGAGCCGCGAACTGTCTTCATTCTCCTGAATTGGCAACAAGGGGTCACATATGAACAATCCTTCTACATAGTTCACCAATTGGGCATTCCAGATTCGGGTGGAAGTGGAGATGCCAAATTTTAAAAAAGGATAAATAAAATTAATAAGTATCGTGCATGCTGATAAACCAAATTCTTGACCCCTAATTTCCGCTGATTTTGAAAAATATTAGCTAAAATTCTAAAAAACATTTAGTGTCCAGTAAATCACGACCATTACCAAATACAAAGTTTGATTTTTTTTTTCTTTGATTATATGCATAAATTTCTTGATTTTTAATATTCTTATGGAATGACTCTGCTGTGAGTCGGCTGATATCCCCGGCAATACCTTTCGTGTGCACAAATTTGTATGCTGCAACGACTTTTAGGGGAGGGAATTATGATAAACATCGTCTGAATCCATCCTCTTTCTTGATCATCGTTCAGCGATTGGCCATCCTCCTGCAAGGTAAGATGTTACTGACTGCTATTTTCATGACTTTTCCATATAATTTGTGCGATTGATTTGATATTTTAGGATTATAATGCAGTTTCTTCTCATGCAGTGACGGATTGATTTGTACCCATTTTTTGTCCTTCGGAATCCATTGTGATTAAAGTTATGCTTCAGAATAATGTTGTGCTATAAAATATTGCACAAATGAATTGTACAGTTGACGTTACCCGTGAGCTCATATATCAAAATTATCAAAAACACACACATATACACTTGCACACACACGTGAATTTAACATAAGTTACAATGGTGTGAATAAGTAAAAAAAATATGATTGCAACCTTCACATTTATGTCCAAAAAGCAGACCAGTAAGAGTAACATGGAGGAAATTGCCACGAGTGAACCAGCAAACCAGCTAAAATATTAATATTTATTCTCAGGCATAAAGTAAATGTATCCAATGTATCAAAACCACACACACACTGTAAATTCTACCTATTAAAGCATACTTTAGTTGCACAAAAATATTATATCATTAAAATATTATGAAAATTAGCATCTGTAGTCCAGTACAATGTATTGCTTTCGTTATTTAGCTGCTCTACTGAGAATATGCTCAAAAGCATTGTCAATTTGACAAATTGTCTGATCAGTAGTTTTTGAACTACATTTGCTAAGTAGCTTTAGTCGATCAAACTAAAGTTCTTCCAGTGCACACAGCCCCGACAGAAAACCCAGTTTTTGCCCATGTGCGCATGGCTGCCGTTACCGTGGTCGGTCAGTGACGGTCGCTGTTTTCCATTCTCAGACAAACAGGGAAATAAAGTGGCAAAAAATTACTCAGAGGCAGGTGCCCACAGTCAGAAGTGAAGAGTCCTGCTCCTGTTGATGGGCAGAAAATGGGTTTTCTGTCGGACGCATGTTTTGCTCATGTAGACGGCGTCAAACGGTACTTGCGCTCACCCTCAATTTTCTCAAACCCCTCATCTCATGATCAGTTTTCGTTGCTGTCCAGAATCTGTCATGTACAGGCTGTAACCAGATGTGTCACTCTTGAGCTGCCATCGTCACTCGTGGCTGCCCTATGCAGGGTCAATCAGTGACAGTGTCTGTGTTCCATTCTTGGATAGACAGCTGACTGACTGTTAAATGGTGTCAGTGCAAATGACGCACCACCTCTCGGCAGCTGACACCTGCCCGTGACATGCCAAAGGCTCTTTTTTTAATCTCTCCTGTGTCACAGGCCGTTCCATTTTTTTGATGCAGTAGCATTTTTCGTTTTTTTTTTTTTGTTGGCTTTATGTAGGCTTTAAACCACACCAAAAAGAACAAGTCAAGTGACTGTGAACACATCAGGAACAGGTCAATGTTTGTTATCACTGAAGTGCTTGGCGTGTGCACGTGGTGCGCGTCAGGATTACAATACCACGCACTTTTATTTATTTCCTCTTGTGCCTCCCTGGGATAGTAATAAAAATCAATCGATTCTTCAATTTACTGCAAATACAGTAAATACCTCACCTGAGCATTTTTAATGGAGCTGAGTATATATGAAAATAGAAGAAAGCAGGAGGGGGAAGTGTCGTCCCTGCTGGAGAGGTGCTGTTCATCTGGCCAACTGTCTCAAAAGGGGTTTTCTTTCCAAAGAAAGAATTCTGTCATCCACCACAATTATGACGTAAATGCAGTCTTTCCTGGGCATTTAGTGCTCCTGAGTGCACCAGTGCTTTCAAAAATCTAATTATCCCATTCTTCACTGGCAGTGATGCTTGTTGTGCTCTTTATTCATTTATTTCTTTATTTATTCAAATATAAAGTATTAACAGTTACAGTACAGCCACCATTAAAACCAAAGAAAAAGTCGTTAATCCGCCAGTACGGGGGCGTTAAACTCTCAGTAGGACCGGGAAATCTCGTCGTCAGCCGTGCTGTCGGACCGGCGTATTGACGCGCATGAAGACGAAAGAAGACTTCCCGCCGCCTACCGCGCACGGGGTAGCTGGGCGATTATAACTGAGCCACGGGGGCTGTTGGGACGGTCGTTTTGACAGTAGTCCTTACATGTAGATGATGGCACAGCTTGTTGGCGATTTATTTCCATATATGATTGCAAAAGTAACGTAAGCCTACATAAAATATTAATTTGCTTTGGCCGGGGGTGATGTTGCCGGTAATCATTTCTGCAAACCTTTTTATATTGGACGATACAGCTTACTCAACCTGTACTACTATTTAAAACTTTAGTACGGTATAATAGCCTACGCAATTGGATTATTAAGTATCATGCTATTTTTGATGAGGATTTTATTTGTCAGGTATCATTTCTGCAATATTTTATGTTCGGAGATAATACATGCTTTTATGTAGCCTACTATTAGGCCTATTTTACACTCAAGTGCTGAAATAGATTATTTTTCCTGTTGCAAACCTGAAATTTAGTATTGCCTATTCATTCCTACAGCACGAGGACCGGTTCCGCAAATGGAATTTGTTTGAAGTGTCTGGTATCGATACAGAATTTGCTGGCGGAAAGTTATCTGTTCACGAATGTGTGGAAATTACTCACGCTTTTTGTGGATCAGTTAGTTTTCTTCAGTTATTAGGAATAAAGCCTTGCACAGTCATTTTTCAGTGGCACGTCCTTTGATTGATTCCGCAAATAATTTCCAGTTTCGCAAACAGCGCCCTTTTCAGGCCGAACTTATGATATTCTTTGTTTATTGGCATTATTGCGTGCCCCTGGCCACAACGAAACAGACACATGTATTATCCACCAATTTTAGCCAGAATTACTCTATAGGGGATATCACAATAATTGGTCAAATTTATGGCTAACTGTTCCGTGTGTCGACATAGTGTCAGCTGGAATCCACGTGCGCTGGCCTCAGCTCACGATGATTTGTGCATCCATCGATATTCAACTGCTATCATCGACTACGGATGATTCTTTCTACTCTTTCCAATTCAAGTAGGCCTAGTAAATGCCAGGTATACGTTAAAATTATCAGGATGAGACTAAAAGTTCAGAATAACACAGGACATGAGTCATGATCAGCCCGTTGAGCCACAGAAAAACAGTACAGTTATAGTTGGAGGGAAAATGTTTTATTTCACACTGACTACAATAAACTTTCATAAAATTATTTCAGAAAAAATAAACAAGAATAAACAAGTTTGAAAACCTACAAAATGGCGTTTGCGGAACTAGTCAAATGACAAGCAGTCACTCCCAATGGGTGTTGATGAAAAAGTATCACTAGTACGACATTGGGATTTAAAAGGTCAATTATACGATAATTTCCGATCATAATGACACTAATAATGTGATGAATCCCAGGAATACACGTGTTAAACGGCCATACACTGCACAGTGCACCTTATCACAAGCGTTGATTTGGTAGCCTACTGCTGCAACGGCAAGCAACAGTTATCGGGCATTTATTTCTCTATGAAGCCGAATATCTTAAAACGATAGTTAAGAGTTAAATCCACAATAATTTACCGTTCTAGCGGTATCAGACTCAAGGCTGACAGCGAAGTCGTTTTCCCGCAAAATTGTGGAATCGGTCAAATTGCGGAACCGGTCAATCCACTGTATATCGAAGATTACTCGCACCCCGTCTCAGTAAAATTCAATAAGGGAAAGAACTTGAATGTTTTTAGATTTATATACTGTTTTGTTTTAAAATGCTTATTGGCAATTTTTAACCAATTTTTCAAAACGTTTTGCATCGTCTGTATTTGTTTTAATGACTTCTCATAACCATTCAGATGTTCAAACATAATGTTCGCAAAGCTTGCAACTATAAAATAATTGCGTACAATATGAATTTAGTTCGACCATAACGACTCTTGAATGCACTAAAAAAAAGCAAAATAAACTATTCGTGGAACCTTACAGAGGATGTTTAGCAAGCTTATTCTACCCACAAACTCTCAGAATCACAGTTTCTGCAATAAAAAGACATATTTAAAATACCAAAAAAATTTCTTTCAAGAACACAATTTCTTATATTTCGCTGTCAAATTTTTCATAATAGGCAAATTTTTTTTCTTGTTCATGCTAGGCTTTTTAAACAGAGAATCAGCAATGCAGTTTCCAGAGGCTGGATAAGCTGTCACTTGCACTTTCGCTGCAAGAGAAAATAAAAAGATGTTAAAATACATAACCGCAAATACACGTAATTCTAACGGTCAAAATGCCCTCTATTCTATAACTTACATGCGGTACTACATTCAGTTTCGCGGAGCCACATGTGGTTATTACTGGCGGTAAATTGTCCTGTGATACGGCTTATTGGTTAGATCGTGGTTAGAAATGGGTAAGAAGGGCGAAATGTCCAAGATAACGGGGCGTGAACTAATGCCGTATCTTTGGTTTTAACGGCGGCTGTACTGTACAATAACACTCTCTTGAACATGAAACAATGCTGCAAACAACTGTCCAATTACTTTCTGTCCATGAAAATCAGGAGACAAGTATATAAAATACTTATGCTTAAATTCCTGCTTTTTCAAACGTCTCAGATGTTAATTCCATCAAATTAAAGCTGGAAGTCTGCACTTCAATCTCCTTTATTAGCTGATTGTTCTTGTACCGCTTTAAACACAAACTTTAATTCGGTCTCCTCTGAGTGGTGAACCTGAGGAAATTTGACAAGAATATTGTAACGTCCCAGAAATAGAGGCTCAGACTGGTATCCAGCGGGTCTTTAGGTCTATTGTCGCACCGACATCCATCGACATACAACGTTCAAAACTCTACTCTGTCTACTGCTCGCGGGACATCCCCCAGAACAACCCTTGACCCGGTAACACCCGCTACATCCGTTACTGTTTCCCAAAAATCCCTGGAAGTCCCGCCCCTCAGGCAAGCCCACAGTATAGCACCTGTAGCAGCCGCTACAATATTAATCATTTTGAGCATCATCACTGGAAATCTTAGTGGGGTTTTTTTGTGTGTGTGTCTGGTTTGAAATAATTCAGTTTCTTCTGGCCCTGTAATCAATAGAATAAAAAATAAATATTTAACAGATTTTTTTTCATTTTCCAGTGGTAATGCCCATTTATTTCTCAAATACATAATTTGGGAATCACAAAATTTCCTAGTGTTCCTCTGTGCTGTGGCAAAGAATAAAACTGTTCTACAAAATCTGGGTAAAAAATATTTTTCTGTATTTCTTACCACAATTTTTACGACCCAATTAAAACTTTCTGATCCCCAAAACCGTTACTCACTGTGGGATGCGTGATGTCATCATATCAAAGGCCCAATTCATCACTTGTGATATTATTCCTTCAGCAGAAACTATTCACACTGCACATCACCATTAGCCGAAATCAATCACCAATTAATTATGTCTGCATATTAATGAAGTTGGTTGTGGAGTCTCAAATATTCAGATGGTGGCTGAATGGTTAAAAACTTTTACTGCTCAGTTACACTACCTGACAAAAGTATTAGGACGTCACTATTTATGTGTGTGATTTTCTTACAGTGCAGTTGAAAATAGTGAATGTATCATATTTGGAAGTAGTTGTTAATTCAAATAAAAATACAGACCCCATTTTGGATACACCAAACTGAATTATTCTAAGTCTTGACCCTCCTTTTATAGAGAATCAAAATCACTCCATGTGCCACACCTGATCATATTGATTGAACTAATAGTAGCCGTGGTCTTCCATTATAACAAAGACACAATTCCAAACTTGTAAATTTGAAGATTACCATCTTGCAAGCACTGTTTATTATAATATCTCTTATTTATTACAGACCCAAAGTGAGAGTTTTTAATGCAGAGAAAAAATATGCCAATTTGTATATCTGTAGCATCCCCAAATGTTCAAATAATGTTCTGTGATGTTTACATGTACATTTTAGGACACCATTAAATTCCTACAACACTCACATGTGTAATATAGCACGTACATCAAAGGTTGAATGAGAATGAGGATTGTCCTAATACTTTTGTCAGGTTGTGTAAATCAGCTGAGATTAGCCAGTGGGAGGGCTTTTTGTCCCTGAGGGGCTACTGTACAATCTACAGTCCTGTAAATAAGTAAGCAGACTTCTTCATGCAGAATCCACTGAGATACACAGCCACTTTTAAAATGTAACCGTAAACTTTGGCACTTTAGTGGTGATATTTGCCCACGTTATCACTTTTTGCAGATTAAACACTATAATTAATTTTGATTAAAGAATCTTTGCTGAGGTAAAAACATCAAGATCCGCATATTCTAACTAAATTTTATAGTGGTTTACAAGTCAAACCTGTGGGGCCAAATGAAACGATCTGAAATACCATTTGCGCTGACAGATTTTGCATCATAAAATCACTTCCACAGATAAAATTTCGAGTCTTCACAGTTTCAGATGATGTATAGTCTGCTAAGGCTGCACAATATTTTAACCAATAAAAGTATAAAAACTTAATTATGCAGAGCAGCCCTAGGGCAGGCTGTGACTGCGGAAGAGTTGAAATTCATTTCATTATTTAATGTCTCCACAGCACTGCGGTTGACAGGTAAAATAGCAATTACTTTTTCAATGGTAAAAATATTTATGGAACTGACAATAAACAGGTATATATGGGTATGCAGGTGGTGCTGTTGACGAGGCCGGTGCAGTTTCTGAAGAAGGTTATTTTTTAATTTTATTCTGATGACTGTCCATGTTGACAGACTCATCTGAGAACCTGAGCTGCATATTTACTGAATGATGAACAGAATTTTGAAATCAAACATTACTTCTCCCATCTGTCCCAGTAGGCAGCTTAAATGGTTTTACTGGACAGATCGCTCCATGAAAAGTCAGGCTGTCAGGCCAATTTCCTGTCCACACCACTGCGTTAATCGCTGTTTGCAGCAGCTGCGCCGCATTGCATGTTGTACAAAACTAACAGGTGAGGCCCTGCCAAACATGAGCATCACGACAGATTAAGCTTTTTTCGAGTTTTACCGCTATCCCAAAAACCTGTCAGAACAGGGAAGATTAGAGCAGCAGCAGAAGACAAGCAGTCCCAGCACTGCGTACGAGACTTCAGGTCACTTCCTATAAAGGCCTGATGCTCCTACACTTACACACGCAGTCCCAGGACTGCGTACGAGACTTCAGGTCACTTCCTATAAAGGCCTGATGCTCCTACACTTACACACGCAGTCCCAGCACTGCGTACGAGACTTCAGGTCACGTCTTATAGAGGCCTGATGCCCTCATACTTACACATGCAGTCCCAGGACTGTAAACGAGACTTCAGGTCATGTCTAATAGAGGCCTGATGCTCCTACACTTACACATGCAGTCCCAGGACTGCGTACGAGACTTCAGGTCACGTCTTATAGAGGCCTGATGCTCTCATACTTACACATGCAGACCCAGGACTGTATACGAGACTTCAGGTCACGTCTTATAGAGGCCTGATGCTCCAACACTTACACATGCAGTCCCAGGACTGCGTACGAGACTTCAGGTTACGTCTTATAGAGGCCTGATGCTCTTACACTTACACATGCAGTCCCAGCACTGCGTACGAGACTTCAGGTCACGTCTTATAGAGGCCTGAAGCTCTCATACTTACACATGCAGAGCCAGGACTGTATACGAGACTTCAGGTCATGTCTAATAGAGGCCTGATGCTCCTACACTTCCACATGCAGTCCCAGGACTGCGTACGAGACTTCAGGTCATGTCTTATAGAGGCCTGATGCTCCTTCACTTAGACATGCAGTCCCAGGACTGTATACGAGACTTCAGGTCACATCTTATAGAGGCCTGGTGCTCTTACACTTACACATGCAGTCCCAGGACTGCGTACGAGACTTCAGGTTACGTCTTATAGAGGCCTGATGCTCCTACACTTACACATGCAGTCCCAGGACTGCGTACGAGACTTCAGGTCACATCTTATAGAGGCCTGGTGCTCTTACACTTACACATGCAGTCCCAGGACTGCGTACGAGACTTCAGGTTACGTCTCATAGAGCCCTGATGCTCCTACACTTGCAAATGCAGTCCCAGCACTGCGTACGAGACTTCAGGTCGCGTCCTATGAAGGCCTGATGCTCCTACACTTACACAGGCAGTCCCAGCACTGCGTACGAGACTTCAGGTCACGTCCTATGAAGGCCTGATGCTCCTACACTTAAACAGGCAGTCCAAGGATTGCGTATGAGACTTCAGGTCACGTCTCCTAGAGGCCTGATGCTCCTACACTTACACACGCAGTCCCAGCATTAAGTACGAGACTTCAGGTCGCGTCTTGTGAAGGCCTAATGCTCCTACACTTACACACGCAGTCCCAGCACTGCGTACGAGACTTCAGGTCACGTCCTATAAAGGCCTGATGCTCCTACACTTACACATGCAGTCCCAGGACTGCGTACGAGACTTCAGGTCACGTCTTATAGAGGCCTGATGCTCTCATACTTACACATGCAGACCCAGGACTGTATACGAGACTTCAGGTCACGTCTTATAGAGGCCTGATGCTCCAACACTTACACATGCAGTCCCAGGACTGCGTACGAGACTTCAGGTTACGTCTTATAGAGGCCTGATGCTCTTACACTTACACATGCAGTCCCAGCACTGCGTACGAGACTTCAGGTCACGTCTTATAGAGGCCTGAAGCTCTCATACTTACACATGCAGAGCCAGGACTGTATACGAGACTTCAGGTCATGTCTAATAGAGGCCTGATGCTCCTACACTTCCACATGCAGTCCCAGGACTGCGTACGAGACTTCAGGTCATGTCTTATAGAGGCCTGATGCTCCTTCACTTAGACATGCAGTCCCAGGACTGTATACGAGACTTCAGGTCACATCTTATAGAGGCCTGGTGCTCTTACACTTACACATGCAGTCCCAGGACTGCGTACGAGACTTCAGGTTACGTCTCATAGAGCCCTGATGCTCCTACACTTGCAAATGCAGTCCCAGCACTGCGTACGAGACTTCAGGTCGCGTCCTATGAAGGCCTGATGCTCCTACACTTACACAGGCAGTCCCAGCACTGCGTACGAGACTTCAGGTCACGTCCTATGAAGGCCTGATGCTCCTACACTTAAACAGGCAGTCCAAGGATTGCGTATGAGACTTCAGGTCACGTCTCCTAGAGGCCTGATGCTCCTACACTTACACACGCAGTCCCAGCATTAAGTACGAGACTTCAGGTCGCGTCTTGTGAAGGCCTAATGCTCCTACACTTACACACGCAGTCCCAGCACTGCGTACGAGACTTCAGGTCACGTCCTATAAAGGCCTGATGCTCCTACACTTACACACGCAGTCCCAGCACTGCGTATGAGACTTCAGGTCACGTCTCCTAGAGGCCTGATGCTCCTACACTTACACACACAGTCCCAGCACTGCGTACAAGACTTCAGGTCACGTCTCCTAGAGGCCTGATGCTCCTACACTGACACTCGCAGTCCCAGCACTGTGTACGAGATTCAGGTCACGTCTTAGAAAGGCCTGTACACTTACACACACAGTCCCAGCACTACGTACGAGACTTCAGGTCACGTCTCCTAGAGGCCTGATGCTCCTACACTGACACTCGCAGTCCCAGCACTGTGTACAAGATTCAGGTCACGTCTTAGAAAGGCCTGTACACTTACACACACAGTCCCAGCACTGCGTACGAGACTTCAGGTCACGTCCTATAAAGGCCTGATGCTCCTACGCTTACACACACAGTCCCAGCACTGCGTACGAGACTTCAGGTCACGTCTCCTAGAGGCCTGATGCTCCAACACTGACACTCGCAGTCCAAGCACTGCGTACGAGACTTTAGGTCGCGTCCTATAAAGGCCTGATGCTCCTAAACTTACACAGGCAGTCGCAGCACTGCGTACGAGACTTCAGGTCACGTCCTATGAAGGCCTGATGCTCCTACACTTACACACGCAGTCCCAGGACTGTGTGCGAGACTTCAGGTCACGTCCTATAGAGGCCTGATACTCTTACACTTACACACGCAGTCCCAGGACTGCGTACGAGACTTCAGGTGATATCTCTGTGATCTAAAACTGCCGGACAGTATTTTCACAGAGCCGAAGAAAAGGGCATTTCTTTATGAAACCCCAGGCATGAAATAACAAAATGGTCTAATATGCTCATTTTCTGTGTTTTATTTTATTTATTTTTTTCCTGCAGTTTTCCCCCTTCTTTGTCTTGAGGTGTTGGGACCAAGAGGTTAAAATAGGTTGCACATAAAAGAAGACGTTTCTCATGGTATGAGCCAAGCCCTGGGTTACTATGGTTACCTCTGAGCCTCATGGATCTGAACCTCAAAAAACAGAATCAATCGAAATGTTCACTGAACGAATAACAGAATTATTATACTGACACAAAATGAAGAATGCTAAATGTGCACCAGTAACACCATGAATTGAGGAAAAATTAAGAATGATATCTGGATTAGATCACAGCATTGGAAAGTGCGCTCTTTTCTTACTCATCCATAAAAATATCTCAATATTGTGTGGTCTTCCTGTGTCTTGATGACTTCTACAGCCACCCTGGATTTCATCAATTACTTGGCGAATTCACAAGTTTAACCTTATGTATAGTCCTTCATGTGCCTGTGTGTGTCAAATTCAGAGGTGACTTTATTTATTTGTCAATTACAGGAGGAAGAGAACCGAACAAATATACTGTAAATGTTTCCTTTAGTTAAATTTCTGTTCAGTAAAGGTACTTTGAAGGATTTTCATTCCAGATATGTTTGGATATCTGAGGTTCTGTAGAAATCCAAACTGTGTTGATAATATATGCAGTTGCTATTATTTTATCAATGTAGGTGAATAGTTGCATTTAAACCCCCGTATGGCAGCTGTTTTGTTCAGACCCCCCCACCGTGGTCTGCAGACCTACGCTTGCCGTTCAGGATACTCACACATCTTGGATAGTTTGAGGGGACGCATGTGAGATTTCTGTTTTATTGCAATTAAAACTGAATCAAAAATCTACCCCCTTTAAAAATGCTCAGGTTATACTGAAAAAAAAATGTTTTGGCAGAATCTTTGGAGCGGAAATGTTTTTGCTTCAGGTCCAAAACACCGTAGTCATTAGGATTCACCTCACATGCCTAAATACCATCATCAAAGTCACCCACCCACATGGAGTGAAGCAGGTGCGTTTTGCCTGAATAATAAACGCTTCATTTTCTGTGCATTTGTGTCTCCACCTTTGGTAAACAGCACAGAGGATGAACACAGAGAAGAGCCGTAGAACAGAGGCAGGGCTGGAGTATCAGTGCTTTAATGTCGGGAGAGACCTGAGGGCTAATTTATCTGAGAAGCTTAAGTCGTATTTATGTTATATTTTAGCAAAACTGAACATTAACATTGAAGTCATCAAGCTGCCTTTCAGTAGCTTTCACTGCTGGAACAAAACAAAGGGTGAATTCAGCATGTGGCGCTTCCTGCATCCGTTAAATACTCCAGGGCTGCTTAAGAGCAGGAATCTGACTTTCCTCAGTTAAATAATCAATCTGTGTGACCCATCCCTTCGAAGTGTGTTTGTAGCGGGTGTAACATAATGTCTATTGACTTGGCATTGTATTTTCCCCCTGAACTTCTGTCGATTTTGGGTCTCAGGAGCCTTTGCTCTTTTTTCACGAGCCGAAGCCTTAGTATGGATCCCTTTTCAGGACACATTTAAGACTTTAGCTGTTATTGAGCAGAAGCACCAATCAGAGTTTATCATCGCAGTGTTGAATGAGAGCGCGCACAGGGCTCCGTATTCGCAGTATGTCTGACAGAGAGCCGCGAGGAGATGCATTTTGAGACGTTACTGAAGAGACAGACTCAGCCACTCATTGGAGGAGATGTGGTGACACCCCCACACCCTCTGGCCATTTGGAGCCCTTGCTATGTCAAGAAACAAATAGTATTGTGACACAGCTGTCTAATTAGCATAATTCCCTGGCAGTCGTTATGTTGCGGGCGGCAGCGCGGCTGGTCTCTCTGAGGGCTGCGGCTTTGACCTTTCCTGACAGCTCCGGCTGTCAGTAATTACCCGACGCACTACGGAGGAGGAAGCTGCCTCTGCCCTTCAGTGTCTCTGTCACTACAAATCCCATCCTCAAACACGGGGTTCACTCTTCCTGTTTTCGCCCAGAGGGGTTTGTGGGTTTGTGCTCAGAGGGGATGGTTCCCTGGACTGTTTTAGTTGGTTTAGCCAATCAGGTTGTGAGCTTCGCTGTAACTCTGACTGAAGCAGGAGACACAAGCATTTGGCTGAGTGTACGTTTGTATTTTGCCTGGAAAATTGAGACGCTCTCGGCACACGTGTCCCAGGCGATGTCAGAAAGAAATGACAGATCGCATCCACATCTTAATTCACACAAAGGAAGCAAATTAATTGCCTGGATTTCTCAAAGAGAAATTGCTGTAACCACTGACACAAGGAATGTATACCAGCCCGTCTCTGTCAGTGTTTTTTCTACTCCACTGAAGAGGGAGAATCTGAGACTATTTAAGACAAAAAATAATTATTATAAACTATATTATTAATTACACTGTAATACACCATTTTACCCTAATAATGCATGCAGCTGTGGCGTTTCCATGGGAAATGATGCCGCAAATTATAGCACCTGACAATCTCACATCTGGCATTGTGAAAATACAAAGTACGTTTGCCACTATTCTTTTCCAGTCTTTCTGTTAACTTAATAAGATTATTTTCATATTTAAAGGGAAAATGACCATCGTGAGAAAACCTTCAGGCCGGAAGCATGAGTCTTTAGAGGGAAGTTTTTGTTCACACTTTTGATGAAGTGTTGCTCATAAAGGCTTTATACAGCATAATGTATACAATATAATGCCTTCATTAATGAGACATAATGTCTTCATAAATCATAAAAAGCAAATGTCATGCTTTGTGAAGGTTGAAATAACACATCCTTATTCAGCATGTGATGCCAGATGTGCTTCACTTGCTGATAAGGATGTGTCATTTCACCCTTTAAAAAGCATGACATTTGCTTATGTATGATTTATGAAGACATTATGGCCTGTATTCAGAAACAACTCTCACACTCACCCACCACTCACCATATAGTGAGTACGGTTGAAATGTAACTGGACTGTGAGAGAGAGACCGACCACTAACCGAGGGAGCGGTCCAACTCCTCGTCAGTTAATATTCACAAACGCCACTCGAGCATAACTGACAGTAGTGGGCACTGGGTACCACAGGCGGTGCGTCGGCTGCTGCAAAGGGACGCTCAATCCTCACCCTTCTGTGCTGAATGACCTAAACCTGACGCAGTGTACTTTTCTTGATTAGTAAGTTTCTCAGACGAACTGGGAAAATGACAATCAATTTTATTTTTGACTGCGTTGTTATACATTGCTACACAGAACTGAGGCGTTTCTTTCGCACATAAATGACGATGTAAAATTTCACCATGTCCTCATAAATTCCGTGGTTGAGTGGCTCGCGAAAGGCGCAGGACAGCCCCCGAGGCTCACTAAGCAACAAGCTGTGAAACGGCCCAGACATTTCCTTCTACATTCGGCACTAAAAAATGTAGAAAAGAATGGATTCTTGTGACTTACAGCTACATGAGCCGCGCAGACCAATCCACACGCGCCCCACGAGCCGCTGAGCGCAGAATTTTCCAACCCATCAGTAAAGAAAAGCACGAGAAATCCGAATGCACGAGAGTTGACAGATATGCGTCATTCGTGAAAACTGGCCACACCTGATAATGTTGACAGTTCTCGGAGTTTCGACAATGGTAATTTAAAGGAATTGAAAACAGGGCAATAACTATCAGTGCTCATTCTAATTTAACAAGTAGAGCTGGCGACACATGATAATCCTTAGGATTTTTGGAGTTCAAGTAAATAAAATTTTATTAAATTATTGAAAACAGTTCATGTCTAATCATTATTTTTAAGGGATGGTTTTGAGCTTCCCCTATTGCCAGTTCACCAGTAGCCACTGGTGGGAACACAAATGCTAACCTCGAGTTCACCACAGTGCAGTTTGTAAACACTGAAACCTGGTGGTTACCAGCATCCTTATCAGCATTATAGTTAAAATTTGCATAGTTGCGATTGCGTCGAGCACGTGGCTGTAAATAATCCAGAGTTTCTAATGTTTGTAACCACCTGAAAGCCATGACAATGAAATACTGGCGCAAGTTAGTGCGGCTCAAGGGAGGTGTTCCCTGCACTCAACCTTCACTCAGAAAGAGACGCTATTTTCAGTGTGAGTGAGGTCTCTGAAAGCAAATGAGGGTTAGGACAACCTCTGACTCATTAAGTATAACCTGACACTAACTATGTTTTAGTACTCACTCACACTTAATAAGTCAGAGTGTCCTTTCTGAATACGGACATAAGTCTCATTTATGAAGGCATTATGCATGCTGTATAATTTTATGAGCAACCCTTCACCTAAAGTGTGACCAGACATTTTGCCATGTTTATGTTTAATATCAATGTACGACTTAGACTGTGCTCAGAGATGAGGTTGATAGTTTGACGCCATGATTGTAGTTGATGGGATGGCACTGGCGAGACTGTGCTCAGAGATGAGGTTGGGCTGTTGTTGCCAGGGTTGCAGTTGATGGGACTGCACTGGCTAGACTGTGCTCAGAGATGAGGTTGGGTGTTTGTCGGCATGGTTGCAGTTGATGGGATTGCACTGGCTAGACTGTGCTCAGAGATGAGGTTGGGTTGCTGTTGCCATGGTTGCAGTTGGTGGGACTGCACTGGCTAGTGTTATGGCCCCAATTTGTAATTAGATTTACAACGCAACAGCAACAGCAAGGGATGACAGACACAATTTTAACAACTAAAACACATTTAATTTTTAAAACAAAGACAATAACGACTAAGCAACTAACAACTTAGACCAAGATTGAATTATGTCAAAACATAAATATTTACAATCCCTTTTCGTGGGGGGTGGCTTGGTGATGTCCTGGATGATGAAAATGCTCAAACACAGGCAAAGAAATCCACAAAAGAAACGTCACAGGTCTTGAACAGAATGGCAGGTCTGGTCATCTTCTTGCAATTTCTCCTACTACTTTTCTGTCTCAATTCTTTTCCTTATATACTCTTTTGCAGACCCCACCCACATTTAGACCTCTTTTTTTAATTTTCTGAGACTTGCCCCAGACATGTCCAGGACATGTCTAAACATGACTCCAGTCTGAGCTTAACAAAAAAAAGGTAAATACTGCCATCTAGTAGCCTATATTCACATTACACCTCCATTCCAAAAGGGAAAAATTTTGACTCATAAAGGCAAAATTTTTCTTTTCAATACAAAATGGTTCACAAAGTGAACACTTGTCTATATATACATATCATACAATATTCAAACACATGATATATATATACAAATTCAAACACGGGATAAGCAATCAGCAATTACATTGTCTGTACCCTTCACATGCTTAATTTCCAAGTCAAACTCCTGTAAAATCAAACTCCAATTCAACAATCTCCGATTCTTGTTTTTCATCTTACTCAAAAACCATAACGGATTGTGGTCAGTGTACACAATCATTCGCTTTTGTCCTGTACAAACATAAACCTCAAAGTGTTGTAAAGAAAGGACCAGAGCCAACAGTTCCTTCTCTATTGTGGAATAGTTCCTTTGGTGGCGATTGAACTTCCTGGAGAAGTATGCCATGGGATGCTCAATGTCATCAGAGTCACTTCTCTGTAGGAGCACAGATCCACAAGCTTGGTCGCTAGCATCGACCGCGATGGAGAACGGTTTGTTAAAGTCAGGAGATTTGAGCACGGGGAAGTGACACAGCAGAGACTTCAGGCGATCGAAGGCTCTCTGGCATGCATCATCCCAGGTGAACTTTACGCTTTTCTTCAGTTGGTTAGTTAGACTGAGAGCAATCTCAGCAAAGTTCTTGCAGAACTTGCGGTAGTACCCGATCATTCCAAGGAAGCGGCGCAAAGCTTTTTTGTTGTCAGGAACTGGAAAGTCCATGATGGCTTGGACTTTAGCATTTATGGCTGCCACCTTACCCTGGCCTATGACGTAGCCAAGATAGGTGACAGTAGCACAACCAAAGTCACTCTTGCTCAGGTTAACAGTCAGGTTAGCCTGGGTCAGGCGCTGGAACAACGTCTCTACATCTTTTAGATGTTCTTCCCAGGAGTCACTCCATGTGATCAGGTCATCGATGTATGCACCCGTGTGTGGCAATCCGGCGATTGTAGACTGTATTATCCTTTGGAACGTGGCTGGGGCATTTTTCATGCCAAAGGGTAGGACTTCATACTGGTACAATCCAGATGGTGTGGCAAAAGCAGAGAAGCTCTTGGCCCTCTCAGTTAAAGACACACACCAATAACCCTTCAATAAATCAATCTTGGTCAGAAACTTTGCTTGCCCTACACTATCAATACAATCATCAATCCTAGGTATTGGAAACACATCAGCTCTAGTTACAGCATTGACTTTGCGATAATCTGTTCAGAATCTAGTACTTCCATCAGGTTTTGGAACTAGCACATAGGGTGAACTCCAATCTGAGTTGGAGGGTCTGATAATATCATGTTCTAACATGTACTCAACATCTTTCTCAGCAATCTTTCTCTTTTCAGGATTCATCCGGTACGGATGCTGTTTCATTGGTTTGGCACCACCAACATCTACATCATGAGAGGCTATAGAAACTCTCTTTGGAACATCAGGAAACAGATCCTCATATTTCTTGATCAACCTCTCAAACTGATCTCTCTGTGAGGGTTCTAAGTGCTGGAGTTTTACATCAAGATTTTGCAACACTTCAGAATTCGACAATTTACATGAAAGAACTTCAGCTTTAATTCTAGGTTCATCATCTTGAAACTCCCCCTCATCTTCACAAATCTCGGCCATAGGAGAATCTGAAGTGACAACTGCAACCCTAGCATTTCTGTCATGATAAGGCTTTAGCATGTTAATATGACACAATTGTTTTGGTTTTCTCCTATCTGGAGTCTTCACAATGTAATTAAGATCATTGAGTTTTGTCAGAATTTCATAAGGACCATGAAATCTAGCCTGCAAGGGAAACAACACAAGGACCTTGTCTCCTGGTTTCAACACACGGCTTCTAGCCTTATGATCATACCAAGTTTTCATTTTTCCCTGACTTGATTTCAAGTTCTCTTTGGCAAGGTCACAAGCTGCACGCAATCTTTCCTTGAACTTGCTAACATAGTCTAACAGACTGATATGCGGCTCTTTCTCTTGCCATTGTTCACTCAATAATAGCAAAGGTCCTCTCACTTCATGACTAATAACTAGCTCAAATGGACTGAATCCAGTAGACTCCTGCACTGCTTCTCTAGCTGCAAACAACAGCAAATGAACACCTTCATCCCAGTCTTTCTCATGGTCATAACAATAAGTCCTCATCATTGTCTTGAGAGTGGAATGAAACCGCTCTAAGGCACCCTGACTCTCTGGATGATAGGCACTAGAAAGAATCTGCTTTGCACCTAGTTCATACACAACCTGCTGAAACAATCCTGAAGTGAAATTGCTACCTTGGTCTGACTGAATTTCCCTGGGAAGGCCAAACAATGTGAAGAACTTTATCAAAGCCTTCGAGATTGCAGTTGCCTTAATGTTACGTAGAGGTATGGCTTCGGGGAATCTGGTAGATGCACACATGATTGTCAACAAGTACTGATTTCCAGATCCAGTCCTGGGCAATGGACCAACACAATCAACAATGACCTTAGAGAACGGCTCCCCAAATGCTGGGATAGGCTGCCATGGAGCTACAGGTGGGTCTAACTGGTGTTTTCCAGCTACCTGACAAGTGTGACAGGTTTTGCAAAAGTTGGAAACGTCTTTCCGAAGCCCAGGCCAAAAGAAGTGTTTCATGATCTTATCAACAGTCTTGTTAACACCAAGATGACCTCCTAAAGGTAAACTATGAGCCATTGTTAAGATCTCATTCCTGTAGACCTTCGGAACAACAATTTGCCTGACCACTGCCCAATCTGCATTGGCAGGGATATCAGGAGGGCGCCACTTCCGCATCAACACACCATCCTTGAGATAATACCCAACTGGAACTGCTTCTATTTCTTTTTCAGGAAGGGCTCTCCTCTTTAGTACACAAATTTCAGGATCATTAGTTTGCTCCTCAATCAACCGCTTTCTGGACAGAGACAAGTCTCCAGACACATCAGAATCACCAGACCCATCTGGCTGGCTGAATAGAGAACTGATAAAAGTATCTGATAAGTCCTCAAACGGAGAAACCATAGTAGGCCAATCAGAGTCATGAGGCGAACCACCTGAGTCCTGACTATTCAATGTACTGGACGGCACCACATCATCTTCTTCTTTAGGCTTCTTGGCCATAGCACGAGTCACTGCGCAAAAAGGATACAGAGATGGGTCCTCATCCCCATCTTCAGTGCTCGGCTGTGAAGTAAGATGTACAGGGGGAACTACTTTGCCCCCAGCCAGGTCATTGCCTAGCAACAGAGAAACACCCTTTATAGGTAGACTTGACATAAGTCCCACCTTTACCTGTTCTGTAACTAAATCTGACTTCAAGAATATAGAGCGCAGGGGTACAGATACAGTCCTCCCTTCAATACCTTGTACAAGTATGAAATCCCCTGAAGCGGTCTCATCACGTAACTCCAAGGAGTCCATCAACAAAAGTGACTGAGAAGCTCCGGTATCCCTTAGGATATATATGGGGACAGGAGTCGTATGCTCATTCAGAGCCACAAATCCCTCTGACACAAATGGAAGAAATTCCTCCCTCACGAAGTCAGCTGTATGAGGCTTTTTAGCCCCACAAGAAGCAGGTAATTTAGCAGATCGGTTATCTACTACAGGGGTTTCTAACCTTGTTTTCACAAAGGCATTTGGTTTGGTATCCTTTCCTTTTTCTTTCTTAGCTTTAAGGAACCAACAGTTAGTTGTAACATGACCAGATTTCTTGCAATAACTGCAAACTAGACCACTTTTGTCACTGTCAGCTTTCACACTTTGATCAGACCTGTTACTGGATTTCTGAGCACCATCACCAGATTTGTCCTTGTCTTTGGGTGAGGAATCTTGGGTATCACCGTAACCCTTTTTCTGAAATTGGGACCATCTATTATTACTGCTAGACTGAAATTTGGACTTATGTGTGAGAACATATTCATCTGCAAATTTGGCCGCTGATTGCAAATTCAGTGCTTGCTTCTCATTAAGGTAGGTCTTAACATCATCTTTAACACAGTTCTTGAATTCTTCAACGAACACCATCTCTTTTAGTGAGTTGGAATCATCCTTGACCTCCATAGAAGTACACCAGCGCTCAAAGCAAACCTGCTTTTCATTAGCAAATTCAACATAAGTCTGATTTTCAGATTTCTTCAGACCTCTGAATTTCTGTCGGTAAGCCTCTGGAACCAACTCATAAGCTCTCAAAATAACCTTTTTGACAACCTCATAATCAGAGGAATCATCTGCAGACAAAGCCGAATAGGCTTGTTGAGCTTTACTTTTGAGGACAGTTTGCAACATCAGAGGCCAGTGTTCCTTTGGCCACTGGCAACTCTTTGCTACCTTTTCAAAACACTGGAAATAGTTGTCAACATCCTTTTCCGAAAATGGAGGCACCAGTTTTACCTCCTGACTGGCACAAAATTTATTTTTAGTTTCAATTTTAATTTTTAGTTGCTCCATTTGGAGTCTTTCTTCTCTATCGAATTTCTCTAATTCAAAATCTCTCTGTCTTGCAAATTTTTCTAACTCAAATTCTCTTTGCTTTTCTCTTTCCTCCCTTTATTTTTCTCTTTCCTCCCTTTCAATCTCTAGCATTTTTAATTTAAGTTCCATTTCTATATTTGGATTTTCCACTGGAAACTGTTCCAGATCTTTGGGTGCAAACACATTTTCATCAATGTAATATTCAACTATCTCTCGAGCCAGTCTTGCTTTTCGCATGGCTGGTTTCACCTCTGTCAGCTCTAAATGTCTGCAAATTTCTAGCAGTTCTGTCTTTTTAAAAGACTTCAAAACCCCTACGGTTGGTGATGCCAAGAAATCATACATTGCTGTTGTCAATATTTATGTATTCAATTAAAAAAAATCAATTTTACAATTTGAAATGTTAGATTTTCAATAAATTACTCACACAATGGTCTATCCCGGACCTTGAGCCCCCAATTTGTTATGGCCCCAATCTGTAATTAGATTTACAACGCAACAGCAACAGCAAGGGATGACAGACACAGTTTTAACAACTAAAACACATTTAATTTTTAAAACAAAGACAATAACGACTAAGCAACTAACAACTAAGACCAAGATTGAATTATGTACAAAACATAAATATTTACAATCCCTTTTCGTGGGGGGTGGCTTGGTGATGTCCTGGATGATGAAAATGCTCAAACACAGGCAAAGAAATCCACAAAAGAAACGGCACAGGTCTTGAACAGAATGGCAGGTCTGGTCATCTTCTTGCAATTTCTCCTACTACTTTTCTGTCTCAATTCTCTTTCTTATATACTCTTTTGCAGACCCCACCCACATTTAGACCTCTTTTTTTAAATTTTCTGAGACTTGCCCCAGACATGTCCAGGACATGTCTAAACATGACTCCAGTCTGAGCTTAACAAAAAAAGGTAAATACTGCCATCTAGTGGCCTATATTCACATTACACTAGATTGTGCTCAGAGATGAGGTTGGGAGTTGTCGCCATGATTGTAGTTGATGGGATGGCACTGGCGAGACTGTGCTCAGAGATGAGGTTGGTTTGTTGTTGCCATGGTTGCAGTTGAAGGGAATGCACTGGCTAGACTGATTTATTTCAAACAAAACCAAAACACCAATTATGCACAACAAAACAAAACTACAGAAAACCACTGATCACAGAAAATATAACAACCTCAATCACTCAACAATCAAACAACAAGCAACAACAGAGTTTGAAAAAGGGGATGGAAGAAGCAGGGCTTATCCATTTAACTGTGTGCTCAGAGATGAGGTTGGGTGTTGTCGCCATGATTGAAGTTGATGGGATGGCACTGGCGAGACTGTGCTGAGAGATGAGGTTGGGTATTTGTCGCCCTGGTTGCAGTTGATGGGAATACACTGGTTAGACTGTGCTCAGAGACGAGGTTGGGTGTTTGTCATCATGATTGTAGTTGATGGGATTGCACTGGCTAGACTGTGCTGAGAGATGAGGTTGGGTATTTGTCGCCCTGGTTGCAGTTGATGGGAATACACTGGTTAGACTGTGCTCAGAGACGAGGTTGGGTGTTTGTCATCATGATTGTAGTTGATGGGATTGCACTGGCTAGACTGTGCTGAGAGATGAGGTTGGGTATTTGTCGCCCTGGTTGCAGTTGATGGGAATACACTGGTTAGACTGTGCTCAGAGACGAGGTTGGGTGTTTGTCATCATGATTGTAGTTGATGGGATTGCACTGGCTAGACTGTGCTCAGAGATGAGGTTGGGTGTTGTCGCCATGATTGTAGTTGATGGGATGGCAGTGGCAAGACTGTGTTCAGAGATGAGGTTGGGTTGTTGTTGCCATGGTTGCAGTTGATGGGAATGCACTGGCTAGACTGTGCTCAGAGATGAGGTGGGGTATTTGTTGCCCTGGTTGCAGTTGATGGGAATACACTGGCTAGACTGTGCTCAGAGATAGGGTTGGGTATTTGTCGCCATGGTTGCAGTTTATGGGATTGCACTGGCTAGACTGTGCTCAGAGATGAGGTTGGGTTGTCGTCGCCATGTTTGCAATTGATGGGGTTGCACTGGCTGGACTCTGCTTACAGATGCGGTTTCATTGTCATTACAGGAACATCGGTTATGAAAGTGACGGCCTCCGATGCGGACGACCCAACATATGGCAGTAGTGCCAGAGTGGTGTACAGCGTCCTCGATGGAGAAAAGTTCTTCACTGTGGACAACCAGACTGGTAAGTCCTGACTAGACGCCTGAAACCAAGCTGTCTTCTGAGGACGTGGCTCAGATGTTCCACTGAAACTCTGAGGGTCGGTGTTTAAAGCCCAAATCTAGCCACCATAATAATACAATTGTTGGCGGTTCCCATGGCTGAGGGTCTTCACCTCGATCTTCTTGATGTTGGTACCTACAATCATCAGAGGAACGTACACTTCTTGTCATATCTCACAGGTGCATTATTCCAACTTTCCCATTTTTGCAGGACTTTGTCAATCAGTTTTTCCTATTGACTTCATATCAGTGTTCTGTTTTTGTTTAAATTAGAGCTTTTTTAAAAATACCAATTTATTTGGAGTCCCCCCGGGAACAACGGCACACAATTCTGCCTCAGTAGTTTTAGTAGATTCAAATATTTATTGAAATCAAATTTCAACAAGAGTTGAAACATAATTCCACATAAATCGTGATTTGTGGCTGAGTTTCTGAATTCTGCTGTAGAAAAGGGACAAAGTCCAATTTTTGGGATGTTTTTGGTAAAGAAATGAAAGATTTTGGGCAGAATGGAACTGAAACCCCCAAAAGGCACAGCTACACCATAACAGTAAGTTCCATACCAAATTTGAAGTTTGTAAGTGGCATAGTTTTTGAGTTCTGTCCCGGTAACGAGACAAAGTCCAATTTTAGGGCTGTTTTTGGTGAAAATTTCCAAAATTATGGGCAGCATGTAACTGTAACCCCCAAAAGGCACAACTGCACCATAAGAGTAAGTTCCAAAGCAAATTTAAAGTTTGTAAGTGGCATAGTTTTTGAGTTCTGTCCCGGAAACGAGACAAAGTCCAATGTTAGGGCCGTTTTTGGTAAAAATTTCTGAAATTATGGGCAGCATGGAACTGAAACCCCCAAAAGGCACAACTACACCATAAGAGTACGTTCAATACCAAATGTGAAGTTTGTAAGTGGTATAGTTTTTGAGTTTTGCTCCGGAAATGAGAATGATTACGAACGGACGGACGGACGGACAGGGCGATGACTATATCCCACAATATTCCATACCGGTGGGATAAAAATGAGAAAGGATTGTTGCGCTCGGTCAACAGACTGAATTAATTAGTACTACAGGTGCGTAGAGCTAGAAACATAGGAAAAATAAACGCCGACCACACATTGTAAGACAAAAAACATCAGTCTGACCTGTATAAAAGCACATTTTTAACAGCTCACATCACAGTGCAGAAGTGCATAAATGATGGTCTGACTGTGACCGTTATGTTTGGTTTTATTTTTGGCACCTGAGCACTTTTAGTGCACTTTTGTGATGATGGAGATCTGTGATGTGAGCTATCATGAACACACTTTTTTTACACGGGTCAGACTGATGTTTTTTGTCTAACAGTGTGCGCTTGGCGTTTCTTTTTCCTTGAGTTCAAATTACCATGAGTTCTAATTTTTTATTCAATTCAATTTTATTTGTAAAGTACTTTTAAGGAAGGTCTTATTTGCAAAGTGCTTCTTACTTCTCAAAACAATTACAAGGAATCCTCCTCAGAGAAGCCAGAGGTGCCAGCAACAGGAAAAACGCCCTTGTAGGAAGAAACCTTGGGGAGATCCGGGCTCTGTGAGAGGGAGCCCTTCTGCCTGAGTATGAGTCACTTCCAGCTAAGATGTTAGAAACCTTGGGGAGATCCGGGCTCTGTGAGAGGGGACCCCTTCTGCTTGAGTATGAGTCACTTCTAGCTAACATGTTAGAAACCTTGGGGAGATCCTGGCTCTGTGAGAGGGACCAGGTATGTGTTTACTCTCTGTACCTGAATTTATTGTAACTTGCGTTGTGTTGCCTTAAGTTTCTGCCTATCTGGTGAATAAACTGTTGTTATTCTTTATTATATCCGTGGTCTCCATGACTTTAATCTGCTTTACAGTTTTTCCGTCCGTGTTACGACAGGTACTTATGGGGCGATTCTTCATCACTCCAGACTAGCTAGCTGATGTTTATAGGTAGTGATGGGTTTTAAATGAGATTGTCAATTACGGTCTACTTACATAAAGGGTTTATGTAGTACCGGTTCTGGGGATTGGGCCTAAAAGAGCACCCCTGGGCTTATAAGCTGGCGCCTGGCCAATTCACCTTAAGGAACCCTGGGGTGTACATAAATCTGGGTTCATGATATGTTTATGCCAAGATGCTAATATCATGGTGATCCTCCAGAACTATCACCGAACTAAGATCCGGCAATTACGCTGGGACCCGGGGGCATATATTAAGTGACAGTGGTTTTCATGGGAGAGTCTGGTGGCGTGTTTCAGTCCTTTATCTATTTTAAATTGCAGTCAGATTTCAAACGAGAGTAATATTTTAATTGTTCTGCTTAGTTTGCCCTAATCACTGATATATCTGATGTTTTGTTCAGTTTCTGCAAGTGTCTCAACGTGCACCTTGGATTATTCGCAGCATGGCAGTAGGTTAGACGGTTCTGTGATTTTGGCATAGCCCCTTTCTCAAACGGAGAATTACAGGGGATACTTCAGGCAAGTTTCAGGCCAGGTTCAAGGCAGGACACAGGCATGGAAGATTCAATTGACATATCCCATTGCCTCATAACAGCTAGAATCCACACACATAAGCTTTTGCTCCCGGCTCCTCTGTCGTTGGTCGGGCTGCGTGGGTTTTACATTTGAATCTAGTCCCACCCTGCCTATATATTGTTCTCCATAAATGTGATATGATCTATGTCATTGACTATTGCTGTACTTAACAATTGAGCCACATGGATAATTGACGATGTAAACTGATCCAGGAGTCGGCCCTCACACACTTCTGAGGCTGAATGGGGTTGAGTAATATTGCATCCACTTCTAGCTGTACTTGCCATTTCTTGATTAGCACTAAAGCACCAAAAGAAAGCTGTTCCTTGCCTGATAATAGGGCTAACTGGTAGCCTAGAAATCTAGACATATCCTAGTGGTAGCAAATAGTTTTGCTCAGCCGGTACGCCTCACCACGAACGATAGGGCCCCAGTACTACCAAGTCATTAGTCCGTCCAAGGTGTGGTCAGACCAATCACAATGCTCTGTTTGTAGAGAGTCTTTGGGCTGGCTTAGCATGATGACAACAACGCTGCGACGGTGCAAAACAACTGAGATGGCTGTGGCAAAGAAACACCGGTCGTCTGAATCGGCTTTGGCATTGACTTCGGAAGAGTTAGACTTTGAAAGATGAGAAGAAAAAGACACTCAAGTCATTCGTTTCAAAGACTGATGTATTTGCTGTTTTGCCGACGGGATACGGCAAAAGTTTCATTTACCAGCTGTATCCGCTGGTCGCGAAACAAATGGGAGTCAGTGAGTGACTGCGTTTACATGCATACCATTTTCCGATTAAAGTCCATATTCGGGTGACGGTAATATTCCGAATAAACTATATGCGCTGAACAATGGGAATATTTAATTTACATGTTAGTTTGCATATCCACCACTTTGGTACAATCTCAACACCGGGTTTTCAGCAAATTAAACGCTCAAAAATAATTGTCATGGCTTTGGTTGCCGTCTGTTAGAGCTTCAAAGCCGACATCGACTCCACTCTCTTAGCCATTGCAATCGCTAGCGGTCCCAGAAATTCATCCATGAAAATTCATACCCAGGGGTAAATGAGAATTATTTTATGGGTGTGGTTTCTGAAAGGTCCAGTGGATGGCACTGTGGCCATGTCTGACACAGGGTGAGTTCATGGAGGTCGCTTTTGGGTGAATTGGGGGACATCCGAATCAATAAGCTCCCACGGCCCTGAAATACCCCTGCGGATGCGGGTGGCCCTAAGGCAATGGGGCCTAAAGTTCTCAAAGATCTGGCTGGTGCGAAAGCGGGTGAGTTTGGTTATCAACGAGTTTCACGGTCCAAAGGTGCCCCTTTTCAGGATACAAGTGTCCTAAAGATAAGTTTTACCAGCGTTATACACTTGTAAGAAAGTGCTTGGCTTTCAGTTCTCTCTGGAGTCCATTGCGGCTTACAGTGACGACCTGACAGTTCCCGAAATATTAGCGAGCAAATGTTGAACCTAAAATTACACTCTCATCACTACCTAACCCCTTAGCTAAGTTAAGGAGCTAGAAAACATAAGTACCGTTACAGCCAAGGGTGTAGATTTAGTGTGAGAATTGGTTGGGACAGGTTTATGATGCAAGTGCGCATAGCACGCGAGCTGGAATATTTTTGTAAATCTGAGTGCAGATACTGCCTTTACTGTACACAGAGAATATCTGAATGTGTGTTTCTGCATTTTTTTCTATTATGCTACGCAAGGTGCCTCCAAAATTTTGATACAAAGATGCCACATACATAAACTTGCCACAACCTTAACTGGCAGCTGCAAACCATCTCAGCGCACTCATAAATCCCGCTTGTAACCTGGGCATTGATACCAAGTGAGTGGATATATAACTACGTTAGCAAGCCAGCTCACAATCCTCTGTATTAAGTATCCTAATATGCAGTGACGCAATTGCAGCCAAGATAAACACCTCAAAATACCGACTATGAATTGGACAAGCTGCAAACCGAACTTTAATCGAACTGGATCATGTTAGATTTACGATTACGTGTTTCTTCCACTTTCCCCCACTGGGCCAAAGTTGGTTGAACATGTGACTTTCAAAAGGTTATTTGCTGAACATCATGAGACTAACTTTAATGCTTTCCCTATAATTCCACAGAATTTCCACAGAACTGTTTCTCTAGCTTGCTGCTGTGATTCCTGCATATAAAATAATTAATTAATTAATGGCACCTTCGCAGGATTACTCCGCTGAAATTCACCTCATAATTTCACATATTCCCCTGGCTTATATTTACTACTGCTAGCAACCCAATTACTGACCAACATATGACAGAAACCAGGTTTAGTTTGCGCATTGAAACTAGTGAACATGTTTAATCAACATTCGTTGACATTATTTTCTGGTAAAAAACTAATTTAAGGTAGCTAGCAAGTTTTGACTTTAAGTAACTATCTGTTTCTGACTAGTTAAATCACTATTTCAACTAACATTACACTTGGCATTCAGTTTGGCGAAATATTAGCAGACTTAACATGGAGCGACTTTTTTTTCCTCACGCTCTCAAACAATGAAATTTCCACAAAAGCGATGCGTACCTGAGGTAATACATTGATATGTCATGAGTTGGGCAACGGGAAAAGTGCTGTAGTTACACGATGAAGAAAAATCGGGAACCAATGCCAAATTATGGTTCTCTTCCACGGGTGAGCCATTGCACACATGGGTAATCAAAGCCGGCGATCCAGTTGGGCGTCTCAAGCCCCGCTTTGGACAAAATTAATATTCATAACCTGAATAGCGTGGTCTGTTTACTCTTGACTTTTAGCCTTCAGATAGCCTTGCCCTTTCAACCAATCAAATGCTAGAATGCATAAGTAGGTTGTCTTGGTGACGTAGCCTCCATAATTGGGTCGTATATGGCTTGTCTGGAAAGATAAGAATGAGTTCGCTGAAATATTGGTAGGGACAATCTGGCTTCCCAAAATATTGGTAGGGACATGTCACAACCTTCTATATACAAACCTACACCCTTGGTTAACGCCGTCCCGCTGGCTAACATCAGCTGATACATTATAGCCAATGCCGTGGTATAAGCATAGACTGTATAAATAAGATTTCCTACACTGTGCATGAACATACTGAAGGTCGTAAGAATAGCAAATTGGAGTAGGATTACGACTGGCGAAAAAATAGCCACGGCCTGTATTTTTTTTTTTTTTTGCTTTTGAATATGCAGAGTTTTCCAGCGATGCTTAACTTGGTCGGCAGTTCACACAAAACCAACCTTGGTCCACTTTTCGCACACCTTAAAGATATCGTTGTTACGGTGCCTTCGCCCATCAATTTAATCCATTATATTCATGTCTTTCATTATCTGAATGCGCACAACCCTCCAAAAATGCCAATTCTTTGCAAATTGAACGGGTGCCGACATAATTGAATATTCTGTTTGGGGGCATTTTCCGATTAAAGTTTATACATGACCCAAATATTCCGACTAAAACAGGCAAATGCCAGGGGTCTTATTTGGAGTATTTTGAATCGGAAAATGATTTTAATCCCGTTATTGCACGCGTTTACATGACAGGTACACAATCGGAATTCTCTCATATTCAAATTATTACAGGAATATGATGTGCATGTAAATGCAGTAAGTGAAAACCCACTGGTGGGTGTAGTCTCGCCGTTGATCGCCCTTATAGAGGACCAGGTCACAGAGGCGACCAAATTTGGACTCACGGCCATGCAACTTGGTGTACATAAACTGAAGGAAATTCGAAATGGCCATTGTCAGTTGGTCTTCGGTAGTCCTGAAGCCTGGCTCATGCAGAGGAAGTGGCGCGACATGTGGGCTACCAAGGTCTTCCGAAAGAACCTCCTAGGAATCGCAGTGGATGAGGTACATTAACCTCATTTACAATGGTAAGAGGCATCAAATAAACTACGTAATAGCGATAAAGTCAATATTCAATATTTACAAGTAATGTGAACTGAATGTACAGCCAGTTGTGTTTCACAGGGCCCCATTGTGATATTATAATTACAGCAGACTGAAGGCCGGAATCCTCCTGTTTTATCCTCCTCTGCTGTCGGTGTTAAACTTAGTTAAGTAGCTTATATATTAGGACCAGGGGGATGGGCGCTAGTGTGGATGGATGGACTTGTCCAAAATTAGCCGTATCCCTTCTATGTGTACTCACCCATTGACTCTTTTCTTTCGCTCTGAATACGTCACCTTGCTCGTTGCTCTGATTAGTCGTAGCGCTATCCTGTTGCGTGCAGAGGCAGTTTGAAAGACAACCGCCGATTCCGAGCCTAGAATTGAGCCCGGTCTATCGGCTGTGGCCAGACTATTCATTTTGATATTATAGTCCGGCTTGTCAGACTAGTTAACTGGAGAATACCAGCAGAAAATACCAACAAAAGTCTGTCAAACTTTAATGTGCAAATTGCTGAAATCTTCAGAGAAAAACTTTTTTTTTTTCAAAACATGTTTGTGCAACTACAAAACCCAAAACCTGTGAAGTTGGCACGTTGTGTAAATCGTAAATAAAAACAGAATACAATGATTTGCAAATCCTTTTCAACCTATATTCAATTGGATACACTGCAAAGACAAGTTACTTAATGTTCGAACAGGTAAACTTTGTAATTTTTTGCAAATATTAGCTCATTTGGAATTTGATGCCTGCAACATGTTTCAAAAAAGCTGGCACAAGTGGCAAAAAAGACTAAGAGAGTTGAGGACTGCCCATCAAACACTTATTTGGAACATCCCACAGGTGAACGGGCTAATTGGGAACAGGTGGGTGCCATGATTGGGTATAAAAGCAGCTTCCCTGAAATGCTCAGTCATTCACAAACAATGATGGGGCGAGGGTCACCACTTAATGAGCAAATGCGTGAGCTGATGTCGAACAGTTTAAGAACAACATTCCTCAACGAGCTATTGCAAGAAATTTAGGGATTTCATCATCTATGGTCCGTAATATCGTCAAAAGGTCAGAGAATCTGGAGAAATCACTGCACGTAAGCGGCAAGACCGAAAACTAACATTGAATGCCCGTGACCTTCGATCCCTCAGGCGGTACTGCATCAAAAACCGACATCGGTGTGTAAAGGACATCACCACATGGGCTCAGGAGCACTTCAGAAAACCACTGTCAGTAACTACAGTTCGTCGCTACATCTGCAAGTGCAAGTTAAAACTCTACAATGCAAAGCGAAAGCCATTTATCAACAGCACCCAGAAACGCCGCCGGCTTCGCTGGGCCCAAGCTCTTCTAAGATGGACTGATGCAAAGTGGAAAAGTGTTCTGTGGTCTGATGAGTCCACATTTCAAATTGTTTTTGGACACTGTGGACGTCGTTTCCTCCGGACCAAAGAGGAAAAGAACCATGCGGACTGTTAAAGGAGCAAAGTTCAAAAGCCAGCATCTGTGATGGTATGGGGGTGTATTAGTGCCCAAGTCATGGGCAACTTACACATATGTGAAGGCACCATTAATGCTGAAAGGTACATACAGGTTTTGGAGCAACTTATGTTGCCATTCAAGCAACGTCTTTTTCATGGACGCCCCTGCTTATTTCAGCAAGACAATGCCAAGCCACATTCTGCACATGTTACAACAGCATGGCTCCGTAGTACAAGAGTGCGGGTACTAGACTGACCTGCCTGTAGTTCAGACCCGTCTCCCATTGAAAATGTGTGGCGAATTATGAAGCGTAAAATACGACAACGGAGACCCTGGACTGTTGAACAACTTAAGCTGTACATCAAGCAAGAATGGGAAAGAGTTCCACCTGAAAAGCTTCAAAAACTGGTCTTCTCAGTTCCCAAACGTTTATTGAGTGTCGTTAAAAGGAAAGGCGATGTAACACAGTGGTAAAAAGGCGTGTTGCTGCCTTTAAATTCTAAGTTAATGATTATTTGCAAAAAAAAAAAAAGTTTCACAGTTTGAACATTAAACATCTCGTCTTTGCAGTGTATTCAATTGAATATAAGTCAAAAAGGATTTGCAAATCATTGTATTCTGTTTTTATCTACGATTTACATAACATGCCAACTTCACTGGTTTTGTATATTGTGTATGCCATTTTGCCATTTGTAGGAAGTTGAACTTTCATAAAAGTTTGACAAAATAAATAAAGGATTTAAGAAATTTATAATTTTACGTCAATGTGACACTTTATTATATCTTAGCTGAAAGTGACTTGTATCACATGATCGGGGGGATCAGTTGCTCATAAGCTGATTCAGATGACATGCAGTGCATAACTCACAAGAGCACTCAGAGAACGCATACCTCCACAAAGACCCAACAGGTCTGGGACACATACGAGTAGTGTTCAATAGGGCAGTTGGCAGGGCAGTGTTTTGAGGCTGTTGTTTCAAGTACCTACTGCATCCACAAACTTCACCCTGATTATCTCTTGAACTGTGGTTTTATTGCCGCGCATGAATGAAAGAACTATCCTTCTGCCAGTTTCACATAACATGGCTTATATGGATGTATTTTACTTTAAGTGTATAATTCCTAGCCAGAGTATCGCCCTAGTATGTATGAGAGATTATTGTGTTGAGGGAAGCTATCGACCCTATTAAAGGACAAATCTAACTGCTGTTCATCTCAAGATCCAGTGCAGTGCAATGTATTCATGCAACCATCAACATCATATTTATATTAGTTTAGAACATAGACTGTACAGTACAAAATACTGCTGCAGTAAAAAGGCTTCAGCATGTATTTTATTCTGAAAAGATTATTATTATTATGTTGTACAGATTTTAAATATAGTTGTAAATCCTGTCACTAAGCAGGAACAGTGATAATCTGGCCTTCTGAGTTAAGCCACTGTTTAATTGCCCCTATTTGCCCATTTGCTGTCATGGCTTGGCAACCCTTGTAGGCAATGTGTTAATCCATGGAGATCCACGTAGTACAGTCATACACACACACATCCACACATCCACACACACACACACACACACACACACACAACGGGCTGTGAGACGAGGCCCTGAGGGAAAATGGCTAAACTTTTAATGATTTCTTTTTTGGGCTTCCTTGCGTTGATTTGGCTGACCGCGGCGGCGGGATGATGAATGACCCTCACTCGCACGCGCTCAGTCCAGCCCAGCCCGGGGCTCCGAGCTCCGGGGGCCATCAGGATGGGCCAATCTGGGAAAGGTTACCGTGGAGACAGCAGCAGCTGTGCCTCTCTGAGCAGTGCTTCTGTTTCCTACTGTAGCATTCCCTCGCTATCTCTCTCTCCATATCATCCCTGTCTCTCTCTTTCTGATCCTCTCCCTCTTTCTTCTCTCTCTCACCCTCTTTTTCTCACTCCATCTTTCTCAATCTCTCTGTCTTTTCCTTCTTTCAGTGATAAAATGCCGCATCTTTCGTTTCCACATCTCCGGCTGTGGTGCTCTCTCTCTCTCTCTCTCTCTCTCTCTCTCTCTCTCTCTCCCTCCCTCTCTCCCTCCCTCTCTCTCTCCCTCCCTCTCCTGGGACTGCGGTGTCTGCTGCTAAATCCCCCTCCCTTCACACCACCCGACACAGGACCTCAGCAGGCCGAAGTTTCAGCTTAGAATAACTATAGTAAAGGCCCACATTTTTGTTTTATAACCATTTGAATGCTGGTGATAAAACATTATATTTACTGTGTTTCTCCGGCTGCAGAGTCTCTCGCTGGTTGCAGTGTGTTGGGTCGACGACAGCTGGGTTGTGGGATGACGGGGGTTTTCGACCGACTGCAGAACGTGAAACTGTTATGATGGCAGTAAATTACATGAATGATAACTTTGAATCTGCATGGCAAATCTGCGAATATGATTTTGTGGCTGCACTGTAAATTTGGCGCACACGATGGACCAATGCCCGAGACGAGAGACTTCAAATGGGATGAAATGGGGTGTGAAGGCGACATCTCGATGAGGAACAAAACCGTATTTCTCTCCGGCTTTGTCGCCGTCTGACAGGCGAGTCAGTGAATAAGCCCTGCTTTATTGTGGATCACTTTTAGTGCTCACGTACAAAAATAAGTTATCGTCCAGTGTGGCTGTGTTATGGATGAGCTCCACATGTAATCGCATAAATTGCTGGGGCGTATTTCTGTTCAGCCTCCATCATGTTTATTTCTTAGAGTTAATATGACTCCTCAGGAGGGACGTCGGTCCAGCCTGCACGGCCTCTAGTGAAATTTCACACACTCAGGTGTTGTTGCTTTAAACGGCTGGTCCTCAGCTGCATGCAGGAATGCCCACCATGGTATGAGATTTTAAAACTCAATTTTTCCGATTGAGGAGTATATCCCTGAAGGAGGACCGGAAAATGCCAAGTCGCCCCAACATCTGAAACCAGATTGTTTAAGCTGCTCTTCCAAACGGAACCAAGGCTTTGCATCACAGTGAATTACTAAAAGAATTAGCAGGATGAGCTTTATCACTCGAGCGACTCCCAGTGACGGTCATGGGCTCAGACAGGGCAGTAACTTTATAAATAAAGTTTCAGTTCATCGACATGCAACTTAGTTTATCAAAGCAGTTAATGGCACCTATATGTCCTCTGATTTGTGTAGAGAGGTAAATCAGAGAAGAACGGGGCTCACATGGGTAACTTTAGTTACTGTGAGCTGCACATTGGTGGAGATGTCAGTGTTTAGTTCTTAGATCATCAATTATCAGCGCATTGTAAGCAGTAGAATTGCGACTCAACAGGTCCTCCTTTCATTTGATTTTACATGAAGCACTTTGAGCAGCATTTAATTTTTTTTGCCTCAATTGCGCTTAATGAATATTGAATGATTTATTGTTTGATTGATGCACGTCCGTGGTCAAGGTTTACTGAGTATAAAAAACAAACGTTACATCTGGGGCCTTATTTCTAACAGTTTGCGTGGAGTTCATACCTAAATAGTATGTACACACAAAAAAATAAAAATGACATTTCGTGGAAAATAACCGAATTTATAAACCTATGGGTAAAACAAACTTTTCATTTTTCCATTTATTTCATTTTCATTTCTTCAATTAGGATGGACTTCGAATTTATTGACATTGTGCATGATCTTAATAATTTCCCTTTTTTAATGTCAAGTTTGTTTTTATAAATCAGAAATCTGTACGTATTTTTTTGTGTTTTACGCACCGTTTATGAATGAGGGAATGTTAATTGCTGCTGTCAGTTTTCATTTGCTAATTCTGAAACCATATCAGGAGTTCAACTATTTATTTGTTTATTTATTTACTTAACCCCTTTGTGCAGAAGCCAAATTTGGCTATTTATGGGTTACCCACTTTAATGCTGTTGAATTCAAGATTTAAGCTTCATAAAGAGGAAAATTGTGGCTCAATTTAGAAAAGACACTTACAGCATTTAGAATTACATAGTATTTTAGTTTATTTTCATGATTTTGGTAGAGAAAATGAGCTGCAAACATAAAAAATCTTCATGAGAATTCATCATTGAAATTGCAAAAAAAAATAATTCTGAGGATTGAAAAACTGCTGGGGCTTAAAACTATACATTTCTGGGATCATAAACTCTTTGACCACAAGTACAATTCATCTTCAACATTACATTCTAGATTACCTACATGCTATTAGCCAAATTATAAAGCTATCCAAGTGTCTCCCCGAAGTCTCAAAATGAATTCCTGTCAAATCATAAAAAAATCATGTATATTACACAAATAAAGTTAATAAAGGCATGTAATTTAATATGAACAAAAATTTTCTGCTTGAGTTTAGTATGACTTTATCAATCTCAGTGCAGTTGAATATCAGTGGTCAACAGTAACCTCTCCAAACACAAAACATGCCTTTTCTCCATAATAAAGTTTAGAGTTTTGGCCATTTTACTACAAAGTCCCCCAAGCCAGCACAAACACGCATTAAATAAACTGCTTATTAAACGGTCAGAACATTCACCCTGTAATGGAAGCTACCAGTCCCCTCTTTTAAGCTCACAAACTCATTTCAACACTTATTAGGAACAAGTACAACTCACTAACTCAGTAATATCTGAATTCTGAAATATAGCTCATTTTTAAAGAACAGACACTCCACTTTCAGGGAACAATCCATTGCCTCCCTGGATTCAAAAGAAACGTGCAATGAACGCACCAGGGGATCCACCCAAATGCACGGGCAGTTCGCGTTTTAAACAGGAAAAAAACCTCGACATTCGACTTTGTTGAGTACTTATACATTCCAAAACAAAAAAAACAAAAGTAGCAACCTGACTTTTTTCATGAATCCCTTCTCCAGAGACCGATGTATCCAGTAGCAGAAACCATCCGGTCCTGTTTCATTCGAAATAATTCCAATTGACCATATCCTTATCTCATTTAAATCCTGTAAATGTAACTGAACATTTCAAGGCCAGTTTTGCGAATATGTTTTCTATAAATCGCGTCTATTTCAGCCGCGTAATGTGCACAACGTAGACAGGATACAACCGAGCAAACAGGGCGTGGAGTGAACTTCCCCATATTCTGAACCGCGTTTGAGGTCTGCTTGCTTGTGAACATTCAATAACTGATCCAGGGGTGCTATCTAGTGATCGAGTACAGTAACTGCGTGCTTAAATTTGCTGGTCTATAGACACGAGCATCTACATCTGCAGAAAGGGGTTAAAGGGAACCATTTAACTTTTCTTCCTGTTGTGTTTGTCACTGACGGGGAAGATTAAGACAAAAGAAGTCTTGTTTTCAAACTACGATAAAGAGAAAACTTAAACAACAAAATATAACTTTTTTGAGCAGTATATATTGGTTGCTATGGAAACTGTGCCATCTTAAAAATATTTTACCTCTTCTTAACTCAATTTTAAAGCATATTAATTAAAATTTTGTAAGAATATGGATTAAGTGACCAAAAAACTTTACTTTTTTGTTTTTGTGAGTTAGAGTGCATTTTAAAACTCAATAATAGAACACAGATCCCCCTCCACTGTCAGGAAAGCCATTTAAAAAAAAACAAAGCCAGTTTTGACTGAGATTTGAGTGAGATCACTTTAACCCCTTCAGACCTGAATTATGTTCCAATGTTGTGAAAAATATAGCAATCCCTTTTTTCCCAACTATAACTTTTTTGAGCAGTATATATTGGTTGCTATGGAAACTGTGCCATCTTAAAAATATTTTACCTCTTCTTAACTCAATTTTAAAGCATATTAATTAAAATTTTGTAAGAATATGGATTAAGTGACCAAAAAACTTTACTTTTTTGTTTTTGTGAGTTAGAGTGCATTTTAAAACTCAATAATAGAACACAGATCCCCCTCCACTGTCAGGAAAGCCATTTAAAAAAAAACAAAGCCAGTTTTGACTGAGATTTGAGTGAGATCACTTTAACCCCTTCAGACCTGAATTATGTTCCAATGTTGTGAAAAATATAGCAATCCCTTTTTTCCCAACTATATGCAACCAGAAATGAGAATCAATCATTATTTTGTTTTTATCAACAATCTTTAATTGTCATTTAATTTGTCCATTTGAATGGACATCGGGTCTTAACAGCTGTGAAAATATGAAAACATCATATATATTCATTTCTTGACATCACATCATAATATGCCAACAACAAGCCAACAAAAAGCTTTTGTGAATAAAACTGTTGAAAATAGTCCTTACTCCCTCGTGTGGAGTGAAGTCCTGCCAGGCCTCTCTTCAGTGTGTTGTATTTTTTAAAAATGGCCACAAGGATACCTATACTGCTGTTTGATTGGTTGCTAAACATCCACTCAAATGGTCTTGAGGACTTATGTGGTGTTAAATGTTGCAAAAAACCAAAAAAAAAACAGTTGTCATGTGATGTCTATTGTAATGGACACAGGGTCTGAAGGGGTTAAATGGTACGGTCATCTAAGTACCCAGTAATAAGATGTAATCTTCCTTTTTTCAGCTGCATTCATTTCAGCCATTTTCTTCCATTCCAATGCTGTCATTTCCAGTTCGTTTTTCCGCACATGGAAGACCAGTGACCATGTAAGCCCAGGCCTGTCACAGCTTTATGGGCTAACCATGTGACACTTTTTGTCCAATCATGTCTCCAGGAGTGATTCTTACCGCGGTGGCCGATCTGGACCGGGAAACTCAGGATCGCTATGAGCTGGTTGTCAAGGCGACAGACATGGCAGGTCAAATGGGCGGTCTCTCTGGCTCCACCACTGTGACCATCGTGATCACAGACGTCAACGACAATCCACCTCGATTTCCTCAGAGTGAGTGATTCAGGGGAAAACTACTGTAATGATGTCATCAGAAAAGCCAGGTGACCTTTAGCTTGATGTGTAACGGAAAGAACTTTCCTTCAGGGTGTTTCAGACTTTTAAGGGGGGGAAATACAGTATAAAATGCTTTCAGATGGTGACATCAGTTCCTTAATGCTGAAGCTGATCTTAGGCAAACTGTCTCATCTATATCTCTATAGAGAATCCAGTGAGAGTGAATATGTTGGTTTATTTGCAAGTATATTGTAGTGAAGGCCGTAGCCGTGAATTGTCAGGCTCCGTACGTAATGTATTAGGATGGTCCTCAGTAGTCAGTATATTTTGTAACAAACCAACCAACTTGAATTTTCAAAATTTGCCAACTTTTTTGGAAACTGAGGTTGTGCTAATCAACTCCAAGAGTGTGTTATAGACGTGGATGAGCAGTCAGGTGTGTATCTGATCGGATTGGACGAAAGTTTGAATGATGTGATGTATCTGATATTCTTACTGAGGGATGGACAGTATGGATTACAGGGTGAGAGGCTACGTTTGGGGGTGTCTGTTCCGTTATGCAGATTGTAGAATTGCCTGGTATCACCTGTTTCTTCTGATCAAATGAAAACTAAAAAGAAAGAATCTGAGGTCTCTGGTCCAGGCGTGAGTTTCGTCGTCTTGCCTCCTTTATTTCTCTTTTCCGAGCTCCTCAGACTCACGCAGGTTCTTAAAGCTGCTCGTTGTTCGGTGTATCAAAAGCACATCCTCAATGACCAACTATTGGAACAACATTTGTTTTTACTCATGTTTCTCACTCTAAGAGAGGAGAGAGCTTCCATTACACGGAGCAGCATGTTCAGCAGGTGAACCCCAAGGAAAAGCGTTTTGTTTACTAAACCTGAGATATGGAAGCTGCTTCTGTGGATTGTGGAGAACTATTACAAACAGAACAGTTGCCAAGGATACTGACAGGACTGGAGATATTTTTCTACAGGTTTGTTTGAAGCAAAATAAAAAATAAAAAAGCTCTAGTGAAAAATAAATAACATCTGTTTCAGGGAGTACAAAATCTACCATATTTATATATAGTATTCACACGCACGCGTGCGCGCGCACACACACATGCTGCATATATAATTTCTTTTTTATGCAGGGATTTTACTTTCACATTTGCTGTCTTTTTTTCATTTTTGTGGTATTTTGAGCAGTTTATTCAGTATTTATGTATTCTGAAGGTATTTCCCTACTAAATATAACGTGAGTGATTATAAGAACAAGTCTGAGGGTGTGTGACATTTTCACAAAGGGCGGTTAGGTGATATATAATGTGTAGGACAAATGGTTTTGGCCATTTCTGTTAGTTCTCTGTTCTCCTGAACTTTAGCATTCAGTGCTGTTTAGTCAGCGCATTCTGAATCACCCCATGAAAAACCGATATCAATCTTAGATACAGCGAAAGAAAACCAGCGTGCTTCTGTTGGGCTAAGATAATAAGGTAATATAGAAATAAAAATGATCTACTTTCATGAATCTTTTATGAATTTTTGGCTATAGAATAGAGGAAGGTCAGCATATTGGATTTTTAGCAGTAAATAATTTCACCCTCTGATGTTAGAAATTTCCTGCAGTTCTTTGTGTTATTCCATGGTTTGTGTTCAGTAGGAGTGTTTGTCTTTTGCGTATCAGACAGAGAGCTTAAAAAGCATTTCTTTATCAATAGCTGCTGATTAGACATTGCTTAACAGAGAAAATAAATGGCACCCTTTGGTAACTAAGGCCTCTATCTTACACCCAGCACTGAGGGGCGCAAAATGTAATGCAAGAGACTTTGATATTAATTATATTAATTATATCTGGGGATATAATCTCAGGGGATTCACTTTTATGATTTTTCAACATCTCCATCTGGATGTGATTAAAATAATTTTTAGCAATATTTCAAAAATATTTTTATGACTTTTTTGGAGATCACTTTGATAAGGTTTCCATACTTTAAGCAGTGGTTTGTTTGTGTGATGTCACTTTGCACACAAGCAGCCCTCCTGCAGCTGTGAGGAGGCTTTTGTTTTTTCTGTCTCTTAGAAAATCCACCCTTATAATAGTTACTCGCAGAGGAACAAGTCCCCCTGGCTTTTGGAGGGAAGGGGAGATGACACTGATCGGTTTGTTCCATGTTTTTCCCAAAACACGCCTATAATTGATTAAGAGATTAAATAGAACCCCTTGTGCTATGTGCCCAGATAACCCGCTGTTTGCCTGACAAATGGATTGGGACACGCCCTAAATGCACTTTCTCCACAACTTTCAGACGGAGCACTTTGACCTTTCAAATCAGGCCCTAAGTTTGCTAAGTGGTAAATTTACGTGATCCCCATCCAACAGCACCATTTCACCTGATACTGTGCCTGTTGTATGGCCGCGATATTATTATACATACAGTCCATCATGAAAGAGGGTAGTTATGACCTCACGGAGTGATTTTGTCTGACCCTTTTTTGTTCCCCAAGAGATGGATACACTTAATAATTAGGAAGGTGAAGGTTGGCTTATTTAATGATGACAACATTTTTATAGCCATTGTTTATAGAGTATATATAATTTACAATGACTGTAGGTTCCCAAAATTGTATTTTGTATGAAGTGAAGTTTAAAAAAAAAGCTCTAGACCTGGCAAGTTAAGGATAAGGTAGTGATTAGCACTAATTATTCAGTCAAATAAGTCCAAACAGTGTTTTGTGTGTTTATATTGACTCTGGGGGAAACGTGGATAGCGATGATATTCTGTCACTGGACCTCAGTGTGATTTAATTTGGCGATTCCCCCTGACAGAGATGTACCAGTTCACGGTGTCGGAGGGGGCCGCTGTGGGGACCCCGGTGGGGAGAGTGATGGCCTCGGACGCTGACATGGGAGAGAACACGGACATGAGCTACCACATCAAAGACGAGGAGGGGGGGGAGCTGTTCCGGGTCACTACTGACGGGGACACGCAGGAGGCTGTCCTCACCGTCCGCAAGGTACCTCTCTCTCACATGCACACTCACCGAGGAAAAAGCCCGACTTGGTTCACAAGTCCCCCTTTTTTGGTTGTGTATTGACAAATACTTCCCTTTTAGATGTTTTGACAAGTGTTTACATATAAGCTTGAATTACCAGAAATATCTGGAAAACATCTGAATTTACAGAAAACAGAAACTTTGAACCTCTATTTCTCAGAACTTTCAATGTTTGGGTTAGTTGACTAATTCTCATTTTCTCGTGTGTGACTCAATCTGCTTTCACACATTATATTCGAGAAAAGTCATAACCCACTTCTGGACAGACTTTGATCAACACAGTTTCTGATTATTCCTGTACAAGGCTTCAGCAATCACTCATATTGTCTATCTAAGGTGCACTTAAGAGGACAAAGGAAACTTTCACATTTGAAGTCAAAGAAAAGGTTGAATGCTGATTGATTCAGGAAGACGGGGAGTGCTGAGTTAAATGGGGCCACTGCTCTCTCGAAATCCGAGCCCTTATATTTCCTCACGATTTACCGAGAGCATGTCGTCAGCTCACGGCTGTGATTATGTCTGAAGAATGCTTCTACCTGCTGGTCTCATCAGCCCGTTCCCTCGCCCTGAACGCTCTCACTTCCTGTCTCTCAGCCTGAGAGCTTGAGTGTTGTGATTGAGTGGAGCTCAGTAGAGCTTTAGATCTTAATGTATTCTCCTCTCTGGCCTAAGACACTGAAATTATGCTTGAGTAGAGAGCGATGAAGATCCCCCGGTTGTGTTTTCTTCAGGCTTAGATTTTGAGATTGTGTTTGAGTAACGACTGATGGCTCTTCGTAGCCGAAAATGCCTGCTGCACATGGTACTGCTGGCACATATGCGCTAAACCAAATTCAGCCCAAGCTGGGGGAACAGATGTGAGTCGGCTCTGCGTTATTGTTGATCTCTTGTGACCCAGTAAATGCTACGTACAACTGACACTTTATTGGGACTCAAACATGGTGGAAGGTGAGGATTTTACCTCTGATGTTAGTGTAGTTGTTTTAGAAAGAAACGCCATTGGCAGCAGATGCAGGCTGCATTAATGAATGTGGGTTATGTAGCTGCCAAATTAGCATTTGCTTACATGATCTAGGTGTACTTTAATCTCACGGAATGAATCATCGACTCTCTGCAGTATTAAAATCGTCATGGTCTGAAACCTGCCTGCTTTTATATTTAGCCAGAGATCCATGGTTTTGTTCCATATTTTTGTGTTTTATGGTGCCCAGAGTCACAGTTTTATTTGTTGTCAAACTGCCGACACCAGAATTTTCAGAGCTGGCATGTTCTGTAGAGGCCATTATTGATGTCCTTGCTCTAACTGAGCTGGGTTATTGCCGTTCCGGTGCCAGAAATGACTTGGGCTGGTTCCTGTGGATTGGGAACTCCTGCTTGTGTCATATTTTGATCTGAACAAAAGCTGAGACACGGGTCCAGCACACTTTGGTCTGACTCATCTCAAACAGCAGTGTGTGCTGGGGGAAGACCAGCAATCTCTTTGTCAGCCTTGGAGATTTCGCTTTAGTTCGAAGCTCTGGAGCTGCTACGCTCTTTTAACCCATTACAGACCGAGCGCAGGGGTGAAAATAACTAAATTCTAAACTGTTTATGAAAAAAACAACCATATTTGAAAGTATTTACCTAGAAACTAATTTTGAAGTCTCTGTTGTAGATTCACATTTATGTTTTGGCATTGACAACTTTCACTATAATTAGAAGTTGTTACCGATCACAAACAGAACAGACTGGAAAAAAAATATACACGGCAACACTCAAATAATTTGCTATTCCACTGATCCCTGTCAAAGCAGTCATTATTAACCATTTCCTTCATTAAAATCCCTTTCATAATTTTAAAAAAAAAACTTGTGTAGACAGCTTCAATATCACCGCTGTCAATAAGCTTGTTCAATATTTCTATGCATTTGTGCACGCCACTTACACAGAATAAGAAAAACTAAATTACATTTGGTGCGTCAGAATGCAGCTCAGTCCTTCTAAAGTCCATTAAAAACATTTCAGCAACATAATGCAAATAAATGCGCTCTTCAGAGATGAAGATATGATCAGATGTGACGTGGACATGACACATTAGTTCTCAATGAGTTTATCTTGATCCTGCACAAAATGGCGTTCTGGACTAGGCTCAGTGTGTAGTGTGTAACCTGCTCTCTCTTCTTAGACCTTAGACTATGAGAACAAGCGAACGCACAACGTGGTGGTGGAGGCCATCAACAAGCATGCGGACCCCCGCTTCGTGGATCTGGGCTCCTTCCGTGACCAGACAATTGTGCGAGTCACTGTGACGGATAAGGATGAGCCCCCGATATTCCGCCCGCCGGAGGGGGCTGTAATGGAGGTGCAGGAGGACGCCCGGCTCGGAGCCCTGGTGGGAATCGTCACGGCGATGGACCCTGACTTGGAGAATGCACCTGTCAGGTACTAATGTCACTTCCTGGGGCGGGGCAGTCTGCGCTACGATGCTGATATTATTGGTGGGGGAGGACAGTTTCAAATGAATGGTCTTCAACTCTGTTTCATTTCTTGCGCAGCGATATTGTGCGTGTCCTCAGAACATATTCTTTTTCTGTACAAGTTCAGTTGTTCGCAACATTCAGAGGTTTATATCTCCTCCTGTCTCATTCCTGGAGGAAATAAGTGTTGACATCATTTAAGAAAATTAAATTCCATGCTGCATGCTGTCTTCGCTGGTTAGGTAATGTGTTTATTATGACTGTTTTGAAACTAGCAAGATAAGAAGTGCTGCTACTTTGACTTTTTGAACATGTCTTCTCCTCTGTAAGAGCAACAAAAGAAACGGTCAGCAAATTTCACTTCTCATCCTCCCTTCTTCCTCAGGTCTTATTTTTCCTTCCCAGGCAGCCTTTCGATTCGTGTTCTTGACCCAAAATAACTTTTCTTTCATTCCCTAAAAATGTGATTTTTTTTTACAAAAGTGTGTCATGTTTCCATCCAGTTATTACCGAGGTAACTTTTTGTGATGTACGTAAAAGTTCTGGTTCGCTGAATCGGAATATGCTGAGTAAGTGAGTCCGTGCCAATAACCCCGGAGAGAGTAGAGCGCAGGCGAGCTGGTGACCCCATTTTCATATGTTGACCTGATGGAGAAGTGTTACATTTCTTTAGGGCCAGGCTCGGGTCCTGCATTACATCTCCTTTCAGGCTGTACTGCAGTGAGGTCTATTGAGCTAAAACTTTCCCGTGTATTTATGACGCTCAGTGTTGTCACTGTGTTATTTATTTATGCGTTCTTTTTTTTTTGAAACCAATTAAAAGTGAGCCAAGACAAAGACTATTTTGAGAAGAGGTGAGGGCCATGTATGAAAAGTACTTTATTGTTTTTATAGAGGCAACAAAATTTGTGTAATTACAAATTCCAGAATTTCATTACAAATGCTCATTTTAACTACATGTGAACGGCTTGATTGCAAATCTCAAACTGTGCAGCTCATAATCACATCAAGACAGCAAAAAAATGAGAATGTTTCCCAGACATGGAGGACCTCCATGCCTGTTCCCAATCAGGACTTGTGTGTCTGAAGCTATGCTGACGATCGCTGTCAGGGTGAAGAGCTGTGGGAGCATTAGCTCGCCTGTGGGCTGTAACTCCCTGAGCGAGGTCATTACGCTCTAAGTGCGCGCTGTAACACCCTGAGCAAGGTCATTACGCTCTAAGTGCCTGGGTTCGGGAGCGCTCGCTCTGTATCCTGTCCATAAGCATCAGTCCCCTCGGAGCCGAGTGCAGATCAAGTTACCAGAGGATTAAGTGGGTCCTGAGATTCACCGTCTCATTGTTGTCTGTCACCGGTGTATCGACCGCGAGGGGAGATGCGGTGAAGTGTACAGGCTCTTCTGCTCCGGATCTCATTAATGCCTCCCTCCGTCGACTCCACCACTGCGACCGAACGGCCTTCACCAGCCCGGGCTCTTCAAGTTCCTCTTCACCTTCATAAATGCTCAGAACTGTCTTTGCGCCTCATCGTTTTCCCTGGGTGTGGATTTGTTCAAAAATGAGCCCTACTTTCTCTGCAGGTCAAGAAAGTTTTTGGTCAAGTTTTAATGACTGTTCATTATCTGTGCTGGCTGACCGGAGATTGAAAATGGAGCAACGATTATGATGCAGGAGTTTGTAAACAGGATAGTGAGCACTTCATGAACTCAACCTGAACTTTAGAAGGCACCATAGATTTCAGAAGGCGCACCCGATCTCGAAAAAAAAAAGTGCTTCATTTTGCAAAGCTAAAATCACCCAGGGTGAAATGCTATTTTTCATTGTAAGGCAACTTCGGTCAAAATCATGATTTCAGTTAGAAGCAGCCATGTGAGATGCAACTTCAGAGATTAAAAAGAACCGCAGGAGGCCAAGACATTTAAAAACCTGCAGACACTAAACTCCTGCTGTGGTTAGAGGAGAGACTTTTTCATCATTATATGTTCATTTTTAATATACTGGAGTCCTAGGTGGAACTAGTGTGAAATTTTGGCATCCAACTGAAGCAATGCAGCCAGGTGCCAACACTGAACCGTGGGGCACGCCCGCTCTCTGGAAAAGAGTTCTGAGTGATGAGCCCCTGCAGTGCACAATAACCTCTTCTCAGATGAGTTTTTCTGTTTTTCAGTGAAGTCTGACTGAATGGCTGTTCCATCTGTCTTTGAGACACATTGTGTATGAGGAGAAAAAACATAATCAAATTAAAGACTTCCATTACTACAGCGCAATTATGAGAAGTGAATATCTCAAGTGAGAAGTGAATTCAAGTGTTCAGTGATATGCTGTTTTTGGTTCATGACCAACATTTGGCTGGCTGAAAAAAAGAGTATTTTCCAAAAGATGAACAAACAATGAGATAAAATGCCTGAATACAAGCTGATGGAGTTTTCTTTGCTTAGATTCCCAGCCAGGCTAATTGATTTCCTTTCAACATGTTTGTTGCCATTTACTTTGTCAAGTTTTTTACAGACTATATTGGCTGCTCAGGAGATCAGTTCACCACTTTCATCACATTTTACCCTTTGAGTACTTAGCAGGACACACACACACACACACGCACACGCATATACACACTCTCTCTCTCTCTCTCATAAACACACACACACACACACACACACAGACATATACACACTTATGCACACACACACACACACTCTCTCTCTCTCTCTTTCTCTCACACACACACACACACACATGGTCACAGGCACACACTGTCCAAACGATTTGCATGAATTATGCATGCAGCTCAGTACAGAGAGGGCCACAGGTGTGTAAAGTGCAGCTCAGTGATTGGCTAACCTCCTGGCCCGCCCATCAGCTCCACTTCTAATCATGTTTGTTGGACAGAACCATTGACTGGAGGAGTACTGTGCACTAAATGACTGGGTTGTCACCCATCCACTTTCCTCCGGCATTGAGAAAAGCACCCCTGCATACAGAAGTACATATATCCACAGCCGCTATGCTATACAATTTGAAACCAGAATGTTTAGTAAAGCCACTTTGTACCGGTCGTCCACTAAAATGTTTCATCCACTGACGTTACCTGTTCCAGATTGATCCACAGAATACAGTGTGTATGGAATGTGCTCTGACTTCACCCTTCTACTGGTCAAAAGACCTTTCTGTCACCATTGGCTCAGAGCAACATTATACAAACACATGCTGAAGTCTTTGGTGTTTGGTGGTTTGCTCCAGATATCACTTAATTTTACAGAAAATGTACAATGTAAAGGAAACACAAGACTATAAATGACCCTTTCCACGTTAAAGTTCGGTTATAGTCAGGTGGTGTGATTGGAGGCGGCGTGTGGGCCGGCTGCCCTCAGGCCAGGGCCTGCTCAGTGTGTGTCGTTTGTGCGCATGTTGAATGATGATGCTTTGAGTATGAGCAGAAGATCAGGATCCTGTTCCATCCAAGTGGCCATAATCGAGCTGCGTTTTTGAGGCTTATATCCTGGTTTTGTAGGCAGGCGTTGGTCACTAGCACCTCTTTCGTTGGCTCCTGTATAGGTTTGGACCCTTTGCTACATCCACGTAAATTTAACCTTCTATTAACCAAACCTATTTCCAATTGTGTAAAAATAATTTCCCTCAGCAAATATGTTTATTATGGGCCCATATTTGGAAAAAAAGTTTTTTAAAAATTTCGATCCTCTGGCCCACCTTTCCAAAATGTAGCAGATCTGCTACGTCGGGTAATAATGCAAATTGAAAAATTAAAGAAACAGACCATTCAAGTTATTCTCAAATGTTTATTTGGCAATAAGAAACAAAACCAGCAGGGTGTCCAGGCTGTTAACCCTTTCCCTTTATGTAGCAGATATGCTACACTGGTTAAAAGAGGGTTAATGCAAAAATAAGAAGTCAATCATTTTTCCCAATGAGAGAATGCAAACTCAATACACAGCCTCTCCCTGCATGCCAGGGTGTTAACCCTTTTACAGTCAATTTTCTTCCAGCTTTACAGTCCCACACGGTGCGTATTTCTATAAATAAACAGAAAATTGCAATAATGTAACAACCATTCGCCTAAATACATTATTTGTTCAGTCAGTATAAATCATGTGGTAAGTCTTAGTTGCAGCCCACAGCAACAAAAAAATCATTGGAAAAATCCTTGTTACCAAACTGTTTATTATCAAACCATTTCTATACATTTACAATGTATAAGTTCATCATTTGTAAATGCGCTACTTTAACATTCGTAAGTGATCTATAGATCATTTTTTGAATATGATCAACCTTATGAGTAAATTATTAGTGAAATAGTGCAGATTTGTGAAAAACCCCACTGCACCACCATTTGTTTATTCATGTTAAACAAATGATTTGTCAGACATTCATTAAAAAATCGATACATCATTTTCAGATGTTATTATGTCCCTTAATCTAAATTGAAAACTATTCATTATTTACAAATTTCTGTAATGTTTATAAAAGATTTGAGGACCTTTTACTCTCCTCTTATGAACGATCTGGCTTTTGTGAATACAGAAAGCAATTACAAAGTGGTCTTTTCATGTTTAACAAATAATTTGTTAGACATTCATAAAACATCTATAAATCATTTTCCGATGTTATTAGACTTTTTAATCACGTTGTCTGTGTTGTAGACAACTTTTGGATCCATCCTGCTTATGAAATGCCACGAAACCATGAAAAAGTCAATACATGTACTTGCCATGTGTCCTATACGTCTTGGTAGCACCTGTTGTGCTGAGCGTTTCTATCCCATTTTTCTGTTAATATTACGTTGGTTTTTTCTGAGAGTTTTTCTGCCTTTGACGGAATACAGTCGCAAATTTTGCGCTTTTTCACGACCTGCACTTCTGCAAGACGCCCGTGAGGTGAACCTTGGACTTGGGCTACGCGGCATCCTACAAACATGAGTTAATGACCATGATGGCTTCCCTTTGTTCGCCAACCTCTTTTCCTGTGTTGTGCTCTGAATGTAATATGTTTTGTTACGACTCTTCTGCGCTTAGCAGCACTTTCATTTGCAAGAAATGTGTCTCATATGCTAGCTTAACTGAAAAGCTTTTACAGCTGGAAGCTCGCATAGAAACGCTGCAGAACATCAGGTCGAATGAGGAGTTCATTGATTCTTTCTTGGTCCAGCCTGAAACGAGTGTAAATGTCAGTTCTCTTTCTGTTTCCCGTTCATTACCTGCTGCGGCAGCTTCTTCACAGCGTGATGTATTTGTACCAGTTCAAGGTAAACACTCAGCCATCCAGTCCCTCTCCCGTTAAACTGTTTAATTAATTTGCTCCCCTCGAAGAATTAGAACCAGACGAACGAGTACCGGAAAAGTCACTAATTATCGGGGATTCCATCGTTAGAGATGTAAGGGTGTTTAAACCGGCGACCACAGTGAGCTGTATTCCTGGCGCTCGTGTGACTGATATCGAGGCGAATCTGAAATTACTCGATCAGGGCAAACGCAAGTTCTCCAAAATTATTATCCACGCCGGTACAAATGATATTTGATTATAACAATCGGAGATCACAAAGAGCAGTAGATAGAGACACACTCTCTATCTTCAAAAGTAGGCTGAAAACTTTTTAGTCAAGCCTATGATTAGTTCATGATTAGTTATGTGTTGGCTCTAGTGGGACTGACTACAACCTTGTTTTATGATATGTTCACGATATTGGAAGCCAGTGTTATGTAAATCCATGTGGAACCGGTGGCACTGAGCATGCATTAACGGTGCCAGTGGGGCTTGCTACAGCCTTAGTCACTGGGGAGGTCCATATGGTACTGGTGTACTGTTGAGCAAATCCATGTGGAACCGGTGGCACTGAGCATGCATTAACGGTGCCAGTGGGGCTTGCTACAGCCTTAGTCACTGGGGAGGTCCATATGGTACTGGTGTACTGTTGAGCAAATCCATGTGGAACCGGTGGCACTGAGCATGCATTAACGGTGCCAGTGGGGCTTGCTACAGCCTTAGTCACCGGGGAGGTCCATATGGTACTGGTGTAGTGTTAAGCAAATCCATGTGGAACCGGTGGCACTGAGCATGCATTAACGGTGCCAGTGGGGCTTGCTACAGCCTTAGTCACTGGGGGAGGTCCATATGGTTCTGGTGTTCAGAAAATCTAAAGTGATCTTCCAGCCTGGAGTAAGTGTAGGGGCTCTGTGCTGCAGGATGTGGATGGAGGGGCGTTGACTGTTTCCTGACCAGTCAGCTCCTAAATTCTCGCTTGGCACATGACACAGGACTGTATTTTCATTAATACGCAGTCGTTTATCCAGTGCCTCACCCCACTTTTTTCTGTCTTTCTCCGAGGATCTTTCCCTCCACAACCCTGAGTCCTGGATCATCTGAGCCCTGTCCCTCATGAGCTCTGGCTGATGCGATCCTGATCCAGTCCTGCACCATCCTTGGCATGCCACTTCCTCCAGCAACTGATAGCACTGTTTAGATGGACTTTTATGGAACTCTATTGTCATTATCTTCTTATTAACTAGCTAGCCCGCAGAGGATGGGCTTCCCCACTATAGCCAGGTTCCTCCTGAGATTTCTTCCCACTGGGGAGTTTTTTTCTCACCACTGTTTGAGGATTTTTCTCCCTACTGGGAGTTTTTTGCCTCATTTGCTGTAGTGGGGAATAGGCTGGGCACTGCCCTTTCAGTAACTCATCTCTGACTGTAAAGTGTCTTTGTGACAGTTTATCTGTGAAAAGAGCTATACAAATAAATTGAAATTGAAATTAATCAAAGAATATTGTCTTATATCATTCAAATTTTTTTCCCTACACATTAAATAGCATTAGTTGATGATGAATAAATTCTGTACAAACTGTTGATGCAGCATTTTTAATGATGTATAAAACATGTAAAATGTTGTACAACTTTAGTAATAAATTGTTTGATAATCATTTACAAATGTATATAAATGGTTTATTCATGATATTGAACTTATCTACTAATACTTATAAATAACTAACTTAAGTCATGAATAATCTAATAATCTTTTACAAATATAAATCAGTGGTTTGGTTAAGTGGTCATGATTAGTTAACTACCCACTAATATATACTTATAGCTTATAAATGTCTTATAAATGATTGTTATTATAACATGTTACCTTTTTCATTTCTTTCCTGTTTTTGAATTTGTTTTTTTATCTATCTATTTTATTTAAAGTATGTATTTATTAGTCAAAGAAACGCCAAACAGTAAGGGAATGCAGAATATTTCAGACACGGTGGGAAAATGAATATTTCTTGATAGAAATCAAGGGGAAGCGTGTCTGTTTGATTTACAATGAAACTGTTGCAGAGATGAAAGAGTTTAATGTTCGCCTTCACCGTGAAACCAAGCATCTGATCTACACGTCCTATACTGGCGCTGAGCGAGAAAATATAGTTAAGTAATTGGCAGCTGGCCTGCGAGCTCAACAACAGTATTTTTTCCGCGCGAACAAAATACAAGAAAATATTAAACAGCCAGCTCTGAGGTAACTCAACTCATAGCGCGACACAGGAAACCTTTCTCAGATGGTGACTTAATTAAACAGCGCCTCACTAAGGTCAACAGCGTATGTCCAGAAACACGGCTGTGCGCCGAATTGAAGACTTGTCAGCTAACCTAAAACATCAAGTGTCACATAAGGGTTGTGCTTTTGAATTTTACTCGTTTGCATGCGATGAGAGCACAGACGCCGCACAGCTGTTAATTTTTTTGCGGGGAGTTGACGATAATTTTTTAATCACGGAGGAGTTGCTTGATCTCAGGAGTCTGAAGGGCACAACGGGGAAAGACATTTTTGAAATGGAACTTAAATGGGACACAAGCTGTGACTGTGCTGTTACCACCGATGGGACTCAAGCTATGACTGTGCAGTTACCACTGATGGGACTCCTACTATGACTGGCGAGCGCAAAGGAATGGCCTCAATGGTGTGTGCCAAGGTGTGAGAGAGTGGAGGTGAGGCTGTTAAAATGCGCTGCATCATCCATCAAGAAGCCCAGTGTGCCAAGACAGTCCAGCTCGACGATGTGATGCATACAGTTGTGAAAACTGTACACATAATTCAAGCCTGAGGGCTCTACCACAGAGAATTTAAAGCTTTCCTATCTGATGTGGAAGCCGAGTTTGGGGACGTGCTGTATCATTCTGATGTGCGCTGGCTTAGTCGTGGCTCCATGCTGAAGCGGCTTTATTCCCTGAGATCAGAAATTGACTAGTTTTTGAAAGAGAAGGACTGACCTCTTCTTGAAATGAGTGACCCTCTATGGCTGGCAGACCTGGCATTTCCTGTGGATCTTACTGATCATCTTAACACACTGAACAAGTGCCTACAAGGTGAAGACCAGCTTAGGCAAAGACAATTACGCAACTTCAATGTTGCACACTTCCCCATGTTGTCCAAAATCAAATGTGCTTTTCCAAGAGCCGACCTCCCTGCTATAAAGGGGAAATATGTGTCTGCAATTACATCTCTTATCACAGAGTTCAGTCAGCGCTTCCAAGACTTCTCTGATCTCTGCTCCCTTCCTCACCGATACAGAGGAAGTGGAAGAGATTCTGCAATTGGAACTTATCGAAATGCAGTGTGATGATTCTCTGAAGAATCAACATCAGCTTCTCTCCCTACCAGACTTCTACCAAAGCTGGGAAAAGGCCAAGTTTCCTTTGATGTGATGCCAGGCAAAAAGGATGATGAGTCTGTTTGGATCAACATACTTATGTGAGCAAACATTTTCACTGTAAACTCTGGACAAAAGCAGATTGTGAACCAAAATGACCGTCAGCCATCTCTGTGAGGTCCTGCTGCATCTCAACCACCAAACTTACTCCTGACCTGCAGCCGTCCTTTAGTCCGAAGCGCAGCATCGCTGCTTCCATCATATGTGAGTGAAAAATATATTAACAGTATTCATATGTTGACAAGCCCAATAAATCCAGTCAATTAAAGTTGATGGCATTTTCTACCAAAAGTTAGTTGATGTGTTAACAACCCCAATGACTTATTTACATATATAACTTAAAAATACCCATCTCCTCGCTCCCTTATTTTCTCCAGAGGGCTGTGAAGGGGGCGACCATCCGAGGCTGCAGTTTTGGGATCGAGTTGTTGACCCTTTTTGTTTCAAAATGAATGAAAATCCATTAATGGAAAGTTGTGATTTAGTGCTTTTTTAAATATTTTTTATTACAGAATATTCAATTATCAGGCATAAATTACCGACATTTGATTTAGTTAACTTTAATAATGGCCCAGCCTTTCGTATATTTTTCTGTAAGTGAATAAAGTTTGGACACCCCTGGGTTAAACTGTGCCTCTTAAATCCCAGGTGCAGCAGCCTTTATTTTTTATTCCCTTCACGGACGGGTCCTCCCTGGGAATTGGACTATTATAGGAGGCTTGTGTTGGCAAGATGCAGAGAGAGAATGTTCTGGAATAATTTCAGAAGTCCTCACATTCAGCTCCTGCATCCCCAGCTTCTCTGGTCCGACTCCATCTTCGCCCCCATTCCTTCCGGCGAGAATGAGGCGCCATTACAGCCTGACTCTGGGGAGAACTGGTGTGTCAGGTAGAGATGCGAGCCTGTTCCTCCAGTGAGAATAAGGGCTGATACAATTAACTGAGAACTGACTGCACGTATGTTGGGTTTTATCAAACTAACTTTGAAGCCCCTTTTAGCCAGAAAATCCACAGAAACAGATGAAAGTTGTGCTGCCCAGACTCAAGGTGGAGGTTAAAAATAAAATAAATAAATAATAATAATACGAAAAAGTGTTTTAAATAAAGTCAACTCTGCAAAAGAAACCTTATGGGAAATTACTACAGCGTTTCCCACAAATATCTTTGTCCATATCTGCATAATCTGTGCTATAAAGCATTTGATAACAAAATCAAAAATTAGGTTTTACCAAATACAGATATTTCATCACATTCAATTAATGCAACTCGGAAATAAGGCTATTAAAAGAATCCTGCTTATGGTTTTGAATCATGATGATAATTTTATGAAGCAGAGGTAAACACACACTGGATTATTTTATTTCTTATATTTTTTAGGGTACAGTTTTATATAATATCAATAAATGAATAGCTCATAAAAGTGAGGCCCAAAACTGGATTTAGCCACTTGCCAGATGAATGCAGTTTATGTGCTGCAGTTTGGGCTGTGTTAGAATGGTCAGCCATCACAGTAACGGCACTACCTGATGGACACACTCCTGAACACACACACCGACCCTAAAAACACTTCATCACGGCCAATATGTTCATTTTGGCCTCTGGTCCCAGAAGCACTGCTTCAGGCCTCGCAGCAGCCCATAATAACAGACTTTCAATCTCATCACTTCCACTGCGCTCACCTCAGTATTATAGGACATTAAAGGGATACAGCGGCAGCTGCAGGAGCTCAGAGGCCCCAGAGACGCCTTTTCATTTCCTCTGCTGAGTTACCTCTGCGGGAGCGAAGCAGTTCTCATCCTGTGCTTTAACAGGTATTTACAAATATAAGGGTTAAAAAGCACTTGTCACTGCATAAAAGGAAACAAGTCACACAAGATGTTCCTTTTTTGTGTTTATTTACATATGTTCACCATAATTCTGTGGACAGTGACACATTTCATTTCTTTATATACAAAACCCAAAACCAGTGAAGTTGGCACGTTGTGTAAATCGTAAATAAAAACAGAATACAATGATTTGCAAATCCTTTTCAACCTATATTGTTGTGAATCTGCATCTCAGCCATGCTTTGCCTAGCCCCATGTTTTAGTTCTGTGCCTGGCTTGCCATGTATGCTTTTTGTGTTTAAGTCACCACTGCTTGCCCCTGACCATCCCCATGATTATGTATTGTGTTTTGTTGTTTGATTTCATGTTTTATTATGTTTCTTGTTTTGTATTATTTATGTCTTTGCCATGTTTTATAGTCTTGCCATGTTTCACAGTCTTGCCATTCTTTCATAGTCTTGTTGTGATTTCTAGTCCTGCACTTCGTTTACCCTGTCTTGTCTTGTGTAGGTCTTTGCCCACGGTCCCTTGTCTGACGTGCCACTCATTCGGGTGATTTCCTGGTTTCTGGGATTTCAATCTTTCTTCATTTCTCATTTTCTTTCTTCCTCTCTCTTTATGCTATCTACTAACCCTACTGACAGTTTATTGTTTTCGATAATTACTAACCCCGATTAACATTGTACATTTATACTAACTGACTAACTTGCACTCGGGATTGTATAGCTGCACATACTAATAGACTAACGATCTCTCAGCATTCGCCCAATCTGTATCTCCGCCCTCCTTGCCTATCACTAATTATCTCTACTGCAGTTTCCACTTATATCTCAGGCTTTCCCTTTTCTTTAGACTGTACACTTTAGTACTCCTTAACCGGAGCCGTTTATTCGTTCATAGGAATGTCTCGTTATCCCTGTCTGCGTTTCGGCATTCGCCAGATTCATGTAATTAGTTTTCCTCATGTGTCACTCCCATGTCATTGACTACACCTGTTTACCCTAGTCATGTGCTTAACCCGGATATGTATATAAGGTGTCTACACTTTTAGTTCCTTGTCAGATCGTCTTTACTCCTTTGTCTTGTGCCACGTTCCTCGCCTTGCTCATCGTGATATTTTCTTTCTGACTGGATTGCCCGACACTTGTTTTTGGTTTGCCCTTTTGGATCTGATTGCCTTTGTGAGTTTTGACCTATTTTTGCCCGACCACGTCTATTGTCTTTTGCTGCCCTGGTATTTGGATTCGGACTGTTTACGGCTTATGAGTTTGTCTCTCCACCAAACCCACGCCTGTGTACCGAACCATTTTTGCCTGACCTTGAGTTTTGTTATTGGTGCCCTGGTTACAGTTCTGGATTACGCCCATTGGATACTGTTTTTGGATTGTGGACATTGTACTGTTGCCAGCTCTGTTGGGGGGTTTCCCCCTTCAGAAATAAAGCCTCCATTTTGCATTTATCTGGTTCTCGCTCTTGGCTCATTTCGTAAAACCTCACACTATATTCAATTGAATACACTGTGAAAACAAGTTACTTAATATTCGAACAGGTAAACTTTGTAATTTATTGGAAATAATTGCTCAATTGGAATTTGATGCCTGCAACATGTTTCAAAAAAGCTGGCACAAGTGGCAAAAAAGACTGAGAGAGTTGAGGAATGCTCATCAAACACTTATTTGGAACATCCCAACGGTGAACGGGCTAATTGGGCACAGGTGGGTGCCATGATTGGGTATAAAAGCAGCTTCCCTGAAATGCTCAGTCATTCACAAACAAGGATGGGGCGAGGGTCACCACTTAGTGAAAAAATGCGTGAGTTGATTGTCGAACAGTTTAAAAACAACATTCCTCGACGAGCTATTGCAAGAAATTTAGGGATTTCATCATCTATGGTCCGTAATATCGTCAAAAGGTTCCGAGAATCTGGAGAAATCACTGCACGTAAGCGGCAAGACCGAAAACCAACATTGAATGCCCGTGACCTTCGATCCCTCAGGCGGTACTGCATCAAAAACCGAAATCAGTGTGTAAAGGACATCACCACATGGGCTCAGGAACACCTCGGAAAACCACTGTCAGTAACTACAGTTCGTCGCTACATCTAGAAGTGCAAGTTAAAACTCCACAATGCAAAGCGAAAGCCATTTATCAACAGCACCCAGAAACGCCGCTGGCTTCGCTGGGCATAAGCTCATCTAAGATGGACTGATGCAAAGTGGAAAAGTGTTCTGTGGTCTGACGAGTCCACATTTCAAATTGTTTTTGGAAACTGTGGACGTCGTGTCCACCGGACCAAAGAGGAAAAGAACCATCCAGACTGTTATAGGCGCAAAGTTCAAAAGCCAGCATCTGTGATGGTATGGGGGTGTATTAGTGCCCAAGGCATGGGCAACTTACACATATGTGAAGGCACTATTAATGCTGAAAGGTACATACAGGTTTTGGAGCAACATATGTTGCCATCCAAGCAACGTCTTTTTCATGGACGCCCCTCCTTATTTCAGCAAGACAATGCCAAGCCACATTCTGCATGTGTTGCAACAGCATGGCGCCGTAGTAAAAGAGTGCGGGTACTAGACTGGCCTGCCTGCAGTCCAGACCTGTCTCCCATTGAAAATATGTGGCACATTATGAAGCTTAAAATACAACAACGGAGACCCCGGACTGTTGAACAACTTAAGCTGTAGATCAAGAAAGAATGGGAAAGAGTTCCACCTGAAAAGCTTCAAAAATTAGTCTCCTCAGTTCCCAAATGTTTACTGAGTGTCGTTAAAAGGAAAGGCGATGTAACACAGTGGTAAAAAGGCCCCTGTGCCAACTTTTTTACAATGTGTTGCTGCCTTTAAATTCTAAGTTTATGATTATTTGCAAAAAAAAAAAAAAGTTTCTCGGTTTTAACATTGAACATCATGTCTTTGCAGTGTATTCAATTGAATATAAGTTGAAAAGGATTTGCAAATCATTGTATTCTGTTTTTATCTACAATTTCCATGAAGTGCCAACTTCACTGGTTTTGGGTTTTGTATTTAGGTTCTGTTCTCTAGTTCTGTGACGGACACAGTGACTGAGGTTGAATAGGAGACTGTCAGCTTTAATTTGACGTTGTTATCATCCATACTGGATAAACTATTAGTCAATGTACAAAAGGTGCACTTTTTTCTATCTACCATTTTCAAGAGCTTCAAGAAATATTGGTCTGTTTATGGTAATGTAGAATGCTTACAGTCTGTAACGAATGGACATCACCAGACGTTGGGTCTCTTCCCTGGTGATGCTCTGCCAGGCCAGTACTGCAGCATCTTCACTTCCTGCTTATTTCAGGGACTAAATAACCATCAGTCTACTCGACAGCATGTTCATTTGGATTAAAATCTGGTGAATGACTCAGCCAACAGACCCAAAATAACAAAAATGGCATGAGCTATCATCAACTGCAGGCATGATAAACATAAAACACACTGCCTATCCTGGGTTTATAATCATCCATGGTTCTCTCTGTAACTGCCATGATAAACATGAAACACACTGCCTATTCTGGGCTTATAAGCATCCATGGTTCTCTGTGTAACTATAAGAGGAGGTCCGGGGAACACCAGGTGCAGGAAGCAGAAGTGTTTATTAAACACAAAAAACACTAGGAGAAAGGGTTGGCTGACACGCCAGAAATAAAACACCGTGCACAAGCACTGAACAATGGGGAGAACTGAGGTACACTGCCAAAGGCAGGGGGAACAGAAGTACTCACTCCAAGAGAGGATAAACTAAAACAAAAACTGAACCTAACTAAACTGACGGATACACTGGGAGACTTTAACACGGGGCAGACAAGACTAGAGCGCAGCAAACAGGAAGACTCGGGAACCATACACGGGAGACACTCAGAACGCACAAAGAGCTGAGACTTCACCATGTAGCACGAAGACAATACGGAGGATCCGTCTGACAATCGCGTGGAAAACTGGAGCTTTTAAAATCTCGAGAGGAGGCGGGGACTCGGAATGCAATCACGGACTGAAACAGAAACACATGGGATTAATAAACAATCACACGAGGACCGGGTATACAATAATGACTCGAGACGAGACGCGGAGACCATCAATCAAACTAGACAGTTTAGATTAAGGCAATCTAAACGTGACAAGGAAAAAGCACCACAAAAAAGCGAAAGGAAAGGCACAGTTTTAAATGCAGTTACTCAGAAAGCTCAGATTGAAATCACGAAAGCCAGAAACACATACGTTCGCTAAATGAGTTAATCAAGGTTAATACTAAGTGACGAAGTATTTACAATCACCCTTAAATGCGTGAAGATTAGTACGGGTCAGTAATGTCCTATCAGAGAACGCATTCACTCAGTTTAGCGAGACAAGGAATTAAGTGCAGCTGGAAGCAATGAATGAAATACCAAAGCCAAACCGAAAGTAGAAAGGTGATTGGACGAGGAGACAGACACGCTGAAGGCAATCACGCAACACCACTGGAAACAGATTGGGAGCGATTGTCAGCCGGCTGAACTGAAAGCTGGGAGATAAACTAGACGAAAGTAAATCACAAGCACAAAAACGCACGGGACACCACACGAAAGGGCAGAATCATAACAGTAACTGCCATGATAAACATGAAACACACTGCCTATTCTGGGCTTATATCCATCCATATAATATGCATATGTATAGCTTCAGAGGGTAGTCAGAGGAGGACCTTTGTTACAGCACTTAACATCGATATGATCAATAGTAGATCAGTTCTCAACCGCAGGGTCACAGCATAGTGGCTAAAGTGTGTTACTCGGTCCAAAATGTTGGAGGTTCAAGTACCCTTGCAAATGTTGGGCTCTTGAACATGACTTCTAAACCCATATTTCTCTGCAATTTTGGGCTGTCCCAGAGAAGAGATGACAAACATGAAAGAAACGTAGCAATATCGGTGGTTGTGGATCCAAAAAGGTGGTCCTGCGACATACTGTGAGGGAAGTTAAAAAACAGCATTTGTCATGGTCTTTGAACAAAGATAGCTTAGTGCAAAAGTCTGAAATTATCAGAAATTCAGGATAACCATCTCACAGTGTGACTGCTGCTATAATCTATGTCTACTAACCAATCAATAGGAATGCAGCATGAAATTACACCCTGACAACGCGACACAGGCGCTAAACCAAACAATGGAGATATGGCGGTGCAGATGGATGATGCATGCTGATTATCTTTTCTTGTATCTCGACAAGCGTTGTATCCTACAAGATTCGGTGGGTGTGATCATCGCACAATCCACACACATCAAATTTGAATTCACACCCAAGTTTATCAGATCCATGTCGCACAGTGTGGCTTGCAATAAAAAACTGCCATAAAAACTGATAAGATTGCTGAAATTACAGTTTGTAGGCACCATTAGATGGTGATTAAAACTGAGCATTGACCCCTGCATGACACAGCAGCCAAAGGAATAGCCCTTGTTCTGTAGACTGTTGGGCTTATCAAGTCACAAGATTGCAGAGCTTTCACCAATACCCCACACAGACAGCCCTGTTCATGTTCTTGTGATGTCATGTATCGGATTAACCGAAAACCTCCCCTGTACAGGGCTCCCATACTGTTCTGCTTTCGGCAAACTATGGACAAGTGGAGTTCACCTTCAAAGCAATGTACTAAAACCACAGAAGAAAAAATGACAAATGAGCTGCTTTGTTTTTAATTAGATTCTCAGGACAGTAAAACATAATCTGGAACTTGGGGGCCACTGCTTTTTACCTGTGGTTTGTAGATGACTGTACGAAAGTCTTAGTCTCAGAACTCAAGGGCTTTATTTCTTCAACAATACAGAATCACGTTTGACGTAGGTACCTGTGAACACATAAACAAGGGAGTAGCAAATATACACATACATAACATATAACATAGATCAGTTGAATATCCTCTATGCCCCCCCAAGCCTTTGGATGGTGCCTGTTTCATAAGCATAGGATAAACGCAAAGTTCAAAGGCTGAGAACTAAGTGGGTCTGCATTTAGTGGGGGTGATAGAAAGAGTAATCATATAACACGTTATTTGCGTAAATCAAGGGGACCAGACTAAATTGAAACTGTAACAAAATGGAACTAGGAAAGCCGGCTGGGCTCTAATTTATGTAGAACATCAAAGTCATTTGTTCCTTAAACGCTTCTCAGGTAGTGGGGTCTCCTTCACGCCAGGTTTGTTGTAGGGCTGTAGAGCTCTTAAAGCACGAGGCATGCAGGTTGTCTCTTTGGGTGGAGACTTATCCGCTTCCCTGGTTGGAGCCTTTGGTATGTTGGATTGCTCAGGGTGAACCACAGGGTCGCTGATGAAGCTGTCATTGAGTGGTTCGTCAGGTGGTGGAGTTCCAGGCTGTGCCATCTCTGGAGTCTTGATTGGTTCATGGTCTGTCGGGGGAGTAGGCGTCTTTGGCGTTGTTGAGACTGTGGGCATACTCTTTGCCACCGTGGGAGCAGGTGAGGGTAGTGTGGCCAGTGGGGCTCTGGCTATCACTGGATGGTATAGGCGTAGGAATTTCCTGTTTCGCAGAGTCACCCTTCCCGATCCATCGACTCTCACCACATATTGGTCAAATTGACGGACCTCTATAATGATTCCAGTTTTGTCCCACTTTGTGGGGTGTGGTCCGGTTTGGTTTTGGATGCGGACACAGTCTCCGACCGCTAGGGGGGGTAAGACGCGGGTGTTAGCTGACAGTCTTTCAGCATCCCTCATGTGGCGATTCCTAAGAGCCTCTTCTCTGTTGACTAAAGTCTCTTGCCACGTCTTGTGGGGTAGGTACTTGCCTGGGTGGATTGGGATGAAGTCCCGGATTGGTCGCCCGAAGATGCACATCGCTGGGGATAACCGCGTGTCCCTGTCTGGTGTGTTGCGGTATTGGAGGATGGCGCGTTGGAACGCATCTGTGTCGAGGCTACCGTCGCGACTGGTGTTGTCGATGATCATCCTCTTTATGGTCTTCACACCAATTTCCGCCCTGCTGTTGCTGTGAGGGAATGCTACAGACGAGAGGCGGTGATGAACTCCCCAGTTGCGCAGGAATGCCAATGTGGCTGTGGATGTAAACTCCGGACCACCGTCAGATGAGAGCTCGTCACTGATGCCAAATGTTGTGAATGTGCGCCTGAGGCTGGATATGAGGCCTTTGGATCCCCCGTGCGCTCTTTCCACGATGGGCCAGTTGCTGTACCTGTCGACGATCACCAAGTAGTGGTGTCCGGCGTACTGGAAGAAGTCTGCACAGATACATTGAAAGGGGTATTGGGGTTGCACTGGTGGGGTGGGAGGAGCACTTGGTAGTGACGGAGCTATACGGTTGCAGGGGAGGCACCGCATACGCATTTCACTGATTGACGAGGTCATACCTGGCCAGAAGAATGACGCATCAGCCCGAGAACACATCTGGGAGACACCTTGATGGGCTGAGTGGAGTGCTTCGAGGACATTGTTACGTAGGCTGGGAGGGATGATTATGCGGTCGTTGTATAGAGCCACACCATCAAAACTGGTCAGTTTGTCTCTGTATTGGTAATAGGGTCTGAGTTCTGTTGGCAGGTTGTCCTTTGCCTCAGGGAATCCATTTTCAATTAGGTCAATCAATTTGACCATTGAGTTGTCACTGTTGGTGGCCACACGAATATCGTTCCAGGTGATGGAGCTAACCCCTCCTAGAGAGTCTTCTTCACTAGGGTGCAGTGTAGGGCTATCTGGTTGTGCTCTGATGGCCATGAGGAAGCTGTGAGGCATGGTCGGGAGGTTGTTGTCAGTGGAGACTGGAGTTGCATCATCGGGCAGGCGAAGATGATTGGCAGCCCCGACTGGGTTACGTGAGAGAGTATCTGCAGCGACATGACGGATTCCTGGAATGTGAGTGATATGGAATCTGTATTTCAGTGTTTTTTCTTTCAGGTTCCTCAGTCGTGGGTTGGGGATTGCATCCAAGTTTCTATCACCGAACAACTTGAGAAGGGGTCTGTGATCGACCGCAATGCTCAGATTGGGGCAACCCAGAACGAAATGACGAGTTTTTTCGAGGGCATCCACCACAGCCAGTGCCTCTCCTTCAATGGGGGCATACCTTGATTCAGCCGATGATGTAAAGCGGCTGCCCACTAGTGTGACTTTCCAGCCTAGGCGGCAGCAGAATGGCTTGCTTGATGTGCATGCACAATGTTTTTGAAGCAGCCAGAAGCCAATGCCGTTTTTGCTGAAGTCTGTTGCAAGGTATGTTGGCTTTCTTTTGTCGAATATTTCCACGCCTCTTTTTATTTCCTGGATTATGATGGTCTTGGTTTCTTCAAAGAGGTTATCCATATGTTCAGTCCACTTGAATGGTGTATTGGGCTGTAGCAGGGTGCGAAAGGGTTGCATTCTCTCTGCTGATGCAAAAGCATATGCTACTTGGTTTACAAGTCCAAACCAGCTTCGCACGTCAGTGATAGTGCGAGGTTTGGGGAATCCCTTAATCGCCTCTAGAACCTGTGGGCATGGACGAACAGTTGTGGGGGTGATTTCAAAGCCTGCGAAACTGACGGCTAGTTTGGCAAACGAGAATTTTGATGGATTGAGGATGATACCATTTCGGCCACATGTGTCCAACCAATTTGCCGCTTGGAAGAAGCTGTCCTCAATGGAGGGAGACCACATGATTGTGTCGTCAATGACCTTTGTTTTATTGTCAATGTCACTAACGATTTCATCAAATCGCCTGGTGTATGCGTCTCCAGACGCTATGTATCCCTGAGGGCACACTCGATACCTGTACCGGCCCCAGGGTGTGATGAAGGTTGTCAGGTGTCTGTCCTTGCGGTCAAGTGCGATGCTGTGGTAGCCGTTCCAAGCATCAAAAGTGCTTTTCCTTGTGTTCCGCGGGACCATGCGGGCTTGGTGGAATGGCGATTGGGAGTGGTGTGTCTCTCTCGCCGCATGGCGATTCAAAGCTTGGAAATCAACAGTCCGCCGAGGTTTACCAGATTTCTTTGCGCAGACGACCATTCGATGACACTATGAAACTGGGGTTCCGATTGGGACTGGTTCTATGACACCGAGCTGAACATCCTGATCAAGGCCGGTCTTCACCTGTTCTTGCCTGTGGACAGGTACTGGGATTGGTGTGTGGTGTGCTACAGGTGTGGCATCGTTGTCTACAATAAGTCTCATGGGGGGTCCCGACATCATAGGCAGCTTTTGATGTTCACAGACATTGAATGTGCTACTTTTATAGTAGTCTAACAGCCATTGCTCTAGTTTTTCTCTGTTCTCTTCAGTGGCTGGAAAGGGTAGGTATGTAGGGAGGGGGGGTGGGTTTTGGCAGAGAGGACAGTTGCAACAGTCTTCATCAGGGCTGTTGTCAGTGTCACTGTGCGAGACAGATGAGTCTGTCATGACTGACTCAATGGCGGGAAATGAGTGGGGTATAATGCCTAGATCCCTACAGGCCTCCATAGATAGGAAGAATTTGTCTGTTGATTGGGACATGTACACAATCTGGCGTGTTGTTTTTGGCTGCATAGATTGTGTAAAGCCTGTGATGCGTAGGGTTAGGGCGCCCACAATTCTAATTGGGTCCTGGTTTGCGGCCCTCATCTTCATTGAGGTGGGGGTGAGGTGGGAGGTGTTCAAACCTAGCTGACACAGGAAGGAAGTGCCAGCAAGACACGATTGGCAGCCTCTGTCTGCGACTGCCAGTATGGTAGCAGTTCCAGTGGGACTGCGCAGAGTGGATTCAATTCGTCTTTGGCGTCTGATGGGAAGGCCTGAATCTCAACATTGATGGTCGGTTGAGGTGCGGATGCACGCTTTTCCCACGTGTCACACAGGGAATCATACACATGGTGGTCTAGTGTGATTGTGTTGGCCAGTTGTTCAATTGAGCAGAGGGCCTCGAAGACCGCTGTCGCAGAGTTATTTTGATTGGTCTGCGGCCTCTGTCTTAGTTTACGGCAGACACTTTCGAAGTGGTGTGGGATATTGCAGTTGGTGCAAGTATGGTTGAAGGCAGGGCAATGATTCATACGGTCTTGCTTCCTGCTGCTGTGTCCTTCTTTGCCACAGTAGCCGCATGGTTGTGTTCGAGTTTGAGTGCTCGTTTTTCTATCTGGAGTTCGGCCCTGGAGTCGTTTTCTCTCCATCTGCCTGTATGTGCTGCTCGCTGCATCAATCGCCACGGGCATAGCTGTGGGATTGGGATTGATTCGTCCGGCCGAACGCTTCCCGCTTTCTTTGGCTTCAATGAAGCGGATGGTTTCGTCGAGGGACATCTCTTGATCGGCCTGGCCAAGCACATCGAGGCGGATATCATCATCTGCAAGGCCGACAATGATGGTGTCTCTGATCATTTGATCGCTATATGATAGCTGGGCTCCACACTCGCATGAAATGTTGTACTGACACACATTTGCTTGGCCTTTAATGCGTGCAGAGAAGGTTCTCGCTGGTTCATCTCTGTCCTGCCGCATTTGCTGAAGTCGTAGTCGGGCCACCATCACATTCTCTTGACGGACTGCCAGAGACTTGATGTGACCAAGAAGAGTGGTCTCGTCATACGATGTGAGGTTCTTGAAGCTCCTGGATAGATCTTTGCGGAGGGCCTCATCGCAGCATTCAAGGAGTTGGAAGATAATGTCCTGGCCAGTAAGGCGCGTGGCTTGTTTATATTCTGACCATCGTTGGGTGAAATATGTCCATTCTTCACTTGTTCCAGATGCAGAGACGACTGGGCGCTTTACCTTCTCGGCTTTGACCCCTGTGGCCATAGGCGCTGTTGCAGGGGCAGGAGCTGGATGAGCGGTCCTCTCGTGAATGTCAAGGAGTTTGAGAAGAACTTCGGGAGCTGTGGTTGAAGGCCATGTGACTTCACACTGTGGTGCGGGACATCTGATGTCATTCATGGTGATTCTGTATAGATGACTGTACGAAAGTCTTTGTCTCAGAACTCAAGGGCTTTATTTCTTCAACAATACAGAATCACGTTTGACGTAGGTACCTGTGAACACATAAACAAGGGAGTAGCGAATATACACATACATAACATATAACATAGTATCAAACTAGAGGATATTCAACTGATCTGAGCTGAACAGAATTTTGCCTGCTTGAAAATCTATGAACAGAACTTAGCTCTCACCATTATACAATAATAAAACACTATTATTTTTCCAGTTTCCACATTGTTATTTCAGGAGAGCCTTTTGTTTTCATTTTTGAGGTAAGGAGACTGATTTACCTAAGGTGCATTAGTGAATTACATTTGCATTTTATCACAATAAGCACACTTGACTATATCATAAAAATATGTTTGTTGTATTGATGTCACTGTAAGGTCGATTCTTCTTGCCTCAAATTGAATGTATAATTTGAATAAGCCATATTTGTCCGCCTGCTGTCGTTAGAAATGTAATACAAGGACATATGTGTGATAGCTGTCAAAATGGCAGTGCAGTGTCCAAAGTAATTAAGAGTTTGAAGACTGGAACAGGTAGCAATACGGCAATGTGACAGTAGTTGAATGTTTTGAATAAGCAGTTGAGGTTGACGTTGAAAGAGTAGTTTGTGTTGGGAAAAACCGGCTCAATCAGATAATAAAATAATTAGGTAAAAATGTTTGATTCACTGGGGCCGAAATAAAATTGAAATGCGCATGGTGAAAAAGCTATTTCAATATCAAAAATCTATTCAGGAGCAACTTAGCCCAGAAAATGCGAAACCTTTGAAATTTTGAACTGTGTTGAGAGATTAAAAGGTTTAAAACTAGTCAGAAGCCCACATTTTGGTGTAAGAAGTAGTTGTTGAAAAATAATCAGTGTTTGAGCATATGAGTGTATAGTGAACTGCTTGGCTGAAGTAAGCACATAATAATGACGAAGTATGGAAGACTATATAGTGTGTAGTTGTGCTGAAGCTGAGCCAAGCGCACAATGAGCTCATTTTCAGAACCTTCTCCCATCCACTCCTCACGTACATCTGCAAATGTGTTAGTTCGCATCAGAATGGCTCATAAAGTATGAATTTAGAAATAGTCAGGGCCTGAGTGCTCGCCCCTGTGTCAGGAACCCTTTTGTGTAGAACATCAAAGAGGCAGTGACTGTGGCAGGCCTCATATGCACAGTAAACTGTGCTGTAATTATGTCTCATTCCTTCTTGAATTGGCTGCTACTTTCCTTTTGAAGCGAATGTGTGCAGTGCTACATGTCAGGGTAGACCCTTGAGCTAAACCATAAAAAAGCTGAAACAAAAATTAAATCATTTATAAGTTTAGTTTTGTTCCGGTTCATGTTGTGTCCACAGGGGCAACTCAAGCAGTTCAGATAATCACTTTCCACTGATCCCAGTACTGCATGTCAGAGATCTCCGGACTGGATTATAGCCAGAGTCCGTCCTCAGCAGATCCGGACATTATCCCCAGATCAGCACATCCGCACATTATCCCCAGATCAGCACATCCACACATTATCCCCAGATCATCACATCCACACATTATCCCCAGATCAGCATATCCACACATTATCCCCAGATCATCACATCCACACATTATCCCCAGATCAGCACATCCAAACATTATCCCCAGATCAGCACATCCACACATTATCCCCAGATCAGCACATCCACACATTATCCCCAGATCAGCACATCCACACATTATCCCCAGATCAGCACATCCCCACATTATCCCCAGGTCATCACATCCACACATTATCCCCAGATCAGCACATCCAAACATTATCCCCAGATCAGCACATCCACACATTATTCCCAGATCAGCACATCCACACATTATCCCCAGATCAGCACATCCACACATTCTCCCCAGCTCAGCCCATCCACACATTATCCCCAGATCAGCACATCCACACATTATCCCCAGATCAGCACATCCACACATTATCCCCAGATCAGCACATCCACACATTATCCCCAGGTCATCACATCCACACATTATCCCCAGAACAGCACATCCACACATTATCCCCAGATCATCACATCCACCCATTATCCCCAGATCAGCACAACCACACATTATCCCCAGATCAGCACATGCACACATTATCCCCAGGTCATCACATCCACACATTAACCCCAGATCAGCACATCCACACATTATCCCCAGATCAGCACATCCACACATTATCCCCAGATCAGCACATCCACACATTATCCCCAGATCAGCACATCCACAAATTATCCCCAGGTCATCACATCCACACATTATCCCCAGATCAGCACATCCACACATTATGCCCAGATCATCACATCCACACATTATCCCCAGATCAGCACATCCACACATTATCCACATATTATCCCCAGAGCGCCACATGCAGCTCCCTCATGCACAGGTTTTGAAGCAGTGAGGTGAGGATGACACACTCCTGCCAGTGAGCCTTAAGGCTGATTCATACTCCACAAGAACAGAGAAATTTGTTCTTGTTCTCAAAGCTGCAAGAACAAAATGGCATCATTTTGTTCCCACAGCCCTGGTTTCGGAGTTCTTGCAGCTTGTTCTGGACACATCATTTGGGCAGAACTTTTTTCTCGTGTGGTGTCCGAGAACTGTTGTGTGATTGGTCAGAAAGATGGAGTGGGCGTGGCCCTTTGATGCCTTACCAGTTATGTTATGTTATGTCCACTTACTGTGTAATTTGTTGTTTGTATGTTATTCTGTTTACTTTTTAAGGCTGGCTGTTTTGTATGTTTTATGCTTGTTTTTTTTTTGTAATAGAAAAATAAATAAATTTTTTTTAAAAAAGGAAAAAAAATAATTTAAAAAAATAGAATAAAATAAAAAATGATGACTTACCAGGGGGCTGTTTCACTGAAGGAGACAGACTGGATCAGATGGTCTGTGTTTTACTGAGTGTTTCATTAAACGGTCCGTCGACTTTGTAGGACTACTCGAGAGTTGTCCTAAAACCCGGTCGGACAAAAAAATATAACTTCAATATATGGCGTCATTGTTTGATTTTGTCTGGAAGTGTAGACAGCCCAAAATATTTTGAGAATGGAAAGACAGTATAACCAATGCCCGCAAAACCAATATAGCCTACACCCAGAAACGGGGCTCTGTTAAATCCGTGAATTAATTTTCTAACAACTACGCATAATTTATTAACAACACGTGAAGATTTCACTTTTAAATTGTTGGTACCATGCACCTCAGGTGCGACAAAAAGTTGTGTTTTTTGTGCATGATATGTGAACACTAATGGGGCACTGCCTATGGATCGGTCTTGCCATGGTGGTTAAACATCGTATTTGTGGTGCTTAGTGTGACCGAGAGCGGAGTCCTGCTTATCGCCCGACTGCTTAAGTCAATTCTGTAAAATGAGTGATGGTGGTGATATGAATGTTTTAATGTCTTTTGTGTGATTAATAGCTTTGTTAAGTTGCCAATCATAGTTTCTGCACAGTGAGCAAAGACTGCTTTGAATTAACTCGACTGTATTCACTTAATAGCCGACTGAAAATGGACGCTACGTGACATCCTACAGCAATGAGCGCAGTTAATTTATGTCTGAATAGTAGTTAATGATCTACCTAATCAGAATTGTTTTTTTTTTTCATTTAACATTCACTTATTTCAAATATTTGAATGCCAAGTAGCAAAGCAGTGTATGGCTGAAGTGTAAATTCTCATGCAACTTTGAACGAACAGTGATGAACCGTTCGTCCGCGTTGGACCATGGTCGGACATTCTACTTTTATCGAAACACTTGACTGACATGGTCTGTTGAAGGTCCGACTTTTCACTCGACAGATGGTCTGACTTGGTCGAACAAGTAAAGTTTATTGAAACCGCCCAAAGGAGTTCGGCACTTGAGTTTCTCGTGAAGTATGAAATGTCCCGGTCAAAACGAACTTAGTTCTTGTTCTTGCAGCCCCGAGAACTAGAACAAATTTCTCTGTTCTTTTGGAGTAGGAATCAGCCTGTAGTCTCCTTCTCCGTATTTTAAAAATAATTTAAAAACCAAAATCCATCTTCAGGGCTTCAACCACCCAAAAGACAGAAAGGATAAAGCCTTATATATGGCAGGGCAATCGACACTTTTGATGTGTGTCACTCAACAGAATTTAATCAGCCAAACAATGTTTTAAATTCATGCTTCAGTGAGACGTTTCATTTGTCTCCATGGTACCAGATGCTACCTATATATCCCACCCAGTCTGATTTTGTGACAAAATTTGGCAGCGTCCATGAAAATTCTCCAGGAGCGCAACATGAAAAGACAGTTTCCAGAGGCAATTCTGTCAAAAACACTTCATTTTGTCGATCGACACTCGTGAAAAGTGTTGAGTGCCTATTACGAATCCCGTCGTTGCAAATGTGAAGGACTGTTCATGATTCAAACAGTTCATGATTTGAGTTCATGAATTATTCCTGAACTGTTTCTGAACTCTAAATGGCCATTTATGAACTTTTTGCATGACAAACATTCATGATCTGCTCACAAACTATTCCTGAATTATTCATGAACAGTTCATAAACATTCAAGAACAGTACATGAACATCTGCATTCATTAAAATTAGTTCATGAACTTAAGAACATTCGTCATGAACACTTAAAGAACATGTGAGGAACTTTTTGCGGAAATTATTCATGATCTGTTCATGAACTACAAATAGTTTGTGAATTGTTTTTGCCGGGGCGGCTTTGGGCAGTCTCCACGGCTCCTGTGCAGTTGTGAGTGGCTGGATTAGACAGCTTTTGCCGGGGGAAGCTTTTGGCAGTCTCCACGGCTCCGGTGCGGGTGAGAGTGGCTGAATTAGAAAGCTTTTGCCAGGAGTGGCTTTGAGCAGTCTCCACGGCTCCGGTGCAGGTGTGAGTGGCTGAATTAGAAAGCTTTTGCCAGGAGTGGCTTTGAGCAGTCTCCACGGCTCCGGTGCAGGTGTGAGTGGCTGGATTAGAGAGCTTTTGCCGGGGCGGCTTTGAGCAGTCTCTTCGGCTCCTGTGCAGGTGTGAGTGGCTGGATTAGGGAGCTTCTGCTGGGGGCGGCTTTGGGCAGTCTCCACGGCTCCGGTGCAGGTGTGAGTGGCTGGATTAGGGAGCTTCTGCTGGGGGCGGCTTTGGGCAGTCTCCACGGCTCCGGTGCAGGTGTGAGTGGCTCGATTAAAGAGCTTCTGCTGGGGGCAGCTTTGGGCAGTCTCCACAGCTCCGGTGCTGGTGTGAGTGGCTGGATTAGACAGCTTTTGCCGGGGCGGTTTTGGGCAGTCTCCTCGGCTCCGGTGCTGGTGTGAGTGGCTGGATTAGAGAACTTTTGCCGGGGCGGCTTTGAGCAGTCTCCAAGGCTCCGGTGCAGGTGTGAGTGGCTGGATTAGAGAGCTTTTGCCGGGGCGGTTTTGGGCAGTCTCCTCGGCTCCGGTGCTGGTGTGAGTGGCTGGATTAGACAGCTTTTGCCGGGGCGGCTTTGGGCAGTCTCCACGGCTCCGGTGCAGGTGTGAGTGGCTGGATTAGAGAACTTTTGCCGGGGCGGCTTTGGGCAGTCTCCACGGCTCCGGTGCAGGTGTGAGTGGCTGGATTAGAGAGCTTTTGCCGGGGCGGTTTTGGGCAGTCTCCACGGCTCCTGTGCAGGTGTGAGTGGCTGGATTAGAGAGCTTCTGCTGGGGGCAGCTTTGGGCAGTCTCCACGGCTCTGGTGCTGGTGTGAGTGGCTGGATTAGACAGCCTTTGCCGGGGCGGCTTTGGGCAGTCTCCACGGCTCCGGTGCAGGTGTGAGTGGCTGGATTAGAGAACTTCTGCTGGGGGCAGCTTTGGGCAGTCTCCACGGCTCCGGTGCTGGTGTGAGTGGCTGGATTAGACAGCCTTTGCCGGGGCGGCTTTGGGCAGTCTCCACGGCTCCGGTGCAGGTGTGAGTGGCTGGATTAGAGAACTTTTGCCGGGGCGGTTTTGGGCAGTCTCCACGGCTCCGGTGCTGGTGTGAGTGGCTGGATTAGGGAGCTTTTGCCGGGGCGGCTTTGGGCAGTCTCCACGGCTCCGGTGCAGTTGTGAGTGGCTGGATTAGACAGCTTTTGGCGGGGCGGCTTTGGGCAGTCTCCACGGCTCCGGTGCTGGTGTGAGTGGCTGGATTAGGGAGCTTCTGCTGGGGGCGGCTTTGGGCAGTCTCCACGGCTCCGGTGCAGGTGTGAGTGGCTGGATTAGGGAGCTTCTGCTGGGGGCGGCTTTGGGCAGTCTCCACGGCTCCGGTGCAGGTGTGAGTGGCTGGATTAGGGAGCTTCTGCTGGGGGCGGCTTTGGGCAGTCTCCACGACTCCGGTGCAGGTGTGAGTGGCTCGATTAGAGAGCTTCTGCTGGGGGCAGCTTTGGGCAGTCTCCACGGCTCCGGTGCTGGTGTGAGTGGCTGGATTAGGGAGCTTCTGCTGGGGGCGGCTTTGGGCAGTCTCCACGGCTCCGGTGCAGGTGTGAGTGGCTCGATTAGAGAGCTTTTGCTGGGGGCGGCTTTGGCCAGTCTCCACGGCTCCGGTGCAGGTGTGAGTGGCTCGATTAAAGAGCTTCTGCTGGGGGCAGCTTTGGGCAGTCTCCACGGCTCCGGTGCAGGTGTGCGTGGCTGGATTAGACAGCTTTTGCCGCGCCTGGCTTTGGGCAGTCTCCACGGCTCCGGTGCAGGTGTGAGTGGCTGGATTAGACAGTTTTTGCCGCGCCTGGCTTTGGGCAGTCTCCACGGCTCCGCTACACTTGTGAGTGGCTGAATTAGAGAGCTTTTGCTGGGGGCAGCTTTGGGCAGTCTCCACGGCTCCGGTGCAGGTGTGAGTGGCTCGATTAAAGAGCTTCTGCTGGGGGCAGCTTTGGGCAGTCTCCATGGCTCCGGTGCAGGTGTGAGTGGCTCGATTAAAGAGCTTCTGCTGGGGGCAGCTTTGGGCTGTCTCCACGGCTCCGGTGCTGGTGTGAGTGGCTGGATTAGAGAACTTTTGCCGGGGCGGTTTTGGGCAGTCTCCACGGCTCCGGTGCTGGTGTGAGTGGCTGGATTAGACAGCTTTTGGCGGGGCGGCTTTGGGCAGTCTCCACGGCTCCGGTGCTGGTGTGAGTGGCTGGATTAGGGAGCTTCTGCTGGGGGCGGCTTTGGGCAGTCTCCACGGCTCCGGTGCAGGTGTGAGTGGCTGGATTAGGGAGCTTCTGCTGGGGGCGGCTTTGGGCAGTCTCCACGACTCCGGTGCAGGTGTGAGTGGCTCGATTAGAGAGCTTCTGCTGGGGGCAGCTTTGGGCAGTCTCCACGGCTCCGGTGCTGGTGTGAGTGGCTGGATTAGGGAGCTTCTGCTGGGGGCGGCTTTGGGCAGTCTCCACGGCTCCGGTGCAGGTGTGAGTGGCTCGATTAAAGAGCTTCTGCTGGGGGCAGCTTTGGGCAGTCTCCACGGCTCCGGTGCAGGTGTGAGTGGCTGGATTAGACAGCTTTTGCCGCGCCTGGCTTTGGGCAGTCTCCACGGCTCCGGTGCAGGTGTGAGTGGCTGGATTAGACAGCTTTTGCCGCGCCTGGCTTTGGGCAGTCTCCACGGCTCCGCTACACTTGTGAGTGGCTGGATTAGAGAGCTTTTGCTGGGGGCAGCTTTGGGCAGTCTCCACGGATCCAGTGCAGGTGTGAGTGGCTGGATTAGAAAGCCTGGTACAATAATCCCTCCTGTTTCATGCTTCTCACCAGGTACTCAATCGATCAAGGCAGCGATCAGGAGAAGATCTTCAACATTGACGCGGTGACAGGGACCATCAGCCTGGGAAAGATTCTGGACAGGGAGACGGCCGGATGGCACAACATCTCTGTAACGGCGGTGGAAGCAGGTATGAGCAGTCAGTCCCTAGACGATGCTTTCATCTACTGCAATGGAACACATAACAAAACTGTCTGAAACCCAAAGTGGAATAGACTATCTCACATGTCCTAGTGTGAAACCAACTGTTGGGCTGCGCTCAATCAGCATCTGCTCTTACATTGTTCTTACAGTGGAATGAAAGACTTTTCTTCTGAATTTTTTTTCCAAACCTGTAAAGCAGACAGAAAAGCTTTTGGGTCTGCATGCACGTTAATATTAATGTTTGTTGCATTATTTGTGAAGATGGCTCAAACAACTCAGTGACTGACAGCTTGATCATTTCTATTCATTGCTGGGATTCATTAACTTCTCGCTCATTGCTGCACATAAGTTTCTTTTAATTCCATTGGCTTAGAGTGATTTTGAAGGGCTTTTCTTCAGTAACAAACCAAGTTTATATATTTATATATATATATATATATATATATTTAGTATGGAAAACTGTTTCGGAAATGATTCTGTTTATAGATTGAAACTCTGAATATATGGAATGAAACATGAATATATGGAATGAATGTCTGAATATATAAAATGAAACTCTGAATATATGGAATGAAAGTTTAAATACACAGAATAAAACATGAGAAAATTAAATGGAAACTGACGTCACCATCTTGTGTTTTGAGATGATTAGCTGTTCCTGCAAAAGTGAGTGGGACATTACAAGTCAGTCAGCACAAAATCTGGTGTCAGCAATATTAAGTCATGAAGATATAATTAGCACTTCGGCGAACGCATGTATGGGCCATAACACCTAAACCGAATCCAGTATTGTTCTACTGATGAAGAAAAGTATTGACTCATGTATGTATCATGTATTCATAATGCAGGGAGCGCTGCAGGCCACAGTGCCGCACGTCAGGCAATTCAGGCCAACGTTAATCCTGGAAGAAACATGCCTTCACCCTCGCAGGTGCACTGTGGTCCAGCACCAGTTCGATAAACGACGGTCGAACTATCACCACAGTAAAATTGAGGTGCAAATACAGCAGATAACGTGGTAGAAAAGCATCATGTGATGCAACTGCTGTCAAGAACCATCTTGTGGAAAGATATAACAAGGTTTATTCAACGAAAGTATGTGTCTATTTTGTTCAGAATAAAACCATGAACAACTTCCATAATTTGGTTTTAAAATAATTTTTATTTATTTATTTTTTCACTAAATAGTTGGCATTTTGTACAAATTGAAAGGTAAGATTTTGGTGAAGTGCTATAACTCCAGATTACAAAAATTGCATCTCGCATTGCCAGTAATCTACAATAGGCAAAAAAAGACAGATATTACTGAGAATTAACGTCGGAATTGCCATCAAAATTGGTCTTGCAGAGGTGGACAAAAATGGAGAAAATTAAAGTGGGGACCATTATACTTGATTCATAATACCATAATGCAACACACTGCTCAAAAATCACTTCAAAGAGTGAAATATGAAGGTGTTAAATTAATGACAAGCAACTGTTTAGTTGCTTGAGGTGGCATTAGGTGGCATAAAGCTTATGTGCCATGAACTAACTAAAACCTGGTCATAAATCAATCCTCAGTTTTCAGCTATTATTTTAAGGGTCCATTACTGATTGGGCAGATCCACTGTGCCAGGGGTCCTCAAATCTGGACCTTGAATCCAAATCCAGCCCAGGTTTTCTGTTATCCTAGGGAAATAAATGAACAGTAAATGCCTCTGATTGGCCAGACTGTGTTAACACCGGACTCCCAGGTAAAGGGAGTGTGGAAAACCAGCAGTCCTCGGACCTCGTAGGGTGTGATTTGAGGACCAGGACGCTATGCCATAAAGTTCCGCAAGATGAGTTTGGGTTGCATAAATTTACACAAGCCTGCGAATGGTAGTGGAATCCATAGGGCACCGCAAGTGACAGAAAGATCCACACCTTGATAAGGCAGTGGATCTGCAGTCATGTGAACATACAGGAACCTACACATTCCGCTATGGAGGATTTCTTTCAACCATTCCATAAAACTTGTCTATCACATTGAATTATTTAGCTCGAGGTGAGTCTCTTTAAATATTAATGATTCTCATAGATATCTGGACATATTGAAAGCAGATTATGGCATGCTGCATTTCATATATTCAGAGATTAATGCAACATATTCAGACTTTCATCCATATGTTCAGATTTTCATTCAATATATTCAGACTTTCCATATTTTCAGACTTTCATTGCATATATTCAAACATTCAATATATATATATTCAAGTTTCATTCCATATATTCAGACATTCGTTCAATATATTCAGAGTTTCATTTTTCATATTCAGAGTGTCATTCCATATATTCAAAGTTGTATTCCATAAATTCAAACTTTCATTCCATGTATTCAAAGTTCTATTCCATTTATTCAAACTTTCATTCCATTTATTCAAGTTTCAATCCATATATTCAAGTTTTATTCAATATATTCAGACTTTTATTCCATGTATTAAAGTTTCATTCCAAATATTCAGAGTTTCAATCTATATATATTGTAATTCCCGAAACGGCTTTCCATAATATATAAATTTTTGTATATGTATTTTATATTTCTCTTTCCCAAGATTTCTCCCATTATGAAACGAATAAGTAACTCCCCCAGAGATGGTCTGTGTCTTCAGCTCTAGTGATTGATAGCGAATGACTCCTGGTATTTACCACTCCTTTTGTTGTGGAAAAATAATAATTAATGGACAACCATTCAGAGCGGCTCTTGTATTTTGCTTAATGTTGCTGGATAGGGCCTAATTAGTGTGAAGGAGGGGACGGCACCTCATTAACGATTCGTTAATGAGCAGTCTATTGTGTTGGAGCCGGAGTTTGCCTTGTGTGTCATTCTCCAAATATCTCTGTGGTCTACGCCACGCCCGCGTGCTAAACATAGCTGGCGTGTCTTTCTTTTCCTCCGTCGATGTGTGACGCTGGTCAGGAGGTCCTTCTGTAATCGAGAGGCTGTTTAAATGTCTCGCTGATACTAAAGAGAAAACAGCCGACAAGCCTGTAACAAATGACTCTCATTTTTCAAAGGTTTTGATGTCACAGGGGTCCATTTTTTGGCTATTTATGTCAGCTATTCTCGAAAGCTACATCATGCTACTTTTAGCAGACGACACCATCTTTGCATTTGAATCATTTGAATTCCTGGGTGACCGCTAATCGGGTCTGATCAAGAAGGTGCTTCAGGTGTCAGTGACAAATGTGCCAATACAATAAGAAGAAAGCACACCTTCTCCTTCTTTCAGTTTTACAGTTTTATGTATCAGGCCATAAAAAATAGCTGGTCCTCATCAGGTCCAGCTGATGGTCCTCAAGTAGGTACATCTGAACTGAGGTGTAAAAAAAACATGCAACAGTTTCCACCGTGCTATTATTTATTAAACTAAAATTCAGCCAAAATGCAGAAGTCATTTGAGAAAAACTAAGTACACCCCATGATTCAATAGCTTGTAGAACCACCTTTGGCAGCACTAACTTAAACTAATTGTTTTCTATATGATTTTATCAGTCTCTCTCTCATTTTATGATGGAGGAATTTTGACCCATTTTTCTCCACAACTTTGCTTCAGTTCATTGATGTTTGAGGACATTTGTTAATGCACTGCTCTCTAAAGGTCACGCTCCAGCATTTCAATCGGGTTGAGGTCTGGACTTTGACTTAACCATTGTAACACCTTGATTTTTCCCCCCCCAGCCATTCTGTCGAAGATTTGCTGGTGGGCTTTGGATCTTTGTCTCATTGCATGACCCTGATGTGGCTACGCTTCAGCTGTCAGGTTTCACATTTGACTCTAGAATACTTTGGTACACCGAGGACTTCATGGTCAACTCAGTGACTGCAAGGTGCCCAGGTCCTGTGGCTGTAAAAGAAGCCCCAATTCACTGATCCCAAGCCCCGCCTCCCATTGTTACTGTTGCTAGGTCGGACAACTAACCCAGAAACTTCAGCCTTGCCTGAGTTCTAAACAGCTAGCATGGCGACGCTGGTACTGCCCACTGATGTGTTGCATGCGAGTCGGTTTTATTTTGGTATCGCTGTCCAGAGCGGCATTTTGTCTCCCCAAATATGTGCTTTTTGAAGGGTGGAAAACGGCCCACTTAATAATGGGAAGATCGAAATGTGACTCGGTGTCAATTTTAAAGTGTGAGCAGAAAAGTTAACGTGACGAGGCTTTTAATTTCCCTCTGATAACATAATTGCTTGGAAGTTTTCACTGTTTCAGAAACATCGATGAATGTCTGAATATGTTGTCAAATTACTCTCTGGTTTCCTCACTTCATTGTATCCTGGTTGTGTATATTTGCCGTGTACTGAATTGTTCATACTGAATCATATGGGTAATGCCATCGTTGTTAAAAGGAAGCGCAAGTTAACTCTGGCTAATCCTTTTCTAAGCTTCATCTTTGCCCCTGTCCTGTTAAAACACTGCTCTCAGAGATTATCACTGCACAGCCCCTGTCCTGTTAAAACACTGCTCTCAGAGATTATCACTGCACAGCCCCTGTCCTGTTAAAACACTCCTCTCAGAGATTATCACTGCACAGCCCCCGTCCTGTTAAAACACTGCTCTCAGAGATTATCACTGCACAGCCCCTGTCCTGTTAAAACACTGCTCTCAGAGATTATCACTGCACAGCCCCCGTCCTGTTAAAACACTGCTCTCAGAGATTATCACTGCACAGCCCCTGTCCTGTTAAAACACTGCTCTCAGAGATTATCACTGCACAGCCCCTGTCCTGTTAAAACACTGCTCTCAGAGATTATCACTGCACAGCCCCTGTCCTGTTAAAACACTGCTCTCAGAGATTATCACTGCACAGCCCCTGTCCTGTTAAAACACTGCTCTCAGAGATTATCACTGCACAGCCCCTGTCCTGTTAAAACAGTGCTCTCAGAGATTATCACTGCACAGCCCCTGTCCTGTTAAAACAGTGCTCTCAGGAATGATCACTGCACAGCCCCTGTCCTGTTAAAACACTGCTCTCAGAGATTATCACTGCACAGCATGGATCGAAGGGATAGAGACCTTTTTTTCCTCCTGTTTTCTAACAGCCAAGGCTTTCTCCCCTCCTTGTCTTTTGAAACTGTATAAACAGACAAAAGAACTTGTCCACTGTTTTAAATATTATGCAGGTAAGAAGTATTGTTGTTGAATGTCAATTACAAGTAGCTAGCTTGTTAGGTACCTTGTTAATTTTATTAATTGCTAAGTTAATGCAGTCCCTGCAACTGTAAACATACCAAGGTAGCTTGCAGATGACCATTATCAATCGCTAGCATTTGTTGTTTGTCAGCGGTCTATTCAAGTCAATGGGACGGCTAATTAGCTAGCTAGCATACGAACGTGGTTTTTGCATTAAAGTGACTGATTTGCGTTTTTACGTTAACTTATGCATGAAACATTTTATTCCAGCCCTTCTAATGAATATCACTGCAAAAGGCAGGAGAATGCAACTGTGTAGGTTTGTTTGATAAAAGTGCCTTCTGTAATATTCGTGTCATAGATTGTAATTATCTTGTGAGATTTATCACCGATGAAAAAAACCATAATTTTACAACTGTTTCAGATCTTTTTTTAATTAGTTTAGGAATACAATAAAAAGGTCATTATGGTTTTGCAAATGAAAAACACGCCTTAAACACGATCGGCATATCAAGCGTCACTGCCTGAAGTGAAAGTAGTCAGAGGTTCGGTCAGACCCCTGCTTTCCCAATTGTGACATAGCCGAAAGTGCGCGGGGCTTGGGATCGGTCAATTATCACCCCTGCACTACCATGCTTGACAGCTGGTATGAGGTGTTTGCGCTGATCTGCTGTGTTTGGTTTGTGCCAAACCTGGTGCTGTTCATTACGGCTAAACAACTCCACTTTGGTCTTATCTTTCCAAAGGACAATGTTCCAGAAGGCTTGTGGTCTATTCAGGTGCAACTTTGCAAACCTAAGCTGTGCTGCCATGGTGCTTTTTGAGAGAAGAGGCTTTCTCCCAGCAACCCTTCCAAACGAACAATACTTCTTCAGTCTTTTTCAAAGAGTTCTGTAGTGAACTTTAAAGTCGAAGTCTGTAAGATTGCTCAACCGAGAGGACTTAGTCAGATTTTTGAATGAGTGCAACTTTCAAGCCCCTCCCCTTTTTGCGCTGAATCCAACCAGTCTGTCGCTCGATTTTTTGGGCACATCCGAAAGCGCGTGCTTATTATCAATTTCACCGAATGCAATACAGGCTGTGGGTAGAGATAAATTTACTGATTTTCTAAAATCACCTTATTCATATTTGCATGTCGAAGCACAGTGACAGTTTCAGTAAATATGACCAAAAAAATCTTACTGACTTCAGCTTTAACATTTAACATTCTAATTGGGGCCTGTAGAGTCCAAGATGTAGTTCTTGGGTTTTGAGTAATTTCTCTGAACATTGCAAGGTCTGACCTCAGGGTGAATTTGCTTCCTGTTGAGTACTGTCTCTTAACTTCAAATTATCACCAGAGGAGTTTGTCCGTCTCAACCTTTAATCACTGAGCAGAGAAGTGCGGACGCACCACACGACGTCAGCATGTGTTGTAATTGCCGTGTCGCAGTGCGTGCTACTGAGCACCCTTCGTAAACAACACAATATTTCTCCCCCCCAACAAAAAGTCCCACACAATCCCACTTAAAAAAACAAGGGAAACTTTTTTTTTAATGTATAAACTATTGAACAAAGGAATTTTCTTGTTTTGAGTTTTGTGTTGCCTTTGAATTTGCGCATAATGGCATAACTATAATGGCATTTAACACACAACAATAGATTGAACTCGTTCAACCTCTAACCTCAACTCCTTCAAATGTCCAACACAAGCACAGGATCATAATTATTGTTTATAAGTTCAGTCTATCAGGAGGACGGATTGTTTTACTAGACTGTCGTAGTGACGACTGTACAGGGGACTCGTCTGGGCTCTCGTGATTCACTGACACCGCACTGGCGTGACTAGGGTCCTTATCACCAGTCACCAGTGACTCCCTCCTCACGCTCACACCCTCGCTGCCTGACTCTCTGCTGCGTAACTGGTCTATGTGACGGTGGCACTTCTTATTACCGACGTCAACCTTGTAGTGTCTGTGCCCCTGCTGAGTATTCACTTGACCCGGTACCCACTTGTCGGGTACCATGGTAGTCCCGCACCCAGACCTCACCTTCAATCTGTCTGGTAGCAGATGTACAAACAGCTTGACTCAACAGCTTTGTCAACATTGCAGAGTGTATATCAGGTTTAAGCAAGTCCGGCTTTGTTCTCAGTTCGCGTCCCAAGAATAACTTGGCTGGTGTTTCATTAGTAACACAATGCGGAGTGGTTCTGTATGCTAGCAGGAACTGCGCCACTCGTTTCTCCACTGTCCCCTCACCTTCTCTCAAAGCTCTTATCGACTGTTTGAATGACTGCACAAGCCTTTCAGCCTGCCCGTTTGTAGCTGGATGATATGGAGCAGAATATGCTTGACTCCATTACTCTTCAGAAAAGTTTCAAACTCCTGGGAGAAAAATTGTGGCCCATTATCAGTTACTAGCTGCTGAGGTAGACCAAACTGAGCAAACAGTTTTCTTACTTCCTTCACTGTAGCATCGGAGGTTGTAGAGTTCATGATAATGATCTCAGGCCATTTTGAAAAGGCTTCCATGATCAGCAAAGACATGTGATCCATAAACGGCCCAGCAAAATCCAGATGGATGTGACTCCATGGGCGAGATGGCCAAGTCCATGGACGGACTGGTGCAGTCGCTGGATTGGCTTGAGTACTCTGACATGATACACAGCACTTCACTATTTTCTCTATGTCACTGTCTATACCCAGCCACCATATGTAGCTCCTCGCCACAGACTTCATCTTCACTACTCCATAATGACCTGTATGCAGTTCTTGCAACACATTTTCTCTCATTTTAGAGGGAATCACAACCCTCATACCCCACATTAAACAACCTAATAGCACAGAGAGTTCATGTCTTCTAGTATAGAAGGACCTCAAGAGAGTATCATCTTCATGCTCCTTGGACCAACCATTCATCACTGCAGTGTAGACCTCAGACAACACTGCATCACGCCGTGTCTCATTTGTCACATCACTGCAGGACATAGGCAACTGGTCAAACTGAGTATTGTAGAACACAGTCACATCATCTTGCACTTTCTCACTTCGGGAGACTGTCGCTAGCGGCAATCTTGATAGCACATCAGGATTTGCATGCTTCTCAGATGCTCGGTACTCTATGCCGTAGTCATAAGCACTCAACATTAATGCCCACTGCTGCATGCAGGCCGCAGTAATAGCCAGCACAGGCTTATCAGCCCCAAACAATGCTGTCACTGGCCTGTGGTCAGTTAACAATGTGAAGTGTCTGCCGTATATGTACTGGTGGAAGCGCTTCACTCCGAAAATGATGCTTAATGCTTCATCAATCTGAGAATAACCTCTCTCAGCAGCGGTCAATGTTCGTGACGCAAAGGCGATTAGCCTCTCTGACCCGTCACTCATCAAGTGTAACAGCTCGGCACCAACCCCGTAAGACGAGGCATCACAGGCTAGACGTACAGGCAAAGAAGGGTCATAGTGACACTACAATTCTGAACCAGCCATCATGGACTCGCATCGGTTAAATGCCTGTTCAACACTGGGTTCACCGTGGATTTGAAATCCCCACATATCCTCACACTCGAGTCACTTTTGATCACTGGTACTATGGGTGTAGCCCAATAACTGTGATCTACTTTAACTAGCACACCATTCTTCTCCATTCTAGCCATCTCATTATTAACCCTCTCTTGTAGAGCATATGGCATTGGTCTAGCTTTCATGAACCTGGGAGACACACCTTCCTTCACTGACAAATGAGCCTTGATACCCTTGATGGTACCAATCTCTTCAGAAAATACATCACAGTACTTCACACACAACTCCTCAACTTTAGCATCACATTCATCATCCATGCAATAATGAATATCTTCCCCCAACCGTTTCCAATCAATGTTCACATAAGCTAGCCATGCTCTACCTAACAGGGGCGGGCATTCCCCTCTCACCACATGCAAATCAAGTTCATGAACAGCATTGCCATTTGCAACATTAACAGTCATAATTCCATGATCAACAACACGTTCACCTGTGTATGTCTCATAGATACCTCTGCATTTCGTAACTCACATCCGTTGAACCTCTCCTGAAATGTCCTTTCATTTATAATGGAGTGCCTCGAACCTGTATCCAACTCAAACTTCATGTCCTTTCCGTTCACATTGACATTTACCCATATAATGTCATCACACTTCCCCTACAATGCATACATATGGCTTAAACAGTACGCAAGATCATCGGGGTACAGTTCCTTATCATCATCTGTATCCATCGCCTTGACACGAGAACTCAGTGTGGTGTTTACACCGCCATGTTTGTTGACAACGCCACTTCAGGTAGCGCGTGAACTTGACCCGGGGTCGTGACCTGACCTCTGACCCCGACATACCAACTGCAAATGGCCACGCTTGTTACAGTTCAAACAAACAGTCTCTATATGTATACAAGTGTTAGCAAGATGAAAAGCACTTCCACAATGGAAACAACACTTATTTCCAGAGTTTTTGAACTTACTGTTGAAAACATACATGTCCAATGGGGTTTTCAAAGCTTCCGTACTCCTTAGCTCCTCACAGTCCTTAGCGGCCAACTCCATGGACTTTGCAATAGCAAGTACACAATCCAATAACAAGTCATTCTCTGCAAGTAATTTCCTTTGAATGGGTGT